>JANXIP010000079.1:1205000-1566435 GCA_026167965.1 Cyanocitta stelleri
TTCCTCGAGCAAAGAGAGACCCATCCTTGGGGTTGTCTTCGCTCAGGGACCAGATTGCACCTGGTGGGTGATGCAAAAGAATGGAGAGACCCGATGCATACCTCAAGGGGATCTTGTTTTAGGGTGAACTACCCATGGCTCTGTACTTGTATCAGTATCAGCATGTATATATTTATATAATTTGGATGATGCATGTATTTATATGGTTAAAAGGTTAAAGTTTCATGTAACATGTTAGTATGGGAAAAATTCGGGGTGGATAATGTTGGGGTTTTAAGAGTTCTCCTGCTTTTTCTTCTGTTAAAGGAATTTTTGACTATACATGTTGCTAGGGGAGCAAATGGCTGGGTACTTCAGAAAAACAACAGAGCTGGCTACAGAGTGGCGCACATCTGGCTACTCTTTTGTTTTTACCTGAGTGTGTGTGGGCAGTCGGTCTCGGCGTTCGGACAGAGAGGGAAGCTGCTTTATTCAGCTGCTTTTCCTTCTGCGGGAGAAGCCCCGGGATCCCAAAGCCGTCCTTCCCTGCCCTGCTGGAAGCCAGGCCGTGCTCGCCCTGTCCCACCGTTGCTTCGAGCCTTTGCTACCTTGTAGCCGTGCTTGCCCTGCCTTTCCAGACCTCCGGGGGGTTTCCCCGTTTGGATACATCGCGTCTGCCACCTGGGATTTGTGCTCGTCCCTGCCATTCCAGCCTGCTGTTCCCGAGGGTCCGGCCAGACACCGGGATCAGCTGCCCAGGGTTTGTGAAGCTTCTTTGTTCCATCCCTTCCTGGGATCCCAGGCCACCAGTGGCGCGTGCTCCCCGAGTTCACTCCGGAGCGCCCCCTGCAGCCACGGGGGAACCATTGCACCTGCCCTGCTCACCAGGAGCCACCAGTGCCCCTGCCAGCTGCGACTGGAACTGCACCCGAGAGGAAAGGGCCTGACAGCCGAGAAGGCTGGGACTGGGTTTGTGATTGTTTGCTGTTACTGCCATAGTTGTGGTTGTTTGTTTGGATATACACATATAGATATATAATAGTAAAGAACTGTTAGTCCTATTTCCCACATCTTTGCCTAAAAGCCCCTTGATTTCAAAATTATAATAACTCGGAGGGAAGGGGTTTCATCTGCCATTTTAAGGGGGGCTCCTGCCTTCCTTAGCAGATGTGGGAGTGTGTGTGTTTAGTTCAGTCCGGGTCTCCCCACTATGTTCTGTAAGTTTGGTGTACCCCAGTTGGCGCCCCCCCTGTTTTATTTAAATCACCCTGTCTGTAATTTTTATCTCCTCCCAGGACCCTGTCTGTCACTCTGCCACCCCTCCCAGGCTTCTGGAAAGTTCTAGCCAGGGGGCCAGGTGACTGGTCCTGGGAAAGAAGTCCCTCCCTTCCCCTGTTATAGTTGGTTCCCTTATGTGTCCCTAGTTCTGTATGCCATACCCTTCCCTTCCCTGGTTGGTTGTTCTGTACACCCCCCCCCATGCCCCCCCCGCCATAAAATGCCCTGGAGGGCGATCTGCAGGTGCTCTGGGTTGGGCACCCCTGGTGGTTGAGGTCCCTCCATTCGGAGGACCAATAAACTTTCTGGATTTAACCCAACTCTGAGCCTGCCCCCTTTCCTCCGCCGTCTCCCTTTATCGCCGCGGTCCCTTGGAAGGACCCACGAGCCAGACCTCGGATCACTCCGATATCAGAGGCTGGTCCCCATTGCCTGCTGTGTCCCGAGCTGACCGGGCTGAGTGGGAACTGTTCCCAGAGGACACAACGGCAAGCAGACACCTGTCTTTCAAAACCAAGACAAGAATGAGTGCGATTAGTTTAATGCTTTGTTTGGTAATTGACAACTCGCTAAATGGGTCAAAGACCTCATGAAAATGGGATGTTTAGTTGTAATTGTTATCCTTCTTATTTTACTCCTTGTGCCATGTTTGTTGTCCTTTCTGCAAAAGGCCCTGCAGAGGACCATAAACGCTGCATTCATAGTTGAAAAACAAAAAGGGGGAACTGTGGGAACCAACAGCTGGCTTGAAGGCCTCACAGGCATTAACCTTGACATAATCAGTTTGTACCCTTGAGAATTGCAACATCAACAGAAGCCAGAAGCAAAACAACAGAAAGAGGATTTATCAACCACAAAAGGGAGGATACTGGCTGATATTTAGCAAGAATGTATGCAAGCTGTAGGCAACCAATAGTATTGTACTGTAGTAAGCTAATAGCCAATGAACATGTAGCACGAATGCTAAGAAATTGTAAAAAAGATGCTGTGTAGTAATAAAGGGGTTTTTTGACCTTTGCCTGGGGCAGAGTGTGTGTGTGTGTGTCTTGCCCATCTCAACAGCGAAAAAACACCCAGCTCATAGCCAGAGGGGTGGGGTGTGCACTGGGCTGCTGTTGCAAACAATCCACCATTAACAGTTCATCAGGAATAATGTAGATGGATGTACAATACATAGTTTGGCTACACCCATATTGGAACTCTTTCTCCTGTAACCACGACAGGTATCAACACTGGTTTGGTCACAAATCAAAGCATGGCACAATACGAGCTGAATCGGGGGGGATGGGGAAGAAGAGGTTAAATGATTAGCTAAGAAGTTTTTAGTTAAAAGCAATGAATACAGCTTGCTCAACACTTATTGCGCTGACCAAAGCAGGCTGAGAAGATAGAAGACTATTGATAAAGGGAGAGAATCTTAATGAAAGATCCTGTTTTCGAACCTAAATCTAACTTAAACCAGCCTTGAAGTTTGGACTTGGCCCAGTTTCGCTGGGAGGGGTTCCAAGTGCAGGGGAGCCAGCCAGAGTCACGACACGAACACCGATACGATTTGAACATCGTGCTCCGCTTTATTGTTTACTTACACTCACTTATATTTACTTTACAAAGATTCATGCCCTATTCCCACGAGACAGCCTCTAAGCAGCGGGGGAGCCAACCAGTGTATAACTTTGCCAAGGATTTTCAAGGCTGCCTGCTGCCAGGTGTCTTTCAAGCCTGTCTGCAGCCAGGGGCCAGTTCAGAAGTTTTTCAACAGCAGCCCTGTGTTGTCCAGACTGTCCTGGTGTATCATATGCCCCTGTTCCACAAGGAATCCCTCTATACATCCCCCGTTTTCTTTTTGGGCAAACCGGGCCTGGTCGATGATCGTGCGCTGCCCCACTTTAATGCAAGAAATAATACACCCAAATACTATTAAGCCTAATATAACTACAAATAGCAATCGGCAGCCTTCTACTACCAAGGTACGCAGCCATCCAGTGATACCCAGACCCTTAAGCCAATCTCCAATAGGGCCGTCTGTCTCCCGAAGGTTGTGCAGGCCCCTCTGGAGGTCAGAGAGGTACTTGTGGATTGAGACAGAGTGGTCAGAAAGATTCATACAGCACATACCCTGGAAATCTTCACAGCCGTGGCTGTGAGCTAGTAGTAGAAAATCAATGGCTGCCCTATTTTGTAATATTGCATGCCTAACACTAGTAACATCTGCGCTTAGCTCGTCAAGCATCTGCGAAGTTATGTTTAGCTCATTCCTCACCCAGCGAGCAAGTTTATGTAAAATTGCGTGAGCCCTGGCTGCTGAAGCACCAGATACAAACATAAATGCTAGCCAAATTATACCACGACTCCAAAAGACAGGCTCTTCATTTCTTTTACATTTGAGCTCATAGATTGAATGCCACACCCTGTTTTTAGTGCAGTGGGTGATATTTAAGAGTTGATGCAGGCTTGGATGGAACAGGGTGAGTTTCCCTGAGTAGCACAGTCCCCCATGTGGGCTGGTGGGAACCCCATTCCACACGCGGTCCCCGCATATTAAGAACGTACCAATGGGGAGGCGTTTCGGGGCTTGACCCGTGAGGTTGATTCGGTGGTAAATTGTGTCGGACTCGTAGTTTCTCACAAACCAGTCTGCAAGAGGGTCAACAGTGGCCCAAAGGTGCTTTTTAACATTGAACTCACTGGTAGTGGGTGGCTTGAATGTCATGTAACCATCCCCAGTTTGGTTTATGGAACCCAGTAGATATAACTCTTCTGGTGTTCCCATGGTGACATTGATGCTTTTCAAGAATGCACCTTGCCAGCAGGCATGCTGCTGTGCAGGCTTGAGTCCGATCAGCCCTGAACACTTGCCACTGTTTGTGGCGTTCCCTATCAGGGAGCTGTTGTCTAGCATTCCTCGGAAGTCTTGCAGGTTAAAATATGGGACCCTGATTAAACAGGTGCGAAATGGGTCCCCTGGCGTGGCCAGGCTCAGACACATGGAGTCTTGCCCCGTTAGCTAGGGTGACCCACATGTTTTGTCTCTTTTGGATTGCTGTCAACATTGCGTGGGACCCAGTTAAGATGCTTACAAGAAGCAAACCTCTCAGAATGTTTGCGGGTCCAGCTCTGCTTGGTCACTTCCCAGCTCTTGGGGGCCACCACATGCTGCCACGGGACACGAACCTGTGTGCTACACTCTCACCCTAACACTGCCACACTCTGTACTGCCTTCACTCGATCTAAATGGGCGGGCAGCCGATCAAAGATGTCTGCCAATGTCCTTGTCTCAAGACAGTCAAAACAATTCCCCACTCTACCTCTGTTTCTGGTGCTATACCCAAGAATTTACGCAACTCCCCTTCTTGATTCCGCCTTCGATCATGGTCCTCACAAGGAGGGCACATATAACACCCACTTTCTAACGTTAGCTCCTGGAGCAGGAACTGTGAAGGGGTTAACAACAATTGTGTGTTGCTGATGCAATCATTAGGACACAGGACATCTGCTGTAAAGATAAACTGCAGGATGCTCTGTGTAGCTTCCGACCGTAAGCCATGCATGGTGACTGTTTGCTTTGCTTGCTGCAAGATCTTCCAGTCATGGGGTTCCCATTTTGCAGTGTCCCCTTGCATCAGTACAGGGCAGGCCAGGGCATCTACAGCATGCCAGTCCCCTTCAATGATAGTGTCACGGATAACTCCATTCCATCTCCTTCGCAAAGGGTCAGTCCTCACCATCGGGGCTGATGGAGGCGATGGCTGCACCTCCTCTCGCGGGAAGGGAGGGGCCCTAGGCACTGTGCCCGGTTCTCCGGACTGGAACGTAGGAGTTCTGGTGGCTATCTTGACCGGTGGGTCCACGGGACCCCACGGTGCTGACGGTGTGGTTTCGCGAGCCTTAGACTCCATCGCGTCCTGACGTGTAGACAATTCAGCAAACTTCTTGATTACTTCATGCATCATCTCTTGGTGGTTCTCCTCCTCTTGGGGTGACCCCTGGCAGCCCTGGCTGGCTCTGCGTCTGCGGGAAACAAAGCCGTAGAGGCTGCTTCTCCGTCGGACGATGATCCGCTGTCCGGCAGAGGGGGGTTGCGCGCTGCCGCTTTCGGCTGGGAGCTAGGACTGCTCATTTCTCCTCTTCTCACCTGCGCCCCGCCCCCAGAGTCGGGACCCTGTGCTTCCGCCTTTGCAGCCATTTCTCCCTCAGACGTCTGTGCGGTAACTTCCTTCCCCGCCAGGTCAAGCAGCTCCCACAGAGAGCGGACGGGTGCTGCTGTTCCCCTCATCGGTCTACCCGCAGTCAGCCCCAAGAATCATGCAACTTTGGACTCTGCCTTGGTCTCTGGCCGCCTCTCTGTAAGACCCCCATCTGTTTCCTTCCCGGAGCCTCCACCCACTAGGGCTTCCATGGCCGCCACAGCCACCTTCCTCTCTGCTTTCATCTCTGTGAGGGTGTTAGTCACGGCTCTCCAAGTTAATCCGAGAGCTTTAGCTTCTTTACCTTCCTTTCCACCCTCAATCGTGGACAGCCACAGTTTGTTCCCAACTTCCCACCACGCTTCGGTCGAGAACAAAAGCGAAGTGTATTTCAAAAATCCTTGTTCCTGGGCCCACATAACAAGGGCATAGTGATCTCTATCCTTTACAGTCTCCCCTCTCTTAGAGAGGATACTGCCTAGGAGGCGAGTTCCTGCCTCGTACTCCATAGCTTCTTACCTGCGGGGACTCGCTCAGCCACGGTGAAGTCTCCGGCTTCACTCGGCTTTGAGACCTCCTGCTCCAGCTCCCCAGGCTCCAACACCGATGCGATGATTCAGAGTCTTGCCACATTTAAGCGAAACCGCATTTAATCGACAAAAAAATCACTCAGGTCCCTGTTCGGGCGCCAGGTTTTCGGGGGGGGGTTCCGAATGCAGGGGAGCCAGCCAGTCACAACATGAACACCGATACGTTTTGAGCATCATGCTTGCTTTATTGTTTACTTTCACTAACTTATATTGACTTTGCAAAGATTCATGCCCTATTCCCACGAGACAGCCTCTAAGCAGCGGGGGAGCCAACCAGTGTATAACTTTGCCAAAGATTTTCAAGGCTGCCTGCTGCCACGTGTCTTCCAGGCCTGCCTGCAGCCTGAGGCCAGTTCAGGGGTTTTTCAACAGCAGCCCTGTGTTGTCCAGACTGTCCTGGCGTATCATATGCCCCTGTTCCACAAGGAATCCCTCTACAGGCCAGGAACATAAAGAGCATGCGCAGGGAAGCAAGGTGAAAAGTTCAGAATGAGGAAGACCCTTTACTTCATCTGGAAGACCCCTGCCCACGACCACCAGACAGCACTGCGCAAGCGAAACGCAGATGTAAATGACTTTTGGGCTCATGGTAATATGCGGCAAGGCTAGGTAATGAATATGTATAGGCATATTGGGAAACTTAATGAATATGGAACTCGTAACCTGATATATACCAAGCTGGAGGAATTCCGTCTCTCAGCTCGCTCACTGTGGAGGCAGACAACAACCTGCTGGGACTGTGGATTAAATGGTATGTTCGGGATTTAGGGTGCCTGTAAGTCGTATGCGTGGCCAGGGCTGCTGCTAAGACGTGAGGAGACATCCCCACATGTAGAGGGATTCCTTGTGGAATATAGGATACCCCAGGAGAGCTTGGGCATCACAGGGCTGTTGCAGAAGTACCCCTGACGGGGCCTCAGGCTGAAAGCAGGCTTGCAAGGCACCTGCTAGCTGGCAGCCTTGAACAGCCTTGGGAAAAGGTATACACTGGTCAGCTGCCCCGCTGCTTAGAGGCTTTCTCATGGGAAAGGGGCATGAACTTTGGGAAAAATGTATAACTTGGTGTAACCGAACAATAAAACGGGAGCATGATGCTCAAATCGTATCGGTGTTTGTATTGTGACTCTGGCTGGATTCTCCTGCTCCCAGGACCCCCCCGTGCTACACCCACGCACAGCATAGTCCCTGTGTGGGTAAAGTTGGAGCTTGCAAGCGGCTGGCTACAGGAGCCGGCAGGGGCAGCTGGCTACAGGATCCAGCAAGGGTGAGTCACCAACCAATAGAGCAGCTGCTAGGGATCCTGAGAGCGGATCGGGTGATTCTGGGGGGGTTTCTGCCAGAACTTGTTGATGATCGTATTGGGAAAAATATAAGTGGGACCCTGAAGTTATTACTAGTGAGTTTTATGAATATTTTGGCCACTAGTAGCTGGTTTGAGTGTTGTTAGGTTGCTTATATGTCTGTGTGGATATTGATTGTTGTTGGACTGCTTTTATGTGTATGTGGCTGTGGATTAGCTCGCCTATTTGTTTGTAGATCGGAGATGCATATATTGCCATGTGTTGTTTGAGTGTGTAGTATTGAAGCATTTGTTTGGAGCAGTGCTAGATTATTGATTTTTGTGCTAATAGAATTAGAATCGTGACTAGGCGAAAGGTTAGAAGAACCCCTCCCCCTCAGTGGTTTGGTCTTGATTCTTGGGAATCTGTAAATCCGATAGAACATTGGATAGAGAGAAGAGGCGAACGAGTTCCTTTAGAGGGAATATACAGCACCTCTGCAGGAAGATTAGTAGCTTTAGATTGGGAACAACCAGCAGCAGAGGATTTAGGTTTTGAAAGAATACATGGAATAACTTGTTTTTGTGGATGCATTAAAAATTTTCCTTCAGCGAGAGGGTGGCATGTTGCGTGGGCACTAATACAGTGTAAAATTTGTAAGAAGAGGTGGTACTGTTCTTCTGCCAGGCGGCAGAGCTTATGCACTCAGTGTTATCAGAGGCACTCTAGTGAAGTTGATTTTGAGCCTGAGATTTTAAAGTTTGTGTGCGGGAAGTCGCATTTGGTACCTGAGGTTTGGGAGGTTCGGGAAGAAAACTGGGAAAGAACTGTGAGAGAGTGTGAAGAAAGGTTCAGGTGGAAGCGAGATAAAACTAGGAGAAGGAGATAGAAACAACAGTGGCTAAGCAGGGAGGGAGGTTGTTACACTCCTCTATCCCTCAACAGTTATATGGTAGGAGTATAGCCCCTACCTCTTTCCGTTCATTTGTCCTACCTGCACGAGTGATAGAAGGAATTCCTTGCTTTGTGTATGGGTATAAGAAGACTCCAGCCCCACACCAGCTGTGGGTTTTAGCTCAGTGTGGATTTTGTGGAAGTCAGAGGTATTACAATTCTATTTATTTAGCAGACAGAGATCCGTGCCCGGAGTGCTGGGAAAGCAAGGACCATTTTGTTTTAATACTTTTGTGTGGCAAAGAGCATCATGTTCCTGAAAATAGTAGTGTGCTAGAAAAGGATTAGGAGAAAGTAGTAAAGGCTTTTGAAAGAATATTTTAAGTGGCAGCAAAGCAGGCCTGGCAAGAGGCATAAGAGAATTTATAAAGAGTGGCTTATATACTATATGGGTTACCCAGAGGGGGTGGCACAGTATTTGAGTGAACTCGAACTCTGAACAGGATGGGAACTGGAAAGAGTAAGGAAATCTCTAGAGCGAGCCCGCTTGGCTGTGTTTTGGCACATTGGAAGGAGATAGTAGGAACAGGAGGCACAGAAAATAAAAGAACTCTTGTAAAATATTGCACCCAGTGGTGGCCACTGTATAAATTAGAAGATGGAGCAAAGTGGACACCTAATGGAACTTTAAATTATAATACCTTGCTACAGTTAATGCTGTGTTTGAGACGGGAAGGCAAGTGGGAAGAAGTTTCCTACGCTGATGCATTTTTCTCTCCCCAAAATCACCCTGAATGGCAGAGAGATTGTGAATCAAACCCCCCAGTGATCCTATGGTGCTAGTTCTGGAAAAAGAAAATAAAAAAGGTCGAGGAAGAATGAAGCGGTGTTGTTTGTCATGCAGTATAGGTCAGAGATGCATAAGGTCAGACAAAATCTCTCAGGCCACAGCTCAGGGACAAGATGATGAACTAACCGATTTGCTCAAGCCTCCCCTTAGGAGATGGGAAGAGGATGCAGACTCAGAAGGAACACCAGTGCCAACCCCCTCTCCCCAGGCAGTCCTGTCTTGTCCTGAACCAGGAAGCAGGTATTGATGGCACCCCTATGGGAGGCATTGGCTCCTAATGGGAATACAATGTTGATTAGAGTACCTTTCTCTACTGCTGACCTGGATGCGTGGTATAAAGTTGCCAAAAATTACCGAAGTGATCCAGCGGGTACTGCTGAATGCTTGCGACTCATAATAAAACAGCATAATCCAGATTGGGCTGATATACAATTACTATTGGATGGACTAACAGACAGTTAGTTTTGAAAACAGAAAGATATTTGGCAGAGGATTATTACATAATGCAACAATTAGATGTAAATGATAACTTCCCACTCCAGGAACCACACTGGAGTCTGAATATAACAGCCGAATTAGAGAAATTAAAAGGTTATCAAGAATGGATAGCAAAGGGGTGGAAAGGGTCATTCCCAAAACCCTAAATTGGTCAGCTTTGTATGCAGTGAAACAGGGACCTTCCGAGTCACCATCCGAATTCCGGGATCGTCTGAGGGATGCAATGCCCTGCAATACATTGCTGGATCCTAAGACCGAGGTAGGGGTACAACAGCTTTGTTTCTAGGACAATCCACAGGAGATATCAGACGTAAATTGCAAAAACTTCAGGGACCAGAGGGGAGGAACCTGGAAACTCTATTAGATGCAGCTTGGAGGGTATTCAGTAATTGAGAAGAAAGTTACAAGCAAGGGATGAAGAAATTAGTAGCAGTTGTAAGGGAAGGAAATAGGGAAAAGCCTAGACAGGGACTCCCCAGACAAGGACCTCCCAGACAGGGCCCACCCCGGCTATGTAAAGACCAATGCACGATTTGCAGGAGATTCGGTCATTGGAAAAGAGTGCCTAGAAAGAAGACAAGAAGACCGCCAGAACAGACACGACTGAGAAAGAGGGAGGATGGTTGCACATGTGAAGGACGATTGAAGAGGACTGGGGGATTCTACCCTAGAAGATCCACTGGTTATAATGAAGCTAGGGGAAAAGGAAAAAGAAATAGAATTCCTGGTTGATACAGGGGCAGCATATTCGGTTTTAAATAAAGCTTTAACGCCTGTGGGGGATGACTACGTTGTGCTATAAGGAGCAACTGGTCAATCTGAAAAAGCATATTTTTGCAAGCCATTGAAATATAAAATTGAGAAACTGTAGATACAAAAATGCTGCTAGCAAGGATTTTCTTGCTAGCTTCTAAGTCCGTGAGAGACTTTTCTCTCTCACAGAAGAGGTGGCAGGGAATGTAAACAACCAAGCAACCTGCAACCTTGACAAGTCTTGTTTATGGTATAGTAGAAAAATATTTTGACAACGGATGTTTTAGGATTTTAGCAATTACCCCAAGGGGTGGCTGATCCTTTGTCCAAATAGACTATGAAGAAAAAAGTCTATAAAAGAGTTTGTAAAATAATTAAATAAATCAATCTTGCTGCACAATTCCTGCCTGCTGGATCTTCTCCTCCTCCTCCTCCTCCCTATGGCTGCAGGACACGGTGATATACCCTAGGGCCCAGGCCTGCGGTAATAGGAAACAATGGGGTATTCACAAGTTTTTATATTTACCCAATTCTCCACAAGCACTTTTAGTAAGAAAACTATTGGAACAATTACAAGAAACCATTACATTTAGGAATGAGGAAATTATTCTGGAGGTAAATGACCAACAGTATGTGGAAATACTGAGACTAATATTAACAGCTAAAGGATCTGCAGAGGAAGTTAGAGAAGAGATAACGAGTCAAGTGTTCCCAGGAGTCCGGGCCACAGATGTACCTGGGAGTGCCAAAAATGCAACCCCAATACAGATCAAACTCAAAGAGGGAAAACAACCAGTTAGAATTAAACAATATCCCCTCAAAAAGGAAGACAGAGAAGGAATTAGCCCAATAATTGAAAAAATTCTTACATTTAGGACTGTTAAAAGAGTTCCAGTCTGATTTTAACGCTCCTATCTTGCCTGTCTGGAAACCTGATGGGTTGTACCGGGTGGTATAGGATTTACAGTTTGTTAACAAGATAACTGAAGATCTCTATCCTGTGGTAGCGAATCCTTACACTTTGTTAACGTGCCTAACACCAGAGCTAACTTGGTTTACTGTTTTAGATTTAAAGGATGCCTTCTTTTGCCTCCCTCTCCATGAAGTCAGCCAGAAAATTTTTGCATTCAAATGGGAAAGCCCTAAGAGTGGGCACAAAACCCAGCTCATGTGGACGGTGTTGCCTCAAGGATTTAAGAACAGTCCCGCCCTGCTTGGGGAACAACTTGCAAAAGACCTAGAGTCCTGGGAGGCCCCACCAGGAGAAGGGAAGCTATTGCAGTACGTGGATGATCTCCTAATAGCTACCAGAACAGAGGAAGCTTGCACAGCCTGGACGGTAAGCCTTTTAAACTTCCTGGGACTCCAAGGGTACAGGGTATCTAAGAAAAAGGCTCAGGTGGTGAAACAGGAAGTGATCTACCTGGGCTATGAAGTCAGTGCTGGACAACGAACTTTGGGGCAAGATCGCAAAGAAGCGATATGCCAAACCCCAAAACCCCAGACAGTGAAAGAGTTACGGACTTTTCTGGGGATGACAGGATGGTGCCAATTGTGGATTTACAATTACGAGCTGCTTGTGAAACCGCTATATGAGCTCATTACAAAGGAAAGCAGAGATCTCCAGTGGACAAAGGAGGCCACGCGGGCCTTCAATCAGCTAAAGAATGCCCTCATGTCAGCTCCAGCTCTAGGACTTCCAGACGTGAGTAAACCATTCTTTCTATTTTCCCATGAGAAACAAGGGATTGCCTTGGGAATACTAGCACAGGACCTGGGCCCATATCGACGGGCAGTTGCTTATTTCTCTAAGCAGCTAGATGCAGCAGCCAAAGGATGGCCTGGGTGCCTCAGAGCCATTGCAGCAGTCGTGCTAAACATCCAAGAAGCACGCAAATTCACCTTGGGTCAGAAAATGACTGTGCTGGTGTCCCACACAGTGTCCGCAGTGCTGGAAGTGATAGGCGGGCACTGTCTCTCCCCACAAAGGTTCCTGAAATACAAAGCCATCATGGTGGAACAAGATGATGTAGAAATAGTGGTAACTAACACTGTCAACCCAGCTTCCTTTCTCAGTGAAAATCAAGGGGAACCGTTACACCATGATTGCCTGGAGACTATCAAAGCTACCTACTCCAGCCCCCTGGATCTAAAGGATACCCCTTTAGAAGATGCAGAGACATGGTTTACTGATGGGAGCAGTTATGTCATCAGTGGAAAGCGGCATGCTGGGTATGCAGTTACCACCTGCCGGGAGGTGATAGAATCCAGACCCCTGCCAACAAACACCTCTGCACAAAAGGCTGAAATAATTGCCTTAACCCGTGCCTTAGAGATAGCAAAAGGAAAGAAAAGAAACTTTTATACAGGCTCAAGGTATGCATCTGGGGTTGCACGCACACGGGGCCATTTGGAAAGAAAGAGGACTGTTAAATTCACAGGGAAGGAACATCAAACATGCACAAGAAATAATGCGACTGTTGGAAGCAGTCCAGCTACCTGAGAAGGTAGCAATCATGCACATAAGGGCACATCAAAAGGTGAGCTCAGAACTGGAAGAAGGGAATGAACTGGCGGACAGAGAGGCAAAAGAAGCAGCAAAAGTTTAGGTAACAACAACTGGAGCCTTGATCCCAGATGGACAACTTTCCCTAGAGGGTAAGCCAACATATAACAAAAAGGACAAGAAATTTATTAAAGATGAAGGAGGAACATTTAACCAAGAGGGGTGGGCTATCACTGCAGAAAGAAAATTGGTTCTTCCCTCCCATTTGCTATGGTTACTAGTAAGAGAAGAGCACCAGAAAATGCATTGGGGAACAAATGCCTTATATAAGTACTTAATTGGGAAAATTATTGCTAGAAATTTATATGAAACCATTGTGCAGGTAACCCGACAGTGTAACCTTTGCCTCCAGACTAATCCCAAAAATACCCCCAAAGCAAAAATGGGTCAAATTGCAAGGGGCCATGGGCCTGGACAGCAGTGGCATATTGATTTTACGGAACTTCCAAGAAAAGGGGGGTATCGATATTTGCTAGTGTTGACAGATATTTTCCAGGATGGCCAGAAGCTTTTCCTACTAGAACCTCTAAGGCTCGAGAAGTAACCAAGGTGTTACTACAAGAAATAATACCGCGCTTCTGCGTTCCAGCCACAATATTCTCAGATAGGGGACCACATTTTATTTCAAGGGTGGTACAACAAATTAGCCAACATTCAGGCATAGATTGGGAACTCCACACTTCATACCATCCCCAGTCGAGGGGTCAAGAAGAGAAAATGAATCATTTGATTAAACAGCAAATTGTGAGACTAGGGCAAGAAGCTAACCTACCATGGCTCCAGTCTCTTCCGCTTGCATTGCTACAAATTCGGACCAAGCCCAGAATTAAAGAAAAGCTAAGTCCCTTCAAAATACTTTATGGGAGACTGTCTTGGTTTGAAAGACAGGTGTCTGCTAAGGAAGGCAGGAGCCCCCCTTTGAATGGCAGATGCGACCTCCCTTCCCTCCGAGTTATTATAGTTTTCAAATCAAAGTGCTTTTAGGCAAAGATATGGGAAATAGGACTAACAGTTCTTTACTATTATATATCTATATAAGTGTAACAAGTCAAACAAACAACAATAACTATGGCAGTAACAGCAAACAATCACAAACCCAGTCCCAGCCTTCTCGGCTGTCAGGCCCTTTCCTCTCGGGTGCAGTTCTGGTCGCAGCCGGCAGGGGCGCTGGCAGCTCCCGGTGAGCAGGGCAGGTGCGATGGTTCCCCCACGGCTGCAGGGGGCGCTCCGGAGCGAGCTCGGGGAGCATGCAGCACTGGTGGCCTGGGATCCCAGGAAGGGATGGGACAAAAGCTTCACAAACCCTGGGCAGCCAATCCCAGTGTCTGGCTGGACCCTCAGGAACAGCAGGCTGGGATGGCAGGCTGGAATGGCAGGGACGAGCACAAATCCCAGGTGGCAGACGAGATGTATCCAAACTGCGGAGCTGCGGTGGGAACCCCCCGGAGTTCTGGGCAAGCAGGGCGAGCACGGCTACAACGTAGTGAAGGCTCAAAGCAACGGCGGGGGCAGGGCGGCCAAGGCCCCGCTCCCAGCCGGGCAGGGAAGGTGGGCTTGGGATGCCGGGGTTTCTCTGGAGAAGGAAAAGCAGCTGAAGAAAGCAGCTTCCCTCTCGGTCCAAACACGGGGGACCGACTGTCTGCACACCCAGGTGAAACAAAAGAGTAGCCAGATGCACCCCTCCTTTAGTGGCTAGGTCTTTTGTTTTTCTTAAGTACCCAGCAATTTGTCCCCCTTAGCAACACGTATGGGGAAAATTCCTTTAACAGAAAAAAACCAGGAGAACTCCTAAAACCCCAGCAGAGACCATATGGGGTACAGAAAGGAATATCTACCCAAATTGGGGAGGAGACATTAACCACGTATATGATTGCTTTAGACAAACAGCTTAGAGAAATTGAAAAACATGTGGCTGGAACCCGAAGTCGAGGCTTGGATGGTCCTGTACATGACATGCAGCCAGGAGATTATGTATATTTTAAGTCTCTTACAGAAAAAACTCTGGAACCACAGTGGGAAGGACCATTCCAGGTACTACTCACCACTTACACCACAATTAAGATCAGAGAACACAGTGCCTGGATTCACCATACTCAGGTAAAGAAGGCTCCAGAGGCCCCTTGGAAAGTGACCCCCATGTGATGATGAACTGAAATTGAAGTTTACCCGAACAAAATGAAAATATTATAGTGGCGCACAAGTATAACCCAGAAAATTGTTTTTTTCACTGTCATAATTGTAGCCTTAAGCTGGGAAGTTATTCATAGAAGAGAAGACATATGGTCCCAAGCCTTTATGCGGTTCACTGGACTCATGGGGAAATATTCTGATTTAAAGGATTTAAACCTACTGACTGTGGTCATGCACGGAAACCAAGTGTATACAAAGCAAGAATGGGAAAAACAAAACATTTGGCAGCTTCAGGGAACTGTGGGAGAAGAAATCAAAATAGGATGCCAAATGATTAATGGAACTACTCATAAAAAAGAAACACAAATTAGTGTTTCAACTACTCCTACAGACAAACATAATTAAATCTGTAGTCATTCAAGTGAAGGAGATTGTTGGTATAATTTTACATGAGTACAGACCATTGAAGTAGTTTGTCTTTCGGCCTGGACAGTAATGGGCTCTCATTCAAATTCCAGATAAATACCATCACTAGGCCTACTACAACCTATGCTGGCAATCAAATCCAAACCCAGGTCACACCACTTAAGCCTGAACCAAATATTTATGAGATTGGCCCCTATGTAGTGAGGAACACAGGCCAGCAATTATTGCTGTTTAATCCAGAGTGGTCTCTTAAGCGTGTAGAACTATGCCCTGGGTTGCAGTGTATTCTATTACCATCCTCATGAGCCGTTGAAATCAGGTGGGGCAGTGTTTCCTTGCCTCCTCCCCCCAGACTATCTTTCTCTTAATGGCCCATCATTGTCCTGCCTCATGACTCAGAGATAGCTCCCTCCAGACTATCTTCTGTTAATGAGTCTAATCAACACTTGGCCTCATGACTCATTACCCCATTGTGAGATGCTCCACCCAGAGGGAGGAACCAAGCATCCCATCGTGGATATAATCTGAGACTGAACGCCAGAGACAACCCTTCTCCACTGGATTTCCAGAGGACAGGAGCTACACAGCCACCACTGGACCTTCTGAGAAAGAGCAGATCTTCTTTTTTCTACAGGATCACTGCTTCAGAGGACTGCAACCACCATTCTACCTGACTGCTACCACCACCCTGACTAACAGGGACTCAGGTTGTATCTTGACTCTGTCAGTTTGAACCAGTGTTTTCTTTTAGTCTTTCTTTTTTCCCTTTTCTTTAATTTCCCCCATTAAATTGTTATTCTGACTTGGTGCCTCCCACTGGTTTGTTTTCAAACTAGCACATAATTTGGCGCCCAAGGTGGGGCTTGCTCTGAGAGAAAGTCAGAATTACAATTTTGTATTAACAGAAACCTATTCACCATTGTGCTCAGCTTGTCTGCATGGGTACTGTATCTTGCTCTCTATATTTTTCCTCACATGGGGAACTACCTGCCTGTAGTATTACTCCTGTTAAAACCAGGCAATGGTATGAGAATTGCTTTAATGGTTTATTATGTCTATAGCATAATAACCTGCGAGGCGATGAATGCCATTTGGAATATATACTCAATTTTGTTTGGCTGTCCTAGTCTGGGCTCCTATGTCTGGGATCTCCTCAACAATCGCACCCAGCCCCTGGTGGGAGGAGTAGAGAGTGGTTTCTTCCAGCCTTTCAGGCCAGGCACAGCAGTTTTTGAAAATACTGAACTCCCTCTGCATGTCAAAGATAGCATAAACTTGCTGTCAGTTCTGCTTTGTCTTCTCTGTACAGCCTGCACCATGTACACCATGATCAGAATCAGAGCTATGGCACAGCATCCTCAGGATGAGGGAGGGAAAAAGAGCAGAGCAACAAACAACATGTCTACACAGACTGCCACAGAGGAAAAAGGAACCAAACGCAAAGAAACAGTGTCCATCTCTACGCAGACTGACACAGAGGAGAAAGGAACCAAAAGCACTGTCAGCATCCCTACGCAAAATGGAACTTATGGAAGAGATTTACCACATCCCACCAGAACCAACAAGAGTCTCTGCCATTTGGAGCCGGCGTCCCCCAACCAGGGAGAGAGGATACACCCCACGAGGTAATCTCTGGTCTTTCCTTCAGGAACATGGAGAAGACATGAGTAATGGGATGGAAAACCCACCTCCTCCTTAGCAGCCCGGGTATGTGAACTAAAAAGAGGGACAACTACCACAAGAAGCGCATCTAGAGTCGACGCTGCTCTGGTCGCTCGAGCACAGAATTCCAGACGGTATAGGAATGATAATATGACCGATCCTCTTGAAGGGACCTCAGGAGCATATTCACCAGAGGGGAGCAACATGTACCATGACCAGGAATAGAGGGGCCCTGCCTCTAGCCAGGTGGAGGAAAGGGACAAGCGAGTCTTTTGGACTGTGTGGGTCCGATGGCCTGGCACATCTGACCCACAAAAATACACAGCTTTGGTTGACACAGGTGCTCAATGTACTCTGATGCCATCAAGGTATGTGGGAACAGAACCCATTTCTATTTCTGGGGTGACAGAAGGATCCCAGCAGCTGACTGTACTGGAAGCTGAAGTGAGTTTAACTGGGAACGAGTGGCAGAAACACTCCATCGTGACTGGCCCGGAGGCCCCGTGCATTCTCGGCATAGACTATCTCAGAAATGGATATTTCAAGGACCCAAAAGGACATCGCTGGCCTTTTGGAATAGCTGCTGTGGAGACAGAAGATATCAGACAACTGAGTACATTGCCTGGTCTCTCAGATGATCCCTCTACCGTGGAACTGCTAAGAGTTGAAGAACAACAGGTACCAATCGCCACAGCAACAGTGCACCGTCGCCAATACCGCACTGACAGAGACTCTGTGGTTCCCATCCATGAGATGATTCGTAAACTGGAGAGCCAAGGGGTGGTCAGCAAGGCCCATTCACCTTTCAACAGCCCTATATGGCCAGTGCGTAAGTCTGATGGGGAATGGAGGCTGACGGTGGATTACCGTGGACTGAATGAGGTCAAGCCACCATTGAGCGCTGCTGTGCCGGGCATGTTGGAACTTCAGTAAGAGCTGGAGTCCAAAGCAGTGAAGTGGTATTCCACTACTGACATTGCCAATGCCTTCTCCATTCCTTTGGCAGCAGAATGCAGGCCCCAGTTTGCTTTCACCTGGAGGGGTGTGCAATACACCTGGAACCGACTGCCCCAGGGGTGGAAGCACAGTCCCACCATTTGCCATGGACTGATCCAAACTGCACTGGAAAAGGGTGAGGCCCCAGAACATCTGCAATACATCGACGACATCATCGTGTGGGGAAATACAGCAAAGGAAATATTTGAGAAAGGAGAGAAAATCATCCAGATTCTCCTGGAAGCCAGCTTTGCCATCAAAAGAGCAAAGTCAAGGGACCTGCCAGAGAGATCCAGTTCCTGGGATTAAAGTGGCAAGACGGCCAACGTCAGATTCCCACTGAGGTCATCAACAAGATCACTGCAATGTATCCACTGACTAGCAAGAAGGAAACACAAGCTTTCCTAGGTGCCATTGGTTTCTGGAGAATGCACATTCCCGAGTACAGCCAGATTGTGAGCCCTCTCTACCTGGTTACCCTCAAGAAGAACGATTTCCACTGGGACCCTGAACAGCAGCAAGCCTTTGCCCATATCAAGCAGGAAATCGCTCACGCGGCAGCCCCTGGCCCAGTTAGGACAGGACCAGAGGTGAAGAACGTGGTCTACTCTGCAGCCGGGAACAATGGTCTGTCCTGGAGCCTTTGGCAGAAGGTGCCTGGTGAGACTCGGGGCCGACCACTGGGATTCTGGAGCCTAGGCTAAAGAGGGTCTGAAGCCAACTACACTCCCACAGAGAAGGAAATCTTGGCAGCCTATGAAGGAGTTCAAACTGCCTCAGAGGTAATCGGCACAGAGGCACAACTCCTCCTGGCACCCTGACTGCCGGTGCTGGGGTGGATGTTCAATGGAAAGGTTCCTTCCACGCATCACGCCACTGACACCACATGGAGCAAATGGATTGCTCTCATCACACAGCGTGCCCATATTGGAAACCCGAATCGCCCTGGGATTCTGGAAATTATAACAAACTGGCCTGAAGGTGAGACTTTTGGATTATCTTCTGAAGAAGACGAAGAGCAAGTGACTCGTGCTGAGGAAGCCCCACCATATAATGAGCTACCGGAGACTGAAAGATGTTATGCCCTCTTCACTGATGGTTCCTGCCGAATTGTAGGCGCTAACCGGAAGTGGAAAGCTGCAGTATGGAGACCCATACGACGAGTTGCCCAAGCTACCGAGGGACAAGGTGGATAGAGTCAGGTTGCAGAGCTTAAAGCCATCCAGCTGGCTTTGGATATTGCTGCATGAGAAAAGTGGCCAAGGCTCTATCTCTACACCGACTCGTGGATGGTAGCTAATGCTCTGTGGGGATGGCTGGATCGCTGGAGAAAAGCCAAATGGCGGCAAAGAGGGAATCCCATCTGGGCCGCTGAGATTTGGCAGGACATCGCCGCCCGAGTAGAGAAGCTGACCGTGAAGGTTCGACAGGTGGATGCGCACTGTGAGGAATGAGACAACTCTTAGTAGAAATTAAAACAATTTATTAAAACAGAAAAATTGAAAAATTGCAAAAATTAGCAAAATATAAAAATTTGGGATCCTAGTGGCTCAGGAGGTATGCCCCAGGAGCGCAGGGATTCGAGATCTTCAGGCTTAGGCAGCACTGGACCTCAGGTAGAGAAAAAAAGGGCTTGCAGTGCTAGGCTGGTCAAAAATAAATATATTTCTAAAGGCCCCTGAAAAGGAGTAGGTTTCTCCAGCACTGAACTTAGCAGGCTGGAGAGGAAGGGGAAATGAGAGGGCGTGTCTTTCTTTTGCTCACTTTTATAGCCTTTGCTCTGCCCACAGTCCGCCCACAGCCCGCCCCTTTGGTTTAAGGTGATTGGTGTTTTCCCTTTGACAGATTATCTCTGTCCACCAATGGCTCATTGTCAGAGGGGTGGTATTAATTGAGATAAGGGTCATTAAAATTCAGGTTGCCATGGAGCTTACAGGGTAATGGCTGTGGGGGCTGTTTGTTGGAACTGGGGTTTTGAAATTTTCTCTGGAACCCAAGTACAAGTAAAAACATTAAAAAAAAAAAATACATCCAGCAAATCTTAAAACACTTGTAAAAGTATACAGTAAACACAGGAAGGATAACTCTTATGGTGTACAAGTGATTAATGTTTGAAAAGGGATCTTAACTGGGGAACTTTTAACTGGGGATTTTTTTACTGGGAAGGGTGCAAATAAACTGCTTTGAACAAGTGAAAACCATAATAATAAAACTTGATTTGTGTACCTGGGCTGATGGGTTAATTTTAACATTCAATTTAAAAATATTTAACTCAAAATAAATTAAAGCACTTGATATGCAAAGACCAAGCACTAATAGGGATTTCATGTATGACACGCACGTACCCAAGAGTTGGGCTAATGAAGAACATCGCAACAACGAGCAGGTGGACCAAGCTGCCAAGGTGAAAGTATCTCAGGTGGATCTGGACTGGCAGCACAAGGGAGAATTATTCCTAGCTCGTTGGGCCCATGATGCCTCTGGTCATCAGGGGAGAGATGCAACATACCGATGGGCCCGTGACCGACGGGTGGACCTTACCATGGACAGCATCTCACAGGTCATCCATAGTTGTGAGACCTGTGCTGCAATCAAACAAGCCAAGCGGGTGAAGCCTCTGTGGTATGGCAGACGATGGTCAAAGTACAGGTATGGGGAAGCCTGGCAAGTTGACTACATCACCCTTCCCCAAACTTGCCAAGGCAAGCGCTACGTGTTGACCATGGTTGAAGCAACCACTGGATGGCTGGAGACCTACCCTGTGCCTCATGCTACAGCCTGGAACACCATCTCGGGCCTGGAAAAGCAAGTCCTGTGGAGACATGGCACCCCTGACAGGATCGAGTCAGGCAACGGGACTCATTTTAAGAACAGCCTCATCAACACCTGGGCCAGAGAACATGGTATCGAATGCATATATCATATTCCTTATCATGCACCACCTGCCGGAAAAGTTGAACGCTGCAATGGACTACTTAAAACCACCCTAAAGGCACTTGGTGGGGGGACCTTCAAAAATTGGGAAGTGAACTTAGCAGAAAGGCCACCTGGATGGTCAATACCCGAGGGTCCATCAATCGAGCTGGTCTCGCCGAGTCTGGACCCTTGCACACAGTGGATGGAGATAGAGTCTCTGTGGTACACCTGAGAGGTATTTTAGGAAAGACTGTTTGGATTAATCCCACCTCAGGCAAAGGCAAACCCACCCGTGGGATTGTCTTTGCTCAAGGACCTGGTTACATTTGGTGGGTAATGCAGAAAGATGGGGAAACCCGTTGTGTACCACAAGGAGACCTAATCTTAGGTGAGAACTGTGTGTAGGGTTTCATTGTATATATATGTATGTGTGTGTGTGTGTGTGTGTGTGTGTGTGTGTGTAGTTTAAGGAAGGTATTGATTTGGGATGATGTAGATGGTAATGGAATAAGGGGTAGATAATGTCCTGGGTTGAGGTGTATTCTATTACCATCCTCATGAGCCGTTGAAATCAGGTGGGGCAGTGTTTCCTTGCCTCCTCCCCCCAGACTATCTTTCTCTTAATGGCCCATCATTGTCCTGCCTCATGACTCAGAGATAACTCCCTCCAGACTATCTTCTGTTAATGAGCCTAATCAACACTTGGCCTCATGACTCATTACCCCATTGTGAGATGCTCCACCCAGAGGGAGGAACCAAGCATCCCATCGTGGATATAATCTGAGACTGAACACCAGAGACAACCCTTCTCCACTGGATTTCCAGAGGACAGGAGCTACACAGCCACCACTGGACCTTCTGAGAAAGAGCAGATCTTCTTTTTTCTACAGGATCACTGCTTCAGAGGACTGCAACCACCATTCTACCAGACTGCTACCACCACCCTGACTAACAGGGTGCCATGTTGTATCCTAACTCTGTCAGTTTAACCCAGTGTTATCCACCTTTATTATTTCTTGCCCCTTTCTTTTTATTTCCCTATTAAATTGTTATTCTGACTTGGTGCCTCCCACTAGTTTGTTTTCAAACTAGTACAAACTACTAATGCAAATTAATATTTCTGAGATAGAACCAGCCTGCTCCCCTTTAATACAAACATCCTTTGAAGGGTGGACCGCCTGGCTGCAAAGCAATCACCCCGCAAAGGCTGAATGTGGAGACACCTGACTGGCATGCTGGGAACAGGACTGGGAGTCATAAATGAGATTGATTCAGAGATACTGATGAATAAATTGGCCACGGCAACCAGTGACTTGACCAAATTAAAACCGCCCCTACAATCCTCCCTATTAGCATTAGGAAACAGCCAGTGGCAAGTCTCAAAATACTTCCAGACTTTGCAAAGACCAGCTACCTGGACCACAGACTGATATTAAACACACTTGGTGTAGCTCAAGACAATGTCTCATTAGCCCTTAGCTGCATACAAGCTCAATTATGGATGGAGTCAACAGCTTCCTTAATTATAAGAGAAGGAAATGAAGGCATTTTCCCTATTGAAATCTGAGGAGCTGTTTGGAATAATGCTACTAAGTTAGAAAGAAAGCTCCAATCCTGGTGGACCTTGGTAAATTTCACTTATGACCCAATGACTAACATAGGTACTGCCTTTGTGCTTACTATATGTAATGCCACAGTTTATGTAATTCATCCTATTGTTGCATTAGGACTAAACTATGAAGGAACAGTTTTTTACCCCTCTGAACAGAGTATGGGCTCTGATGGTAGAAGGAAAATGGCAAACGGTGAATTTAGAATCTTGCATCACACGGGAACAACAAGGATTTATCTGTGAAAGTAATACACTTGATGCTAAAGACATATGTCTTGACATAGAACAAGGCATTTGTCACTTCGAGGTCCACCCAGACACTACACTGAAAACTGTACTTGTATATATTGGTCAAGGCTGTGTATGCTTAAGAACTATATGCACTTTTATGATGATAGATGACAGTAATATAAATGTAGCTGCCAGGAATCGCTCTAGTTTTTGTATTTGTAATTTTACCAAGATTGTTGGGTGTGACTTTTTGTATTTAGCACTGGTTGTGTCTCATCAATTGATAAGGTCTAACTACACCATATACCATAAATTGCTACCCACACCTATTGGGATGGACCTCACATTAGTAAAGCAATTAGTGAAACATCAGGACCTAATTGAGATTTTAGAAGACATCCAAAAGAATGGGAAAAATACCTTAGTCACCATCCATCATGACACACCAGAAATATGCAGAATCTTGCAAAGAGTAAAACAAGATGCAAGTCATAACTGGTGGGATGGGCTTTTTGGGTTGTCACCAACTGCAACTGGCATTCTGAATACGTTATGTCTCCCCATAATTGTCTTATTAATTTTGGTGAGTGCTTGCCTTATGTTGTCTATTATGTTGCTTGTTTAGAACTTTAGAGTACTAAAGAAGTTATCAGTTTTAACTACTTTGTCAAATGCACATGGAAAGGCATTTAGGGATGCTTATTGTAAAAGATTATTAGAAAAAGAATTTATGTATTAGTAAAAGAATTTACTAACTCTATAGAAAAGGGGGGACTGAATCAGGGGGGATGCTGAAGCAGAGGTTAAATGATTTGCTAAGAAGTTTTTAGTTAAAAGCAATGCATACAGCTTGCTCAACACTTATTGTGCCAACCAAAGCAGGATGAGAAGATAGAAGACTATTGATAAAGGGAAGGAAACTTGACCAAGATCCTGTTTTCAACCTAAAACTAACTTAAACCAGCCTTGAAGTTTGGACTCGGGCCAGGGACATAAAGAACATGCACAGGGAAGCAAGGTGAAAAGTTCAGAAGGAGGAAGACCCTTCACTTCATCTGAGGAAGACCCTTACTTCATCCCGAAGACCCCTGCTCATGAACACCAGACAACACTGAGCAAGCGCAACGCAGATGTAAATGACTTTTGGGCTCATTGTAATACGAAGCGAGGCTAGACGGGGTAGGTAATGAATATGTATAAGCATATTGGGAAACTTAATGATTATGGAACTTGTAACCCGATATATACCAAGCTGAGTGCAGCTGTCGACATGCATGACTTTGGAGGAACTACCCCCCATGCGTCCCAGCGCTGGAATAGACATACCTACTTTACTACTTATTCCAGTAGTGGAGTTTTTCCGCATATCAGAGCTACTGTGAGGAAAATTAAATCCATCCCAGCTAGACTCAGTTCATAGTGCTAATCTGAGTTATGTAACTTGAGACAATTTTATATACATGTGTAAATAACAACTAGATCAGTAATTCTTAACATTTCTAGTATTGCTATTGTCTCTCCATAACAGCTATCATGAAAGCTTATAGACTAAAAACCTGTGAATGTTAAAACCATATTCATTGTTCTTTAGACTCAAATTCTATCAAATGTGACTTTCATTACAGTGTCCTGTTCCAGCCAGGACAGGGTTAATTTTTGCAGTAGCCAAGATGGGACATGGGTAGGACTTGGAGGTTATTCTATACCACCTCACATAATTTCTTCAGGGATAGGGGAAGGGCCCGCTTCTGGGTCAGGGTAGCATGGCAGAGGGAGCAGTTGGGTATTGCCAGGGGTTTCTGTAGGGGGTGGGCAATAATGTTTCTTTTCTTGTACCCTCTGTCTTTAGCATTCTTGCTGTACTGTTCGTTTTCTCATTGCTGTTTCCAGTAAATTGTTCTTATCACAACACATGATCTCTGCCTTTTATGCCTCTGTGGCAGGATGTGTCCCCCCCCACCACAGATGGTTGGTACATATGGAAGAGATAACCCAGGCTGGGTCAAAGACCCAGCAAGGGGTCATCTCTGGCACCAAAAGGGCTCAGGTCCCCAACTAAGAATCAACATCTTAGTCTGGAGAGCAGATGTAGGAAGAGATAAAAGAAAAAGAAATATTCCTGACTGAGAGACACTGTTTTACAAACTATAAAAGGTGTACAATTAATTACGGAGACAGAAGTCTCCTACACACTCTCTGAAACATATAGGGGATCTTCTCCCAGGAAGTCAGACGTGACTCTGTGGATACTTTCCCTGGGAATTGAGAGAAAAGATCTGTGTGTACCCCATCATCAATTAGGTGGTAAGTACATTGGATCTTAAGCTGTACTGTTTCTTTGCTAGCTGTAATATAGGTACCTTAATCGTGCACTGTATCTTATCTTCTAGTAGTTCTTTTTATTTTATTCCTGTGTAGTAAATAGTCTGTTAAAAGTCTTTTTAATAGCCTGTTAATTTTGTGTCTATTAAATAAATAATTCTTTTGTAATAGACCTTATGGGCCATTATTAAAGAACTTGTGAAAGAGAGTGGGTTTTGGGGTGCTGGCTGCCTCAGTAAAGTTACTGTCTACTGCCAAAGGCCTGGGCAAAGGCAGAAACTTGTTTAAAACTCTCATCTCCATTCATAACAGCCTCAAATTCTTCTCTCCATCCCACCAGGGGGGAGGGAGAGGAGGGAATGAGCAAGTGGTGTGTGGTTTGGAGTGGTTTCAGCAGGAACACTAAATTGGAGAATACCATTCCTAAACCATGACATGCAGCGTAAAGACTGTCAACATAGTTGCCCTGTGTATAATTCAGTGCTGATGTAAATATTCTAATCCTTGAAGTGTCATCAGCATATATACCTGGATGTGAGACTGTATCAGCACAATACTAGTATCTTTTATAATAACCTGTAAAGTGTTAGATTGATAGCAAAGCTTGCCACTCAAGATTAACTTACTTCATTTCTTTCAGCTCAAAAGTTATTTCAGTCTTTTAACAGAAAGTTTGAATTGGCAGCCACATATCCTCTACCATTCTCACCCTTTCTTCAGAAAAAGGGGTCTATTCTGGATATCAGAAGTTGAAATGGGGAGTCCAGATAGCCTACATCAACTTTGCATAACCAACAAATTAGTGGTCAATGGTTCCAAGAGATTGGCCTCTTGTCATCATAGACTTGAAATTATCTTCCCACATATTCCTTCTTTATCCATGCAACCTAAACATCTAATCTTTGTAAATGCAATGGTTTCCTCTTCTATTTTCAAGATCACTAGGAGGTATAGCCACCTCACTCTATTTTAACAAGTTACCTATTTTTCAACATTGTCTGATTTTAACATTAAAATTCTATGAAAGCATCCTGTTTGAAAATATTTACACTCTTCCCCAAAACTTGCTTGTTAATAATATTTTCCAGTTCAAAAATAGCCTTTCCCAGTCTTTAAGTTGCTTGAGGTTTACAAAATAGCTGTCTACAACTAAACAAAATTTCATGTATGTAGCACATGCCTAATCACAACAGGCTGCAGACCCAAATAGTGGCCTGAGTGATACCACAATGCTAACTAACTTAAAGTCTTGGAGAATGAAACATCTAGAAGATGCAGATTTGCAAGAATCCAGCATTGTTACATTTAAAAGAATGGGTCGGGTGTGTGTGATTGTAGTACCAGATCATCACTTGGTATACTTTATTAACACACTTACTTGAACATTTGATGCTATTATGCTTAGCAACTGCACTCTGAGATGCTGATCTTTGACTGAGGTTCTATACTCTAACTGAAGCCCCAAAAACCTAACATAATAAACATAATCTGTTTCTTGAAGATCATGCTGGCATCAAGAACTTAAAAGTAAAAGCATTATCAGCTGAGAACTCACAAAAATTATGAAACTATTCAAACTATTTTTAAGGTATGATCAATCTACATAGTAAAAGTCATCTTTCTAACATGGGCAAAAGTAAAAGTAGTATTTTTAAAATCATTTAAAGATACTGAAATAACAGATGTCTTACCTCTAGATGTTTCCATAAAATCAAACACTAAACTGATACTGGAGTTGTGTATAAATGCATATAGAAGCTGGAAAACAAAATACATTGTGATGACCCATGTCATATTTCCAGTTTTCTAAAATTCTGCACCATTTCAGTCTGAATGTGAAGACAGGCACAGGGCTATCTATTGGGAAGACCTGATAATTAGAGAACAGAATCACAGAATATTCTGAGTCGGAAGGGATTCACAAGGATCATTGAGTCCAACTCTTAAGTGAATGGCCCATACAGGGATCAAACCTGCAACCTTGGCATTATTAGCACCATGCTCTAACCAACAGACAGTATGGGGCTCTGACATCTCAGTTCTGTTTTGACTGTGATTTTTTTTATGTAACCCTTGAGAAATTTTATTGTTTCCAATTTTTGACTTGCAATACAAAACGTTCTTACTCAGTTTAGCTTCTTAATTCAGTGTCCCCCCAAAAATCCCCATTTTACACAACTGTAAACTCCCTTATTCCTGGAGTCAAAATTTTTGAGAACAGTGTTGACTTTACCACATTAGCTACAGCATATATATTAATGCACACTATGTCCTCTCCCTAAGCTTAGCTGTTCTACAAAAGTCCTATTCTCTTCTTGAAACCAGACTAAGCTTTCCCATGGATTCAGCTTTGTGTATCTGTTTTCTGCAAATATGCAGTATTTAGAAATTTTAAGTCTTAGGCTTATCTGCCTCCTTTAAAAAATATTCTTAGGCATGTATTCATCTGTATTGGGTTTGCATGGCAAAGTTTTGGTAATGGGGGGAAGCTACAGGGGTGGCTTGTGTGAGAAGCTGCTAGAAGCTTCCCTTATGTCTGACAGAGCCAATGCCAGCCATCTCCAAGACGGACCCACAGCTGGCCAAGGCTGAGCCAATTTGTGATGGTAGCAACACCTCTGCGATAACATATTTAAGAAGGGGAAGAAATTATTGTGCAGAAGTAATTGTGGCCAGGGAAGAGAGGAGTGAGAATATGTGAGAGAAACAACTCTGCAGATACCAAGGTCAGTGGAGAAGGAGGGGGAAGAGGTGCTCCAGGTGCCAGAGCAGAGATTCCCTTGCAGCCTGTGGTGCAGACCATGGTGAAGCAACTGTCTTCTTACATCCCATGGAGGTCCACAGGGCAGCAGAGACCCAACTGCAGCCTCTGGAGGAACCCCACACTGGAGGAGGTGGATGCCTGAAAGGCTGTGACACTGTGGGAAGCCCGTGCTGGAGCAGGCTCCTGGCAGGACCTGCAGACCTGTGGAGAGAGGACCCCACTCTAGAGAAGGTTAACTGGTAGGGCTTTTGACCCCATGGGGGACCCATGCTGGAGTAGGCTGTTCCTGAAGGACTGCACCCTGTGGAAAGGAATCCATGCTGGAGCAGTTCATTAAGAACTGTAGCCTTTGGGAAGGAGTCATGCTGGAGGAGTTCATGGAGAACTGTCTCCCATGTAAGGGACCCCACCCTGGAGCAGGGGAAGGACTCCTTTCCCTGAGGAGGAATCAGCATCAGAAACGATGTGTGATGAACTGACCATAACCTCCATTCCCCATCTCCCTGCGTCACTGAGGGGAGAAGGTAGAGAATTGTGAATAAAGTTAAGCCCAGAAGGGAGGGAGGGGTGGGGGAAAGGTGTTTTTAAGATTTGTTTTACTTCTCATTATCCTACTCTGATTTTAATTGGTAATAATTAGTTTCTTCAAGTCAGGTCTGTTTTGCCCATGATAGTAATTGGTGAGTGACCTCTCAATTTCTTTATTCCAACTCATGAGCCCTTTGTTATATTTTTTCTCCTCTGTCCAGTTGAGGAGGGCTTTGGTGAGCACCTGGCATCCAGCCCAGGTCAAACCACCACGTCATCTTTGCAGCAAGCTTTCTAGGATAAATAAAACTCTTTGTAGAATATCCAAACAGACCTTTTTTAGGATGAAGCAGTATAGCAATAAAATCAGATTTTAATTTGAGAAAACACAAGCCTGATGCTCAGTAAGAACAACAGATAATTTAGCCTGGTATTCTACCCTGAATATCAGGAAGGTATGCCCTCCATGGTGTGGCTCATTCCTTACAGTCTCAGTGTGATAACCATGTGAACTACCCAATTTTAAGTTTGTTGAGCTTGGATGGGATACCCTTCCTTCTCAGACCAGGGTAAGAGAGCAGAGGAGACTGCTGTTCTGCTAAGTTCTTTATTTCATAGTCTCATAGCTTTCTTGAAGGCAGAGTTTGAAGGGAGTTACATGATAAAGCCAAGCAGCAACAGCAAACAGCAGGCAGAAAACAGCTGTTTCTTCTAATTCTAGTTTCTTCTATATGCTCTATATTTTTCTTACAGAAGTGTGGATTATATTTGTTAATTGACCAATAAGATTAACACACGATACTAGTTTTCCTTTTCTTAACCTATCCTGGTCTAATTCTAAGTCGTAAGTCTTACACCAGTGTTACATAGGTATTACACAGATTTGCGTATATAGTTTCTATCAACTCATTGTTTATGTGAACACTCTATCTAAAAAATGTGAACAGTATAGTTCTATCTATATTTTGTCTAAAGTAAAGAATTCTGTGAAAAGGTAACACTGCTGCAGTAAGAACTGTGTTTAAGGTCTCTGCTGCAGCTTTTTAATGTTTAAGGCACTTTGCATATATTGCTACTAAAAGTTAAAAATCTATATTTCTATTTCACTTTGGTGTGACTTCATGTATCTTAGCTTATCCAAAGGTTTTAATTAAACCCCTGTGCTTTGGCTTTCCTCTGGGCCTTAGTCCAGAGAAGCTTTCACTCCAACATAAGATAGCTGTTTGCATGGCTCATAACAGCAGTAACTGTTCATAACTGTGTTCACATTCTCTCTCTGCAGAAACTATGGTAACAGGAGATACTATGCATGTGTTGGGGTTTTAGGAGCTCTCCTGGTTTTTTTTGTTTCTGTTAAAGGAATTTTCCCCATACGTTTTGCTAAGGGGGACAAATTGCTGGGTATTTAAGAAAAACAAGAGGTAGCCATTGCGGGAGGGGTGCAACTGGCTGCTCTTCTTTCATCTGGGTGTGCAGACAGTCCGTCCCCCGTGTTTGGACCGAGAGGGAAGCTGCTTTCTTCAGCTGCTTTTCCTTCTCCAGAGAAACCCCGGCATCCCAAGCCCACCTTCCCTGCCCGGCTGGGAGCGGGGCCTTGGCCGCCCTGCCCCCGCCGTTGCTTTGAGCCTTCACTACGTTGTAGCCGTGCTCGCCCTGCTTGCCCAGAACTCCGGGGGGTTCCCACCGCAGCTCCGCAGTTTGGATACATCTCGTCTGCCACCTGGGATTTGTGCTCGTCCCTGCCATTCCAGCCTGCCATCCCAGCCTGCTGTTCCTGAGGGTCCAGCCAGACACTGGGATTGGCTGCCCAGGGTTTGTGAAGCTTTTGTCCCATCCCTTCCCAGGATCCCAGGCCACCAGTGCCGTGTGCTCCCCAAGCTCGCTCCGGAGCGCCCCCTGCAGCCGTGGGGGAACCATCGCACCTGCCCTGCTCACCGGGAGCTGCCAGCACCCCTGCCGGCTGCGACCAGAACTGCACCCAAGGGGAAAGGGCCTTACAGCCGAGAAGGCTGGGACTGGGTTTATGATTGTTTGCTGTTACTGCCATAGTTATTGTTGTTTGTTTGACTTGTTATACACATATAGATATATAATAGTAAAGAACTGCTCTTCCTATTTCCCATATCTTTGCCTGAGAGCCCCTTGATTTCAGAATTATAATAACTCGGAGGGAAGGGGGAGGCGCATCTGCCATTCCAAAGGAGGCTCCTGCCTTCCTTAGCAGACAACTGTCTTTCAAACCAAGACAGCATGCACGAATGAAGGCTTGGCTACTTTCGGTAATTCTTGACCCTTTCACTTTCAACATCTTCAACTGTTTTATCAGGGCTGCTAAGAGGGGTACACCCTTGTCTGTTGACTTTAGTACCTGCTTATGGACCCACAGATCATGATTTGTTCTTATTCCTTTTCGAACTGCTAATGCTACCTGCTTCTACAATGCCCATGGCAACAAATCTGAGAAATTCACAACATGCTTGGTAAAGTAGTACAGATTCCCTGCCAAGATAATTCAAACACATCTCCTATTTCTAGTACTGTGGAGTTTTACAAATGTGAGTTCTGCATGCACTTTACCTACCACCTCAGTTTTGCAGATCTCCCCATGCCCAGCATTTTTCTTTCCAGAGTGAGGAATCCCACACTTTTTCATAAAGATGCGCCATCCTGTTATCATTTTATTTGTCCTTTGTACATTCTCTAATTTTGATAACTAAAGTAACCACTCTGAAAGTAAGTTCACAATTCAGAAGAGAATCCTATTTCCACTATGAAAAGTTAGATAAAATATCTGGAAAATTCATACTTGGTCTAATATTTATGGCAGAGCTACAAATTATTTGCATTAACTAATTTAAAAATATCTAGCTCCAGCTAGATATCTGTAGCTGGAAGTCAACTTAAATGCAACTGAAAAGATAGAGGTTTTACTTCAGCCAACAGAGGTTTTAGATATCAGTACTAAAACCTAATAAGCTGCATGAATTCCACTTTACCACTGCTTACGAAGGTCTGGCTTTGGCTGTAACTAATTCCACGTAAAGCAAACAATCAGGTAAATTCAGCACTGTACTTGTTTGCAAATCTATCAGCAAGATATAGAATCGGGTAATCTAAACTTCCACAATTCTCCCCACCATTAATATCCACATAACCCCAGGCTAAAAAGTAAGAGGATTTAAAAATTAATGACGTTTTTTGTTGAAATAGGTATTCTGCCATGACAATTGTTTTACTGCCCATTTTGGGCTGGAAAAAATAGCTCAAATAAAGTTAAGTAGCATCTCCATTATCCAACTAATTCTAAATTTAAGTTTGAAACTGTACCAACAGTATTTGGGGACTGATTCTAAAAGTAGCATTCATTTCTCTTACACCAGTAAAAATCAGATGTCAGCTCCTGTAACAATTTTATCTCCCTGAGGGCTGTTCTGTTATTCCTACATTGAAGATGAGACACAGAACAAAATTTAAAACTATACATTAAGCTCCAAAGAAACCTCTCATTCTGTTACTGATGATTTATTACTACAAACTACTTCCTCACCAGTCAACAACTTGTTAAATAACAAATACATTGCCATATATCAGTAGATTGTTTTAGAATAGAAGTGAACATATACTTTTTTTCCACAGCAAATAATTTCTACACCACAGTAATATAGATTATGAAGCAACATGCCCCCCTGTCTCGGTTTTGAAAGACAGGTGTCTGCTAAGGAAGGCAGAAGCCTCCCTCGGAGTGGCAGATATAACCCCTTTCCCTCTTAGTTATTATAATTTTTGAAATCAAGGGTCTTTAGGCAAAGATGTGGGAAATAGGAATAACAGTTCTTTACTATATATATATATATATATAACTAATCAAACAAAACAACAACTATGACAGTAACAGCAATCACAAACCCAGTCCCGGCCTTCTCGGCTGTCAGGCTATTTCCCCTCGGGTGCAGTTCCGCTCGCAGCCGGCAGGGATCGCTGGCGGCTCCTGATGAGCAGGGCAGGTGCGATGGTTCCCCCGCGGCTGCAGGGGGCGCTCCGGAGCGAGCTCGGGGAACACGCGGCAGCTCTGGTGCCCTGGGATCCCGGGGAAGGATGGAACAAAGGCTTCACAAACCGGTGGGTAGCCGATCCTGGGCCCCCGGAACAGCAGGCTGGGAATGGCAGACCGGGGCGGCAGACACAAGCACAAATCCCGGGTGGCAGACGAGATGTATCCAAAAGGGGAACCCCCCGGGGCTCCAGGCAGGCAGGGTGAGCACGGCTACAACGCAGCGAAGGCTGGAAGCAGCAGCGGGGCAGGGAAAAGCAGCTTTGGGATCCCGGCGTTGTTTCCAGCAGAAAGGAAAGACGCCGAAAACCGGGAGCTAGCAGCTCCTCTCTCCGCAGCTTCTCCCTCCAGACGCTGAGCGCGAACTGCCCACACGCCCAGGTGAAACAAAGAGTAGCCAGGCCCACCCCACCCCCAAACCCAAAACGGGCTGCTCTTTTGTCTTACTTAAGTATGGCCATTTGTCCCCTAGCAACATGCATATGGGAGAAAATTCCTTTAACAGAAAAAAAAAAAACTAGGACTGAACTAAAACCCCAACACCCCCTTTTGGCAAAAAAGAAAAGTTCTAGCTGTGTTGGTTTTGCACGGCCTGGTTTTTGGTTGGGGGAGGGGCCACAGAGGTGGATTCTGTGAGAAGCTGCTAAAAGCTTCCACCATGTCCAGCAGAGCCAAAGCCTGATGGCTCTGAAGATGGGCGTGCCCTTGGCCAAGGATGGGCCAATGAGAGAGAATGATGTAGTGGTTTGACACTGGTCAAATGCCAGGCACCCATGAAAGATGCTCACTCACCCTCCCCTGCTACAGCTGAGCAGAGGAGAGGAAAATTTAACAAAGGGTTCATGAGTTGAGATAAGGACCAGGAGAAAACACTCCAAGGGCAAAACCGGCTCATTTTAGAGGTACAAAGTGAATTTATCACAAACAAAATCAGAGGAGGAAAATGAGAAGTAAAATAAGCCCTTAAAGGCACCTCCCTCCTTCCCACCAACAGCCAAGGGAGACAGCACAGAGGTGTTACCATAATCTCTAATTGGCCCAGGCTTGGCCAGACTTGATGCCACGAAGATTTTTGCCTTTTCTTTTATACCCCTGTTATACCTTTTTACAACCTCTGTATTCTTAGGGCTTTTTGCCTATGTTCTTGGACTTGTTTGTTCAGCTAGAAGACTAAACATTTTAGAAGCCTCGTAGGTAGAGGATAGTGTGCCCCAAACCCCAAGTCCTCTCCAGAACACATTCTGTAAACTAAGATAGAACCATCCAGTGTGGAAATAGTCACAGCACACTTAGCCATCTAGGCTCTCAGTTCAGTGCCTCAGAAAGCCCCAAGCTGCCTAGAGAGACTGCACGGGCGATCTAGCACTTCAGTAGCTCCAAAAGCGGCAAGTGGTAGCTGCAAAGCTAATACCACGAGCAGAAGCAAAGAGGTAGAAATATAGCTCGAGCCTTGCTTTAGTCCTGTTTGTTTTATTTCTCCCGTCCTGGGAGAGAGACGGGAGCAGCTGTTGGCAGAAGGGTAGCCAGAGCAAGAGGGGGTGGGGCCCACTCAGCTCGTCTTTTATTCGGGGGAAGGGAAAGGGGAGAACTAGGCGTGCACCCAGGGTAACCAGCCAATCGGACTCTGTTTCGGTGGAATCCGAGTTACTTTCAGTTTTACCCGCGCTTAGAACAAAGGGGATTCAGAGCACATGACAGGGGCAGGTCTTGGCTTTTCTGACCAGTCTTGAGCCTGGCTGCACCTCAGGGGCAGGCAGCAACAATTCCCCATTATTTTTTTCTTTAAGGCTGAGTTGTAACTCTTAGTAACTTGAAAGTGCATAAAACAGTAACAAAAAAACAGTGCAAAACATAATTGAAATCCACCGTCCCTACAACCTGACAGTACCTAGGATGTCTTTAAACTAGTCCCCCAGATAAAACTCAAGGGGTTAGTCAGGACATCTATGGTATGGGGTATCAGGACAAAGATTTACAAAATACGGTGCAAAATGTGAGTGCAAAACTTAAGGGATTAACATTGAAATCTGGTGTAAGGGGTTTAAATGAGAGTGCATAATCAGGATCTGTAGATACAAAAATGCTGCTAGCAAGGATTTTCTTGCTATTTTCTAAGTCCGTGAGAGACTTTTCTCTCTCACAGAAGAGGTGGCAGGGAATGTAAACAACCCAGACACCTGCAACCTTGAAAAGTCTTGTTTATGGTATAGTAGAAAAATATTTTGACAATGGATGTTTTAGGATTTTAGCCAATCACCCCCAAGGGGTGGCTGGTCCTTTGTCCAATTAGGCTATGAAGAAAAAAGTCTATAAAAGAGTTTGTAAAATAATTAAATAGATCAATCTTGCTGCACAACTCCTGCCTCCTGGATCTTCTCTCCTCCTCCTCCTCCCTATGGCTGCGGGACACAGTGCTATACCGTAGGAACCAGGCCTGCGGTACTATTTGGTGCTGCCCGACGTGATCTGCACTCTCTGACGTGTCCTGTTGCTGCGAGCCAAGCCGAATTCCTCTAGAGGTACCCTGCTCCCCTTTGCCCCCCGGGACAGGGAGGTCCGACAGAACTGAGAAATGGCAAACAGCTGCTCACAAACCGAAGCTGCGATGCTGGTCTGGAAAGGTGTGTTTAGCATATTGCGCACCTCCATTCCTGAAAACTCAGTTCGGGAATTATTAGACTGGGCTACTTTAAAAGGGATTTCCATGGACAGAGATAGTGCCCTGGACTTTGCCTTATGGCAGGAACTCGGATGCGCTGTCCGACAGGAGCTCCCGACTGGGGACTCAGCAGCGTTAGAATTATACAAAACCTGGCATTCATTATTTATCCTGCTGACAGACCTTGACTGTGATAGCAGGGCTGGCTCGCCTATCTCGGTGATGAGTGACGGAGGAATGTCCGAGGGGGGCCCCGTTGACTGGGTTTCCGGGGAAAATGATAATGGATTCAGAAAATCCCCCCCGGCTCCACAGGCAGAGCCTGCGTCGGCTCACCCTGCACAATCGCAGGATTCCACAGCCTCCAGGAACCCCGCGCCGCCAGAGGCGGGGGGGTCAGGGCAGCGGGAGGGCGCACAGCCTGCCTTGCCGTTCAGCTGGGCGGCGGCCACGGCTTATCCAGTGCCTCAGATCAGCGGCTTAGCCACTTGGATGCCCAGAGAGGCTCCTAGCTCGGTTCCGTACGGACCTGGATCTAACTTCTTAGCCGGCGTAGCGCCGGGCGTGCCTGCCCTGGGACTGCCTGGGTGTGGTCCGCTGCCCTCCCTGGCACTGGACTGTTCTGCGCAGTCGCAGAACCGAGCCATCGTCCTTTTAGTGCAGCATTTTCCTTTCCTGATGGAGCTGCCAAACCTATCCCGAAGGATGGAGGAACTCCTCACCCTGTTAGAGCGGCGAATGCCCGAGCCCACGCCGCCCGTGCCGCCCGCGCCCCCTCCGCCATCCGCGGGAGACGCGGCTCCGAGCTGAGAAACGGCGCGGCCGGCGGCAAACCCGGAAGCGGCGCAGCCGCGGGAAAACCCGGCAGCGGCGGCGGAGACGCGGCCAGAGACGGCAGCGCCCAGAGCGACCCCCGAGAGCGGGCCGGTGGCGGCAGTGCCAGGCGCGGTTGGGGAGGGCGAAACAGCAGCGGCAGCGGCGACCGTGCCGAACGCAGCTGCTGCGCCAGAGGCGGCGGCGCCGAGAGCAGCTGTAGTCCCAGAGATGGCGGCAGCAGTTCCAGTACCAGTTCGGTCGGGGCTGGCCGAGACGGCCTCCCGTATAGAAACTGGTGTAAAAACTGCCGCGCAGCCAGCTGTAGTCTGTCCTGTCTGTTCTGCCTCTAGCGAACTTAGCCAAAGTGCCCCTCCATGTACGTTTCTGTTCACTCCCAGCACCCCAAAGTTGCCTTTGCCTGATGATTCCTTGTCAGGCAGTGAGGCAGATGAGGTGCTGGCCCCAGGTCGTCAGGCAGCTGTAGCCGCGCGGCGAAGAAAAAGGCTGCGCCGGTCTCGCCCCTGGACCTTTCAGGACTGCACAGTAACAGTGCGTCCGACGCATTATAATCGCTTCTTAGAGTCTATTAAGATGCGAGCATTGGAGGAGGGTGACTGGAGGTCATTAGAAATCCTTGGAATGGCATATAGATCTGAGGATTCTGGGGGTAACCGGGGAGCTGTTACACTACATCCACAGGCTGTGCCAGAAGTTCAGGATGGTAGTGCTTCCCCTAAAGGGGAGATCCAAGCTTTCCCAGTGCATAAAGCTCTCCCAGATTCAGGGGAGCATGACAAGCATGAGGTAATTGCTTGGAAAGTTGCCCAGGACCTCCAATCCAAGGTGGCACAATATGGACTAGGTTCTGCTGAGGTTATGCAGATAATAAGGGTGATAAATACAGATTTTCTTGCTCCATTTGATATCAGACACTTAGGTCAAATTCTATTTCAACCTGTACAATTTACAGTTTTTGAGAAAGCCTGGAGAAAGCTGGCCGGCAAGACTGCATTTGCAAATATGCAGCTCCCTGCTGCTGATCCTAGACAGACAGCAGGAGTGGATGCTTTGATGGGGACTGGTCCCTTCTCTGATCCCAGTCTACAGGGTAACTTGTCCTCTAGCATCCTGCAGCAAGCTCAACAGGTCGGCATGGCTGCCCTGTTGAAAACCATAGAGTTGTCTGCGCCCAGAAAGCAATATACTGAAATAGTTCAAGGCAAATCAGAGTCATTCCTCTCTTTTGTAGAGAAAGTCGCTGCTTCTCTCGAGAAGCAGGTTGAGGATGACAGGTTAAGACAGTTGTTAAGGCAGTTAGTGAGAGAAAACGCAAACGAGGAGTGCAGAAAATCATAGATGTCTTACCAGGGGATCCTTAGGTAACAGACATGGTCGAGGCCTGTGCTAAGGTGGGATTTGGGAACCAGAAAAGGTCTGCCTTGGCTGCGTTCCTGCAGCCTGTTCACGCATCTTCTGGTCGTGAACCAAAGCCACCAAAACAGGTGAAGAAACGGAAGTGGCCTAAGCCGAGCCAAAAAGAGAACACACCGATCCCCCAGTGCAAGAGGTGTGGCAGGCCAGGCCATTGTACGGGCTACTGTAGATCCCGGACTCATGCCGATGGTCGGCCTTTGTCGGGAAACTTCTGCCGGGGTGCAAGGAGGGGGAATTGCTCTCCGATGCAGTCGCTCCCCCAGAGAGTGGCACAGGTACAGGCACAGGCCTACCCAGCCACCCTAGAGACAGCACCCAGGGATCAGACGGCACCCACGTATCAGACGGGTTTGACGTCCACACCGCAGCCGCAGTCATCTTAGACTCTAGAGGTATTTATAAGGTTCCCTTGGATGCATATGGACCCTTAGCCCAGGGATCCAGTGCGATGCTGGTGGGAAAACCTGATGTTGCCCATCAAGGAATCTTAGTGCACTCAGGAGTTATTGATGCTGACTTTAAAGGTCAGATTTGCGCTATGGTCTCCACGCAAAAACCCCCTGTAACTATTCCTGAAAAGACCTGCCTTGCTAAATTAGTGCCTTTTGAGTCTTGTGTCCCCAGGGTAGAACAAATTCAGGAAGATAACGGCAGTGGATCTCCGGGACTTCCGCAGGCCTTCTGGACTGCAGACATCTCTGACCAAAGGCCACTGATGACATGTACCCTGGTCCTGCCAAGCGCCCAACCACCCCGGATTCAGCTTCGAGGTTTGATTGATATGGGTGCTGATGTAACTATCATCTCCTTCTCTGCGTGGCCTCCCTCATGGCCTTTAGCCCCGGTGGGATCGGCCATCGCAGGATTAGGAGGAACCACACAGAGCTATTTAAGAGAACGGCCTGTGGTGGTGAAGGATTCAGAGGGACACACAGCTACAATTAGGCCTTATGTTGCTACCACTTCCCATAATCTTTGGGGATGGGATGCGTTGGCAGCTTGGGGCGTACGGATTGGGACAAATTTTTAGCAGGGGTCACTGTGTGTAAGAGCGCACAGTATCTTACACTGCCTTTGAGGTGGTTCATTAACACACCAATCCGAGTCAGACTCTGCTCAGTTAGTTGAACTAAGGGCTGTTACCATGGCTTTTCAGTGATTCTCACAGGAACCTTTGAATTTGGTTACTGACTCTGCTTATGTAGCAGATATCACCCAACGCTTAGATTGTTCCCTTCTGAAGGAGGTGAACAATGTGGCTCTGTTTTCGCTGTTGCAAACCTTGTGGTCTGCAATTCAGGCTCGAGTGCATCCGTATTACATTCTGCACATTCGAAGCCACACCAGTTTACCAGGTTTTCTAACAGAAGGCAATGCCAGGGCTGACATGCTGGCCAACCCTGCATGGGTAGGGCCTCAGCCTGACAAAATTGCACAAGCCAAGGCATCGCACGGTTTCTTCCATCAAAGTGCACATACCCTGCAGAAGCAGTTTCATTTAACGCCAACCGAGGCGCGCGACATTGTCAGCACTTGTGCTGACTGTCATGGACTCGCTGCGCCTTTGCCAGCAGGGGCAAACCCCAGAGGGCTAAAAGCCTTGCAGATTTGGCAAACGGATGTGACTCACATCCCAGAATTTGGTCGGCTGAAATATGTGCACGTGTCTATTGACACTTTCTCCTCGGCTATGTGGGCTACTGCTCACACTGGAGAGAAGGGCCGTGATGTCATTTCCCATTGGAAATTGGCTTTCTTAGTCCTGGGCGTGCCAGCTTCTGAGAAAACCGATAACAGTCCTGCCTACGCCTCGGAGAAGATGCGGCAGTTTTTACACCTATGGGGTGTAGACCATACCTTTGGTATCCCACATTCTCCTACCGGCCAAGCCATTGTTGAACGTGCTCATGGTACCTTGAAGCGTGTTTTGGACAAACAGAAAAGGGGAATGCATGGAGAAACCCCACAGAGCCGACTAGCAAAAGCTTTGTATACAATTAATCACCTTACAGTACCACAAAATTCAAATAATCCTGTTATTCTGAATCATTTTCTCTCATTGCAGTCTGCAGGCGACAGACAACTGCCCCGGGCAAAAGTCTGGGTGCGGAATTTACTCACTAACCAGTGGGAAGGCCCTCATGAGCTTATCGTTTGGAGTCGTGGGTATGCTTGCGTTTCCACAGATACTGGGATACGGTGGCTACCTTCAAAATGCATTCGCCCTGACCAACAGCACCAGAGGCAGAACAGGCAACCTCCAAATGATGACCAGAACGCCAATCATCCAAATGGTGACCAGAATGTAGATCATCAGCCTAATGACTCTTCTGATGATGACCAGGATGTCAACCATCAGGCAGATGGTCCTTCTACAAGCAGAGACTGAACTTTAAATTTCTTGTTATGGAGTCAGATAGTTAAAGCCTTAAGGACATATTTAGAATTAATAACTGATGTAGATTTCTATTTGGCATTAATAGTAGAGTTGTTATCTTATAAAACAAAAAGGGGGAATTGTAGATACAAAAATGCTGCAAGCAAGGATTTTCTTGCTATTTTCTAAGTCCGTGAGAGACTTTTCTCTCTCACAGGAGAGGTGGCAGGGAATGTAAACAACCCAGACACCTGCAACCTTGAAAAGTCTTGTTTATGGTATAGTAGAAAAATATTTTGACAATGGATGTTTTAGGATTTTAGCCAATCACCCCCAAGGGGTGGCTGGTCCTTTGTCCAATTAGGCTATGAAGAAAAAAGTCTATAAAAGAATTTGTAAAATAATTAAATAGATCAATCTTGCTGCACAACTCCTGCCTCCTGGATCTTCTCCTCCTCCTCCTCCCTATGGCTGCGGGACACGGTGCTATACCGTAGGAACCAGGCCTGCGGTAATAAGGATCCTTTTTACGGCGTCTCCTCCAGGAGGCGATTTTAACCTCCTTGACTTTTGAGGAAGTGACATAAGGTTTCACCCATTTCCCTGGGATCCACTTTAGTCCCTGAGGAGTAGAAACACTGGCAAACCCACATCCCCAAGTTACAAGTTTGTATGGTCCTTGGATCTTTTGAGTCTCTGGGTCCCGGATCAGGACTTCTGGATTTTCCTTCAGTTTCTGTCTCCAGGTGTTCTGGAAATGACAATAGATCGGAGGGTTCAGAACCTCAAAGGTGCTGTTCAGGAATTTTATGGTAAACAATGCTTTGCTGAGTCTGAGGACTGGTGAGATGAGTTTAGTGGTCCCTGATTGTTGCAGCAGCATTCGCTTGAGTGTTTGATGGGCATGTTCAGCAATGCCTTGTCCAGTTGGGGAGTGAGGAATGCATGTAACATGTTGAAATCCCCACTGCTGACAAAAGTTTTTGAACTCCTGAGAGATGTAGGTAGGCCCATTATCAGTTTTTATCGCCTCAGGTACACCAAGCACAGCAAAAGCTTGGACAAGATGTTTTTCAACGTCCTTAGCTTTTGCACCAGCATGTGCAGAGGCATACATAGCACCAGAGAAGGTATCAATAGAAACATGAACGTATTTTAATCTCCCAAATTCAGGGAAATGTGTGACGTCCATCTGCCACACTTCACCGCTATTAATGCCTCTGGGATTAACTCCCATGCCCAGTGATGGAAGCTGTAGCTTCTGGCTCTATGATTACCCTCTGCAATAAATCCTGGCAGGTTTATATGTGACCTCACATGCATGACAAAATAAGGATGCTCTCGGTGGGAAACCAGATAAATTAGCTTTGAGAGCAGATCATAATTTTTTTGCTTGAGACTTCTTTTAGGAGAGCGTGTTTTGCCCTCACAGTTACTCCAGCTACATATGCTGAGTCAGTGACCAAATTAAAGGGTTCTTTGAACCTCTTAAATGCTCTAACAATGGCTGCTAGTTCAGCTACTTGTGGTGACCCCTGGATTACCTTGATGTCAGATTCCCACTTTTGCATCTTTCGATTTTTCCAAGTAAGGACTGACTTTTTAGATTTTCCCAACCCATCTGTGAAAATGGTTAGAGCACCAAGGGATTTTCTACTTTGAATTTCGTGAGGAATGAAAGAGATTGCCAGATTAAACATGTCGTGTTTTGGGTAATGATTTGAGATTTGGCCTGAGTAACTATCTAATGCAAATTGTAAGTTCACATTATTTTGAAGCATGTGATCTAATATGTCTGTTGTTACAGGTAAGTAGATGCATGCAAAGTCACATCCTGCCAGGGTGCGGAGCCTTGCTCTACACTTCATGATAATTTTTGCCATCAGTTCTTGTGGCTTAGTGATGGTCTTAGGCAGTTGGAGTGGGAGGAACACCCATTCAATTATGATGAGGGGTTCCTTCTGCTCTTTGTCCCACTGAAAAATGAGGCCCTGAAAGCATGGTACCTTCCCTAGAATGACAAGCTTAAAGGGTAGGGAGGGATGATATCTGTGTGCTTGTCTGGTGGAAATGAGCTTTTGTATCTTTTTGAGAGACTGTCTTGCCTCTTCTGTCAGCGATCTAGGGGATGCTGGACCTCTTTCCCCTGACAGCAGGTTTATAATAGGAGCTACAGGGTTTTATATAAGTCAGTGTCCCACAGAGCTGTTGCAATTCTACTAATGTTTTTAGGTTGTTATTAATGGTGACGGGAGTTGGTGTGATAGAGGTCTCTGTGATTTTGAGTCCGAGGTATTTCCAAGGCTTGTTCTCTGCATTTTTTCTGGTTGTAATTCAAAGCCCTTGGCCTCTAGGGCCTCAATCTCCATGTTAAGTGTCTGCTCGAGATATTGATTATTGGGAGCGCATACCAGGACATTATCCATATAATGTAGGAAGATGGTTTTCTCTGCTTTGGCACGGATGGGAGATAGAATTTTAGCAATATACTCTTGGCAGAGAGTTGGGGAATTTTTCATACCTTGGGGAAGCACAAGCCTATGGTAATATTTCATGGGGGCCTCACGATTAATAGAGGGCACAGAAAATGCAAATCGAGGGGCATCTGCAGGGTGGAGTGGAATATGAAAGAAGCAATCTTTAATATCAAGGACTGCTGGAAGCCGCGCGGGACGAGAAGCCCGGATCCCTGGCGGGGGGAGCGAGAAAGAGAATCCAAACCAATATGGTTGATAAATGAACTCCATTTATTAGCAGTCTAAAGGCACTTATATAGTATGCCAGCTTGTTAGCTCCTAAGTGGCTTAAAGCTTATCAAGACACATTTCTATTTCTACATAATTGGACTACATTGACAGTTTTCCACAGTCTTGTTATGATCAAAAGAATTTTGTGCTCACCTCCCTTGGTTCACTCCCGGACAGCACAGCTGCAAGTTCTTTACTCCCTGTTTTTTCTCAGGCTGATTGTTTTCCTTCACAAAGGGACTTTCCCATGGAAAGTGTCTCTCACATACGCAAGCCTAAAAACTTCCAGCCCTATTGCTTGCACAGTTCTTTTATTGATCCCAATAATTCTATTCCCCAACAAAGGACAGCCAAATTCCTATGTTGTGGGAGCATTGAAGGTGATGGCATACCTGGTTGAAGGGGTCCTGACACTGAACCATGCCATAAATCAAATCTCTCCTGATGGGAGAGGGTGTTTTAAAAGTCCTTGCAAGGAGTTTGAGAGACAAACGGAGACTTTCCTGGAGTTTCACCGCTGCCAGATAGTTGTTTATTAAGTCTTATCAGAGAAACAGAGTCACTAGTGTGACCCAGGCATAACACAGAGCTGAGAATGCAGGAGAAAAGTCCAATTATCAAGATTTACACAGCTTTTTAAAGATAATTTAACCAATGGTTGCTAGAAACGTATATTATTTTCACTTTCCTAACAATTATTCAGTAACACAGCCAGGAACTGCGAAATTTTTTGTCCAATCATCCCAAATTACTTTTACTGCAGAATATGGAGTAGTAGAAGAAGACGGTTTGGAGAACAACAACAATCCTCCATTTTGATATTTTTTGCTCTTATCTATTTACTACAAAGAGAAGCCCAAAACCTCTACATTTTTCACCCTGTGAGAATCTTACATAGTAGTCTATCACCTTGTCCTGGGTTGCAGTGTATTCTATTACCATCCTCATGAGCAGTGGAAATCAGGTGGGGCAGTGTTTCCTTGCCTCCTCCCCCCAGACTATCTTTCTCTTAATGGCCCATCATTGTCCTGCCTCATGACTCAGAGATAACTGCCTCCGGACTATCTTCTGTTAATGAGCCTAATCAACACTTGGCCTCATGACTCATTACCCCATTGTGAGATGCTCCACCCAGAGGGAGGAACCAAGCATCCCATCGTGGATATAATCTGGGACTGAACACCAGAGACAACCCTTCTCCACTGGATTTCCAGAGGACAGGAGCTACAGAGCCACCACTGAATTTTCTGAGGAAGAGCAGACCTTTTTTTTCCTACAGGATCACCGTTTCAGAGGACTGCTACCACCATTCTTCCAGACTGCTACCACCACCCTGCCTAACAGGGACTCAGGTTTTATCTTGACTCTGTCAGTTTGAATCAGTGTTTTCTTTTAGTCTTTCTTTTTTCCCTTTTCTTTAATTTCCCCCATTAAATTGTTATTCTGACTTGGTGTCTCCCACTAGTTTGTTTTCAAACTAGTACACACCTAATTCACACCATTGTATTTTCTAGTTCTTGTCTGATTGTAGGCAGTTTTTTCCAAGGTTGGAGGTTAAAACAGTTTTGTTCAGGGGGGAAAAAACCCTTCAAAACAGGCAGAGAAATATTCTGGGCACTCTGGGTTCCTACATCTCCCCCCTCCTGTTTGAACCAAAAACACTTCCTTGACAATTTGGTCCATGGCTCGTCTATCACAGTGAAGTATACATGGCATAAATACTAAAAGAATTACAACAACAATTAAGACATACAAACCTATGTTCAAAATTTTTCTCCATAAGGGTGCAAGGTCAAACCAATTGAACAAATCATTCAAAAATGATCTGCTTTCTTCCCCAAGTTTAGCTATTCCATCCTCTAATTGCCGTATACTTTCATGGATGTATTTCAAATGATACACCAAATTCATACAACACATTCATACAACACATACCTTCAAATTCTTCACATCCATGTCCATGCACTAATAAAAGATAATCAATTGCCACTCTGTTACAGTGCACATACTGCAACACGATGTATCAATCAACAAGGCCCGTGGAAAAGAAAAATACATGGACAGATTCTTGATAGATGTTTCAGAAAGATGCTTATTTCTCCAGCCATATGGCTGAAGATATGCCGAGGAACGTAGGCAATCACGGGACCCAAGGGTCCTTGCCTGCGCAGGGCAACACAAAGCAACCAAGGGGGAACGAGGCTGACCAGGGGCTAGGGAAACCCCATACCTCCCCCCCAGGGCCCCTCTCCCAGGACTACATGGCAGGAGGAGGGCCCCGACATTTCACCAGTTTATTTTTAACAAAAGAGATTTAAACTTAACATTGAAAACAGCTGGATAAACATAACAAGAACAGTTTCAAAATAAAACAAACCACCCTCCTGAGTCTTTAAATGTCCAAACAGATTCTCTGGAACATCTTAAGGCTGACAGAAGGGAGAGAGGACTCTTCGGGCATGCTTTGTTAGGAGACTGAGGCAGGAGAGGGTTTCTTCTACTTGTACTTGTTGGAACTCTAAACAACAATAGTTAATTTCTTCCCTCCCCCTCTTCATCCCCCACTCGGCATTGGAAAGGGATTTTTGAGGAAACAATTGGCAAAGGCATGGTTTTGTGATGGAAACCATGGGTGGAAAAATGGATTGGGAATACACTGGGTGTAATAGGATATAGGGTAAAAGGGAAAGGTGGGATTAGGAAAGGGAGACTGTAGGGGGGGCTTATAATGGAGATATTGTCTAACATGACTACGATTTTTAGCATATATACTACCTTTTACAGAAACACCATCAGGCCCAGTGACCTCTGATGCTTGTAACCTTTTTTTGCTTTGCACAATTTTGAAGTCTACCACTTCCCCATCTCCTTAACTTGGGATGTATTTTTTAGGGTTATTCTTTTTAATAGTTGTTCTATGAATTAATATGTCTTCTTGGTTGTCACATCTTGTTATGAAGCCATAATTTTGTTTAACATTATACCATTTTACTATTCCTAAAACATTAGCTACGGTGATTTTTTCCTTTTTCCGAGTGGCTGCTGTTTTCTGTCTCGCTGTGTTTTTGCTTTCGCTTTCGCTCACTCCCATGTTGTAACTTCCAGGGCTGCTGGTGTCTGCGCGCTGTTCCCGGGGTCGCATTCGGGGTCACGTGGCTCAGGCCAGGCCACGCCGCACAGCTCCCTGTGCGCTGTCTCCTCTGCTCTCAGCTGCCTGGCGCCGCGCCCAGGTCTCGGCTGGGCCCCCGAGCAGCAGCCCCCCCGCCTGCATTTCGGCTAGAAGCGGCTCCGCTCCACTGCCACCACCACTGGCCGCCGACCGCATGCCACCCCTCTCAGTCGGGCATTCACGGGGCTTGCTCCACCACGCGCTGCACAGGGACGGGCGGGCACTGCTGGGTCACGCTGCTCCCGCCATGCCTCGCTCTACTGCTGACACTGCAGCTCGTGTCGCTCTGCCCACGTGCGGGAACTGCCTCGCTGCTGCTTGGAGTGGGCTCGGTGCACGTGGTCTGGGTCGCACGGACTCTGAGGCACGCTTCCCTTCGCCAAGACACAGCTGACATTGCTCAACAGTCTCAATAATTAAATAATATTCACAAAAATATTCTTTCATCGGCATATATTTTGACTCAGAAATTAACTGTTTCCAAACGGTGTTCCAAAAGTCTTTGGTAAGAATTAAATCCCAAGAAACATAGAAAAAGTTCTTAAACAACCATGCCAGGAAGTGTTTCAGTTCCTTTTGAGATTGAATTAAGCTAAAATTTACAAATCGTTGTTCAAGAATCTTTTCAAGTTTAAGATAAATGTCTATATGCGGCTCTGAGAGCCAAGAGTCTTTCCATGGTTTCTCCATAGTATAGTGATGGGATAGCAAAACAAAAACAAGAAGAGAAATGCAGAGTTTACTCACAAATCAGTCGCTGTAGGGATCGGGGATCGTTCTGCTCACATTATACCATTTGTTACAGCAGGGATACTGCAACGTGTATCAATCAACGAGGCCCGTGGAAAATAAAAATATATGGACAGATTCTTGATAGATGTTTCAGAAAGATGCTTATTTCCCCAGCCATATGGCTGAAGATATGCCGAGGAACGTAGGCAATCACGGGACCCGAGGGTCCTTGCCCATGCAGGGGAACACAAAACAACCAAGGGGGAACGAGGCTGACCAGAGGCTAGGGAAACCCCGTGTCTCCCCCGCAGGGCCCTTCTCCCAGGACCACATGGCAGGGGGGAGGACCCCAACACCACTCTGTTTTGCAGAGTCGCTTGTCTCACACTCTGAACATCAGTTAACATATCGCTCAGTGCGAGAGAGACAGCATGAGAATTCTTACTTAGCCAACAGCCTAATTGATCCAATTGTCTTAAGGCTGCTCCTGCAGCAGCACGAGGTAAAAGAAGAGTTGAAGTAAACCTTTGTCCAAAATTCCTAGCTGCAAATTTGTCATTACAATCAGATTTATATTGCTCAATAAATTTTTTCACCCTTCTCTTATGTTCTTTTATCATTTTGCATTAGGCGTTAGCAAAGAAAGCTTTCCAAAGCTGCATGGACCGCCCTTGACATTTGAGAGAATTGCAGGCCAAATTCTGTCCCCACAAATGAGAAACATCCCTTGTGGCAATTGTAATGGATCCTGGTTGAATGGTGCATTCATCTTTACTGTTGAATTGCACCAGGATGTTGCATTTCTATATATTTCGTAATTTGGAGTGACATCTGTTATCTTGTCTTTATTTTGTTTCAACCCTGGAGAACTAATAATTACACAAAACTCCATTTTTATTGAACCAAGAATTTCCAATTCCTGAGGTTTGTAAGGAGCCTCCGGAAGGGATTTGGTCCAAACATCTCAACTTTCCACTGGATTTGAAGCGAATCGTGAAAGTTTTAGATTAGCATGTTTGGAAAGTGGCCATTTATCTGCTGGTAGACCGACCAAACATGCTGAGATGGGTTTCTTTGGCCTTGAATCAGTTAGACAGATGGTATCTAGGCCTGATGCATTGGCCAAAGTCTCCCAGATATTTTCTTTTGGTTGTTTCACTGGGAAAGCTGCATTGCTCTAGTGGTTTGGTCCAAAATACTCATTACTGTTTACCTTCTGTGAGATAAGAATTAGGAGAAAAACAAAGCAGGCACCAAACTTGGAAGAGTATAAAGAAGTTTATTAACAGAGCTAAAATAAGGAAAAAATTAAAAAAAAAAAAAAATCATACCATACAGTCAGAACTCTTCTCCTCCCCCCACCTTCCTTCCTTCTCCCACAGACAATGTAAAAAGACAACCCTTGAGATGTTCAGTCTGTTTACCACTTCCATAATAGCCTTGTTCAGATCATTTAGGAAGAGGAGTCTCTCTTGCCCATGCTATAGAGAAACTATCGCAATGAGACAGCCGCCTGGGTTGGTTCTCTGCTCGCATCGTGTGAGAGTCCCTTCCCACGACTTGCAGCTTTTCCCACAACTGCTTTCGAGGGTCCACTCTTGAAGGTTTTTGGGGTGCAATTTTAAGGTTGAGCCATTCAGAAACAAAAGTTCTCTTCACCCATGTCATAGGTTAGCAAGCATAGTCCCGGAAGGGATATCCTTGCTGAGGGGTGCTTACAGCTTCCTCTGGGACCTGATAGAACCTATCAGCTGGCCAGTTTGAATATGGACAATTCTTTAAGCCACTTAAAGTTGTGACCGCCTCTGTGATACACACTTAAGAATAGACCAACTCCCCCCCCAGCTCTCTCTCATTTCCGGCGCTGGCACAGGTGGCTGCAGGCCCCGTGCGGGGGCCAGCAGGCCCGGCCAGGCCCTGCATGGGCCAGGCCGGGCCGGGCCACATCCAGCCTGGAGCCATGGGCCTGTTCCAGCCGTGGAACCCCCCCCACTCCTTGCCGTGGGCAGCCAGAGCGGCTCGGAACCCCCCCCCTCTCCACTGCGGCCGAGATCTCAGCAAAGCGGCACCTCTGTCTGGCAGAGGTCAGGTGACCAACAGCGATAAGACGCATTCCAGCTACAAGGCCGAGGTGAGAGTAACCCTTTTATTGCTGTGAAGAGCTGAAAACCTGAGGGAAGAGAGAGAGGAGATGCTTAAAGCTGAAAGTCTGTTGTGAAGCTATGATATATCAGAGTATCCCGTTGTAATTTCAGGAAGATATGGGGGGTGGAGTGTTCAACTCATAAGCAAAAGCACCTGCGCTGAGATAGGCAGATGCTGACGCAGCTGTAATTTCATGAGAAGTTTGGACAGAGAGAGAGATGAACCAGATGAACCAGATGAGGACCTTTGCTCCAAATACGAAAGGAGAAAAACCTCAATTCCTAGAGATGCTCCTAGAGATAGTCTTAAAGATGAAGATGAGGACCCGTTGCTCCCAGGGAAGGAGAAGGGCCTCTGTTTTTTTTTTTTGTTTCTGAACGGCTCAACCTTAAAACTGTACCCCAAAAACTTCAAGAGTGGACCCTCGAAAGCAGTTGCGGGAAAAGCTGCAAGTCGGGGGAAGGGACTCACATCGCAAGCAGAGAGACTCCTCTTCCTAAATGGACTGAACAATATTTGGAAGTGGGTGGCTGTCTCGGTGTGATACTGTTTTTCATAGCACGAGCAAAAAGAGACTTCTCTTTCTAAATGGACTGAACAAGGTTTCTTATGGAAGTGGTAAACAGACTGAACATCTTAAGGGTTGTCTTTACATTGTCAGGGGGAGAAGGGAGGAAGGTGGGGGGAGGAGGAGAGTTCTGAAGGTGGTATAATTTTTTTTTCTTCTTTTAGGTCTGTTAATAAACTTCATTATATTCTTTCAAGTTGGTGCCTGCTTTGCATTGCTCCTAATTCTTATCTCACAGAAGATAAACAGTAATGAGTATTTTAGCCCAAACCACTACACTAAATTGGTGTTTCCGCCCGGTTTCAAACCCTACCCGCGACAACCCATCTCTGGGAGCATTTCATCTCTAAGAACAGAGGCCCTTCTCCTTCCCTGGGAGCAAAGGGTCTTCCTCATCTTCATCTCTAGGACTATCTCTGGGAGCATCTCTAGGAACAGAGGTCTTCTCCTTTTCCATTTGGAGCAAAAGTCCTCATCGCTTCTATCTCTCCCTGTTCAAACTTCTCATCAAGTTACAGCTGCTTCAGCATCTGCTTATCTCAGCACAGGTGCTTTTGCTCACAAGTACATGTTGAACGTTCCACCCCCCATGCCTTCATGAAATTACAATGGGTACTCTGATACATCATACCTTCACAACAGAATTTCAGCTTTAATCATCTCCTCGTTCTTCTTCCTCAGGTTTTCAGCTCTTCACAGCACTAAAAGTGTTAATCTGACCCGGGCCTTGCAGCTGGAATTTCACTTATAGCTGTTGGTCACATGATCTTTTGCCAGACCGCAGGGCAGCTTCAGTTGAATCTTGGCTGCACTGAACAGGGGGAGCCAAGCCAGTCCATCTGCCCATAGCAGGGTTGGGGGGGGGAGGGTTCTGTGGCTGGAACAGGGCCCATCGGCTCTAGGATGGCTGCGTCCCGGCTCGGCCTGGCCCAAGCAGAGCCTGGGCCAGGCCCACTGCCCCCGCACGGGGCCCGCAGCCACCTGTCCCAGAAACGAGAGAGAGCTCTGCCTGGGGTTTGTCTATTCTTAAGTGTGGATCACAGAGGTGGTCACAATTTTAAGTGGCTTAAAGAATTGTCTATATTCAAAGTGGTCATCTGATAGATTCTATCAGGTCACAGAGGAAGCTGTAAGCACCCCTTTGCAAGAACATCACTCCCTGGACTATGCTTTGCTAACCTATGACAGATGGGGTCCTGTCGGGGTCCCTCCCCCGCCCTGTAGCCCTGGGAGCCCTGAGGGCACAGACACACGGGGTTTCCCTGCCCCTGGTCAGCCTCATTCCCCATTGGTTGGTTTGTGTTCCCCTGCGCTGGCAAAGGAGCTCGGGTCCTGACTGTAACAGTTCCTTGGCAGAGCCCGGCCATGCGGCTGGGGAAATAAACATCTCTGAAACATCTAGCAAGAATCCATCCATATATATTTCTTTTCCACGGGACTCCTGGTTTGATATAGGCGTGTTGCAGTGTCCCCACTGTAACATAATGGCGGGAGAATTGTGAGCAGAATGATCCCCGATCCCTAAGCGACTGATTTGTGTGAGTAAACCCTGGAAACGTTGGATTCCTCTTCTTGGTTTTGTTTTGCTATTGCATATCTGGACTATGGAGGAACCGTGGGAAGACTCTTGGCTTTCAGAGCCGCATATGGACATTTATCTTAAACTTAAAATGATTCTTGAACAACGATTTGTAAATTTTAGCTTGATTCAAACTCAAAAGGAACTGAAACACTTCCTGGCATGGTTGTTCAAGAACTTTTTCTATGTTTCTTGGGATTTAATTCTTACCGAGAGCTTTTGGAAGACCGTTTGGACCCAGTTAATATTTGAGTCAAAATATATGCTGATGGAAGAATATTTTCGTGAATATTATTTAATAACCGAGACTGTTGAGCAATGTCAGCTGTGTCCTGGTGAAGGGAAGCCTGGCTCAGGGACCGTGCGACCCAGGCCACGTGCACCGAGCGCTCTTCGCGCAGCATCGAGGGAGCGCCCGCGCACGGGCGGAGCCACGCAAGCTGCAGTGTCCGCGGCAGAGCGAGGCGCGGTGGGAGCGGCGGGACGCGGCAGTGCCCGCCCGGCCCCACGCAGCGCGTGGTGGAGCGAGCCCCGTGAGCGCCCGAACGAGAGGGGCGGCGCGCGGGCGGCGGCTGGCAGTGGCGGAGCGGAGCCGGGCTCAGCCGGAACTCGTGCTGGAGCAGGGCACGGGGGGGGCTCGGGGGCCCAGCCGAGACGTGGGCGCAGCCCCAGGCAGCGGCAACGCAGCTGAGAGCAGAGGAGGCGACGCACGTAGAATGGAGCAGCGCGGCCCGGCCCGGCCTGCGGGGCCCCGAACGCGACCCTGGGAAGAGCACACAGGCACCAGCAGCCCCGATAGTTCCAACACGGGAGCAACCGAAAGAGAGAGCAAAGACTCAGCGAGACAGAAAACAGCAGCCACTCGGAAAAAGGAAAAGACCATAGTAGCTAAGATCTTAGGGATAGTGAAATTGTATAATGTTAAACAAAATTATGGTTTTATAACAAGATGTGATAACCAGCAAGACATATTCGTGCATAGAACTGCTATTAAAAACAACAACCCTGAAAAATGCATCCCAAGCTTGGGAGATGGAGAGGTGGTGGAATTCAAAATCATACAAGGTAGAAAAGGGTTACAAGCATCGCAGGTCACTGGGCCTGATGGTGTTCCTGTGAAAGGCAGTATATATGCAAAACATCGTAGTCATGTTAGACAATATCTCCATTGTAAACCCCCCCTACAGTCTCCCTTTCCTAATCCCACCTTTCCCTTTTATCCTATGTCCTATTACCTCCAGTGTATTCCCAATCCGTTTTTTCATCCATGGTTTCCCTCACAAAACCCTGCCTTTGCCAATTGTTTCCCCAAAAATCCCTTTCCAATGCCGAGTGGGGGATGAAAAGGGGGAGGAAAGAAATTAAACCCTCTCCTGCTTCAGTTTCCCCACAAGCATGCCCAGAGAGTTCTGTCTCCCTTCTGTCAGCCCTAAGATGTTCCACAGAATCTGTTTGGACATTTAAAGACTCAGGAAGGTGGCTTGTTTTGTTTTGAAACTGTTCTTGTTATGTTTATCCAGTTGTCTTCATTCTCCTTTTATTAAAATAAAACGGGTGAAATGTCGGGGTCCCTCCCCCGCCCTGTAGCCCTGAGGGCACAGACACACGGGGTTTCCCTGCCCCTGGTCAGCCTCGTTCCCCATTGGTTGGTTTGTGTTCCCCTGCGCGGGCAAAGGAGCTCGGGTCCTGACTGTAACAGTTCCTCGGCAGAGCCCGGCCATGCGGCTGGGGAAATAAACATCTCTGAAACATCTAGCAAGAATCCGTCCATATATATATTTCTTTTCCACGGGACTCCTGGTTTGATATAGGCGTGTTGCAGTATCCCCACTGTAACAGGCTCCGGATTCCCGTCCAAGGCAGGGTGCTGAGGAGACATGGCTGAGCCAGGAGGTTGATATTTCTCCTGTGCTAAAAAGCAGTCTGCTGTAGCCGTGTTTTCCAGCATAGGGGAAGAGGGGTCAGGGACACAGGGGTTGGAAGAGGGTATAAGGAAATTAACTGGGGGTTTTTGCAGTGGCTTTTCATGTACTGTGTTTTTCTCTGGCAAAATGTTACTTAGTAACAGGAGAGGAAAAAATTTTGAAACTGTTTCATCTCCCAATCGTCTGAGAGAGGAGAGTTTTCTCCCCACACTATCCCAAAATTCAGAAGACCTCATTTCCTCGGAGGTTAGATTAGGAAAGTACTGAAAAAGCCAGCGTACAAAAGATTGAACTAGATTTTTAGGGTATTTATGCCCAGTACAAGAAAGGTCGCTTTCAACTTGGTAATATATTTCTCTGTGGTGTGCAGAAACTTCAGATCCCATTATGAAAGCAACACCACAAACCTCAGCCCCAAATCGCGAAAAAAGAGGAAAAAAAAAAAAAGAGAAAAAATTTGCACTGAAACCAGCTTAAGACACGAGCCCCCAAACCAGTGGGGAAATACTCACCAGAATTCTGGATTCACCACAGGAAAGCAGGTCCGGAGAAAAAAAATAAGCAAAGTGGGTCTTCTGCTTTCTCAGCCGTTCCCTTGCCATGGGGTGTGGGGGAGGGGAAGGCTGAAGCTCTGAGCTCGCTGCCACACAGAAAGTAACAGCCGGGCTGCAAAAGCACTGGCGCAGCACGCAGAGGGCTAACTCTGGCAGACACGTGGTTTGCCGGGACATCCTAAAAGTCTCTCAAGAACTGAGGTTCAGAGATAGCATGTTGGGTGCCAAATGTGGAAATACTCACAGCACACTTAGCCGGCTAGGCTGTCAGTTCAGTGCCTCAGAAAGCCCCAAGCTGCCTAGAGAGACTGCATGGGCGATCTAGCACTTCAGTAGCTCCAAAAGCGGCAAGTGGTAGCTGCAAAGCTAATACCACGAGCAGAAGCAAAGAGGTAGAAATATAGCTCGAGCCTTGCTTTAGTCCTGTTTGTTTTATTTCTCCCGTCCTGGGAGAGAGACGGGAGCAGCTGTTGGCAGAAGGGTAGCCAGAGCAAGAGGGGGTGGGGCACGCTCGGCTCGTCTTTTATTCGGGGGAAGGGAAAGGGGAGAACTAGGTGTGCACCCAGGGTAACCAGCCAATCGGACTCTGTTTCGGTGGAATCCGAGTTACTTTCAGTTTTACCCGCGCTTAGAACAAAGGGGATTCAGAGCACATGGCAGGGGCAGGTCCTGGCTTGTCTGACCAGTCTTGAGCCTGGCTGCACCTCAGGGGCAGGCAGCAACAATCCCGGGAAAGGTTCCTTGGGGATGGGGCCTCATTCAAGCCTCTCATTGGGGAATTTTTGATAGATATGCTAATTAGTAAGACCTATAATGTTATACCAGTCTTTTGGGGGTGTGTATTGTGGTGTGCTTGGTGTGGTGTGCATTTCAGTGCATTCGACCTGGACGTAGTGCACCTAAGGATCCTTAAAATAAATACCAAGGTAAAATCCCTTTTTCCCCTTTTAACTGTGTTTGACTCTTAATTTTAAGACCAGGAAAAGGCATCAGCAGCATGTCCATCTTCAGAGCCATCAGGGATTTGCTCTGCAGGACATGGTGGAAGCTTCTAGCAGCTTCTCACAGAAGCCATCTCTGTGGCCCACCCTCTAACCAAAAACCAGGTAGTGCAAAACCAACACAGATGGTAACACCTCTGTGTTAACATATTTAAGAAGAAAATCAAAACAAAGCAGGGGTGCACTTTTAATTTCAGCTAGAGAAGAGGAGGATGTGAGAACATGTGAGGGAAACAACATGGAAACACCAAGGTCAGTGAAGAAGGAGGGGGAGGAGGTGCTCCAGGCACCAGAGCCGAGATTCCTCTGCAGGCTGTGGTGATGACCATGGTGAAGCAGGTTGTCCCCCTGCAGCCCATGGGGTCCACAGGGGATGCAGAGATCCACCCGCAACCCATGGGGGAGGTGCCTATGCTGGAGCGGGTGGATGCCTGGAGGAGGCTGTGATCCAGTGGGAGACCCAGTGGCAGGACAGGGCTCCTGCTTCCAAGCTGGGGCAGCCTGTCCTTGGAGGACTGCACCCTGTGGAAGAGTGACCCATGCTTCAGCAGTTTTGGGAGGACTGCTGCTCGTGAGATTGGACCCATGCTGGAGAGGTTTGCCGAGAACTGTGTCCCGTGGGAAGGGACCCCGTGGTCTCAAAGGGGAACAACTTCTCTCCCTGCGCAGCAGAAGAAAACCTTGATTGATGAACTGACCAAAACCCCCATGCCCTGTCTCCCTGAGCTGTTGGTGGGAAGGAGGGAGGGGTTAATGGAAAAAAGGTGCCTTTACAGGCTTATTTTGCTTCTCATTTTCCTCTGATTTTGTTAGTAATAAATTCACTTTGTACCTCTAAGTTGAGCCCGTGTAGCAGGTTCAGTTTGTAACCGGGCAGAAACACCAATTTAGTGTATAGTGGTTAGGTCCAAAATATCCATCACTTACTTATTTACCTTCTGTGAGGTAAGAATTAGGAGGAAACAAAGCAGGCACAAAACTTAAAAGAATATAAAGAAAGTTTAATAACAGACCTAAAAGAAAGGAAAAAAAATCAGACCACACCTTCAGAACACTTCTCCTACTGACAATGTAAAAAGACAACCCTTGAGATTTTTAGTCAGTTTGCCACTTCTATAATAACCTTGTTCAGTTCACTTAGGGAGAGGAGTCCCTCTTGCTCATGCTATGGAGACATCTCCACAAGAAGTTCTCTCATGGCTTCAGTATCACAACGAGACAGCTGCCCAGGTTGGTTCTCTGCTTGCATGTGAAAGTCCCTTCCCCCGACTTACAGCTTTCGCCTCAACTGCTTTTGAGGGTTCAATCTTGAGCTACTGGGGTACAATTTTAAGGTTGAGCTGTTCAGAAACAAAGGTTCTCTTCACCCATCTCTGGAAGCATCTTCATCTCTAGGAATATAGGCCCTCCTCCTTCCCTGGGAGCAAAAGGGTCCTCATCATCTTCATCTCTAGGAATAGAAGCTCTCCTCCTCCCCCGGGAGCAAAGGGGCCTCATCAAATTACAGCTACTGTCATTTGCTTATTTCAGCACAAGTACTTCTGCTCACAGTTACAGTTTGAACGCTCCAACCCCCCATGCTTTCATGAAATTACAACGGGTACTCTCATATATCATAGTCGATCACCACCATAGCTTTACAACAGAATTTCAGCTTCTAAGCATCTCCTCTTTCTCCTCCCTCAGGGTTTCAGCTCTTCCTGCTTCACTGACTTTGGTGTCTTTATGGCGTTTTCTTCATGTGCCTTCATCTTCCCTTTAACTCGGGAGAGGATTGATGTCTGCAGGCTTCATCTGTTCTGGAGGAAACTTACAGCACTAAAAGGGTTAATCTCACCCGGGCCTTGCAGCTGGAGTTCGCTTATCGCTGTTGGTCACATGATCTTTGCTAGGCAGCGGGGCAGCAGTCTCAGACGAGCCCCAGCCGCACCAGGGGCTGCCTACACAGAGCAGGGCTGTGAGGGCGGAGGCGGTGGATGGAACAGGGCCACACGGCTCCAGGATGGCTGTGTCCCGGCCCGACCCAGGCCGAGCAGGACCTGCCCCTGCCCCTCTGGGCCACACGCCCCCCCCCCCCCCCCCCCCCCCAGTTACCTGTCCCAAGGCCGGAAGCAAGAGAGAGCTTTCCCAGGGCTTGTTCATTCTTAAATGTGGACCACAGAGGCATGTCAAGCTCTTTAAGTGGCTTAAAAAGTTGTCAATATTCAAACTAGCCAGTTGATTGGTTCTGTCAGGTCATAGAGGAAGCTGTAAGCACCTCTTTGCAAGAGAATCACTTCCATAGCTATGCTAACCCATGACAGCCTGTTTTGCCCTTCGAGTGTTTTCTCCTGGTCCTTATCTCAACTCATGAACCTTTTGTTAAATTTTTCTCTCCTCTGCCCAGCTGAACGGCTTTTCTGGGTGCCTGGCATTTGGCCAGTGTCAAACCACAACACTAGCAAAAGTAAAATAATTAAAATTAAAAGCTCCACCTTTTTCAGGGTATAGTAAGCTTTGGGTTTGTTTTAAAGAGAAGTTGCGTCTTGCAAATATCATTTCTTCAATGTGTCACTTCCAGAGTGAGGCACACTGACAAACCTCAGGAATATGTCTCTCTTCTTTTTGGAATAGAAATATTTAATAAGGCAAGGCACACATTGTTTTATAGCACAATGTGATTATAGAAAAGCTGTGGTGGACAAAACCTGCTCACCCTTTCTTGAATCTGTTAATATTCAGATTTTATAGAGGAAAAACCTGAAGTGGTGTACTTTCGCAATCACACTGCGTTGCATCGAACCATGATTCCTGCAGGGTAACAATTCCTCCTTCAAAAATGCTGGTATGTCTGGTTTATATGAAAACTGACTGGCAAGCAAGTGCTTCTGTGGTATATTGTGCAGCAAGAGTTCCAGCTGTGTGTAAGCTGAAAAAATGGTTTTCTCCCAAAACTTGGGATCTGATTTACCATGTAAGACTCTTAGCACAGTTTTGGGTAAAACCACATGGATTACTTTACCCTCATGCTTTACCTAATTTAATTACTTATTTCAAAATCAAGTCAACAATGTCTGCTTTCAGTTGGGCAAAGCCTTAGATTCAGAAAAAAAGTATGCCAGGTTAACAGAGTTATCTGATAACACTGGGAAAATGGACATGGTCATTATTAACTTATTTGAACTATAGCTACACATTGTATGGGCCAAAAGTAATTGACTGAATGAATGTTCTTGAAGGACATTAGTCCATTGAAAGCCAGGTAAATCACAACTGTGTCAGTCCAACTCGGAGACTCCAGGACGAGTGCCCAATTTCTCTTTAAAAATTCTTCCATTAGAATGGAATTGAAGAGTTGAGAGCAAAGATTCTTTACCGGGAAGTTGATAATGTGATGCAGGATCCCTTAAGGATGGTAGCCTATACATATACAAAATTCTACTATGCCACAGAGGCTGTAAGAGAAGACCATGATTATTGGGGTTTTACTTGCAATATCTATGCCAAAGGCACATAATTAAAATACACTGCTTTATGGACCTGATTCCTCAACATAAAACAAATCCACACAGAGGCTAGTTTTAAGATCTTGTTTTTATTAACTTTTGTCTCAGCATAAATCACAAAAATAGAACAAAGAAAATATCTGAAAACCAAGATAAACACTCTCACCTTTCTTATATATTTAAGGCACAGAGCTGCATCAGTACAAGGTATTCAAAACTCAGTGCTGTAAAGATTATTCTGTGCTATATTTGTGCTTGTATTACACTTAAACAGAGAAGCCAGCCAATCATTAAGACATACTATGTTGCTGCCCTTCCCCCCCCCCCCCCCCCCCCCACCCCGGAGACTGATCAAGCAAGCCAGGACTGGCCCCTGCCATGTGCTCCGAATCCACTTTCTTCTAAGTGCGGGCGGAGCAGTGTCTGATTGGCCAGTTATCCCGGGTCCGCCCCTAGTTCTCCCCTTTCCCTTCCCCCAAATAAAAGACGAGCCGAGCGTGCCCCACCCCCTCTTGCTCTGGCTACCCTTCTGCCAACAGCTGCTCCCGTCTCTCTCCCAGGACGGGAGAAATAAAACAAACAGGACTAAAGCAAGGCTCGAGCTATATTTCTACCTCTTTGCTTCTGCTCGTGGTATTAGCTTTGCAGCTACCACTTGCCGCTTTTGGAGCTACTGAAGTGCTAGATCGCCCATGCAGTCTCTCTAGGCAGCTTGGGGCTTTCTGAGGCACTGAACTGACAGCCTAGCCGGCTAAGTGTGCTGTGAGTATTTCCACATTTGGCACCCAACATGCTATCTCTGAACCTCAGTTCTTGAGAGACTTTTAGGATGTCCCGGCAAACCACGTGTCTGCCAGAGTTAGCCCTCTGCGTGCTGCGCCAGTGCTTTTGCAGCCCGGCTGTTACTTTCTGTGTGGCAGCGAGCTCAGAGCTTCAGCCTTCCCCTCCCCCACACCCCATGGCAAGGGAACGGCTGAGAAAGCAGAAGACCCACTTTGCTTATTTTTTTTCTCCGGACCTGCTTTCCTGTGGTGAATCCAGAATTCTGGTGAGTATTTCCCCACTGGTTTGGGGGCTCGTGTCTTAAGCTGGTTTCAGTGCAAATTTTTTCTCTTTTTTTTTTTTTCCTCTTTTTTCGCGATTTGGGGCTGAGGTTTGTGGTGTTGCTTTCATAATGGGATCTGAAGTTTCTGCACACCACAGAGAAATATATTACCAAGTTGAAAGCGACCTTTCTTGTACTGGGCATAAATACCCTAAAAATCTAGTTCAATCTTTTGTACGCTGGCTTTTTCAGTACTTTCCTAATCTAACCTCCGAGGAAATGAGGTCTTCTGAATTTTGGGATAGTGTGGGGAGAAAACTCTCCTCTCTCAGACGATTGGGAGATGAAACAGTTTCAAAATTTTTTCCTCTCCTGTTACTAAGTAACATTTTGCCAGAGAAAAACACAGTACATGAAAAGCCACTGCAAAAACCCCCTGTTAATTTCCTTATACCCTCTTCCAACCCCTGTGTCCCTGACCCCTCTTCCCCTATGCTGGAAAACACGGCTACAGCAGACTGCTTTTTAGCACAGGAGTGTTGGGGGTGGCTCAGCCTGCTCTCGGGCTGAAACCATCAAATGTCAGTCAAACCAGGGCCACCCACTGGGTGGATTTCCCCACCCAGGATAGTGGATCAGAAGGTGGACCAGAAGAGACCTAGGTTACCTCCCCGTGGGTGGCTCCCAATCTTAAGTTACCTCCCCCTGTTCCAGAAAGTTCTCCCTTTTTTAGTTATTAATTGGTTCCCTGTCATGACTCCTGCCTCCCTGTTTTCCCCATTTGTTCTGAAAAATTGTATCCTCCCCTCTGCTTGTACCCCATTGGTTGTTTTCTCTTTCCCTGCCTTGCTCCACCCCCACAAAAAGGGGTGAGCCCGCTTCTTCTCGAGGCTTTTCTGGTTCCTGGACCCTCCTGCAAATAAACCTGTTGGAACCTGCACCAGAAGTCCCTCCCGCCTTCTTTGCCTCCGGGCTAACGTGAGCCTAATCCATCGGCCGCCCGACGTGCTTCCTCTGAGGAGGAGCCAGCGCACACTCCCATCTCACGCCGATTCCACTGAGCCGTCCAGCGAGGACGTTGTGGAGGCTAACGCTGTGTCCCCTCTGCCCGGGGGCACGCCGAGGCTTGTGGTTACAAGCCCCCGGTTGCGTTAGGTTGGCGCCCGAACAGGGATGACACACACGTGCGTTCCTGCATCATCCTTGCTTCCAGGGGGCTGCGAGCATCAGCAATTCGGAGCCGCCAACGCCTCTCGTGGCAACGCTCTCTGTTTTAAAAGCCGCGCTCTGAGAGGAGGTTGCCAACTCCTGCCAGGAGAGCAGCCTGACCCAGAGGTCCCCACCGTTCCTTTTTGTTTCCAGGACCGGACGCCTGTGTCTTCTTCTCGTGTGTGTGAGTATTTTTGTGATTCCCGGCCCCTGGGAAATTGCCTTTAGTTTCTCCTTTTTGCCGGTGGTGGTGTGTTACAGTGGGGATACTGCAACACGCCTATATCAATCCAGGAGTCCCATGGAAAAGAAATATATATGGACGGATTCTTGCTAGATGTTTCAGAGATGTTTATTTCCCCAGCCGCATGGCCGGGCTCTGCCAAGGAACTCTCTCAGTCAGGACCCGACTCCTTTGCCCGCGCAGGGGAACACAAACCAACCAATGGGGAACGAGGCTGACCAGGGGCAGGGAAACCCCGTGTGTCTGTGCCCTCAGGGCTACAGGGCGGGGGAGGGACCCCGACAGTGGTGGAAGTTGAGGCTGAGGTTAAGATGGGGGCTAAGCTTTCCCAGCCTCAGCGGGAGGTTTATCTCCAAGTTGGGAAGTCCCTGAAGAATTGTGGGTTAAAGTTATCAAAGGGGTTTTTGAATAGGTTTTTGAAGTGGCTCTTCTTTTATTTTCCCCAGATGTCCCCTGTTAATTTGAAGTCAGTCACGTTTTGGCAATTTGTGGGGGACAAAATATTGGAATTAAACCAAAGGGGAGATCCCTCTGGAGAGAGGTTTCTCTACATGGTCTGGGCTTTGAGAGATATACACAAATACACAAAGCTAATCGGAAAATAGAAGAAAAGCCCCGAGTTCTCCCCAGTTCTTCCCAAGTCCCTCCTTCCCCCCCTCGCGTTCCTCATTCCACTACCCCTTCGCTGAGAAGACCGGGAGGTGTACAATGCCCAGAGGCACATAGCTGCCACCATCTCCCTGACTCTCCTCGATCCTCTCAGCCACCCCACCAAAGTAGCCCTGGCCAAGTTGTTTCGGCTTCTACCCAAACCCACTCTCCTATGCCCTCTTCCCCAGTTGTTCTTCCAAAAAGCGGTTCCCAGTTTTATTGCCCTGAAAATGACGGCGAAGGTTTTTCTTCGTCCACCATTTTGTCCCCTTTCCCTGCTGTTCCTGCACTCCCCCAAAATGGAGGAGGCAGCATGGCACAGCCTGCCTTTTTTCCTTCTTCTTCCCAAAATCCTCTTCTCCCCCCTCTTCCTCGCCCTTTCCTGGCCCTGCCCCCTCCTAATGTGACGACTGTGAGCTCCCCGCCTTTCCCATGGCTACTCCTCTTTGTCCTCAGCCCCTGCCCACTGGGAGGAGCCTTCTGGTTCCCACGCCTTGTCTTCCGGTTCCCACGCTGTGGAAACCGGAACCGACGCCATCTTGAACCCGGAACCAGGAGCCTCCTCCGGTCCCTTTGCCGCTCCGGTTACTTATAAGCGAGCTGGCGGCAACCCCACTTGGAAACCCTTTGACCCTGCTGGGCTCAAAGAACTTTGTAAAGCCCAGAAGGAGTTTGGGAGGGAGAGTCCCTATTTCCGGAATCTCTTGTGGGCCACCCTCACTAATATAGTGCTGGTCCCAGCAGACCTCCAAAGCATTTTTTCTTGCTTGCTTTCTCCAGCCAAATTCGAGTTGTGGGATGACGGGTGGAGAAAGCAACTAAGAGAGGTCCTCCCAATCCTGTTGCAAGACCATAATAACACAGGGATTTCCATGGACCACCTTACTGGTGAGGGGTTGCTTGCCAAGTGTACCGGTTTTGCCAAATTTAGAAATATATACTCTGAGGGAAAGTACAACCACCCCTTCCCCCACCAGGTTCGGGAAAAAAAATAAATTTTCCTCGAAGGAAAGTGAAGAAGATAAAACTATTTATTTAACAAACACACGGGAAAGGAAAATGAGGGTAAATGGTAAAATCTTTTGCTGTGGATGAAAAACCTGGGAAAGCGTTAGAGTCCTCCCTTTGGTCTCCTCGGAGCTGAGGCTTGGGCCAGGGCCAGGCCCTCTGTGCCCGGTGGAAAGTCCTCCCGATGTGCTCTGAGGTTGAAAGCAGTCCAAGTAGCAAAGGAAAAAAAAAATCCGGAATTCTAGAGAAGGAAAAGCAAAGTCCAACTCTCCGTCTCTCTCCGGAGAACCAGAAACTGAAAAAACTGGCCAAAAACTGACTGGAACACAGCAAGCTGGGTGCTTCCTTGCCCCCCCGCCGCGGCTGGAGGGAAAAAAAACCCTCCTATCTGTATGTGACCTTGAACAAGCTGCAAATTGCTTTGAGAAAGTTTTGCTCAGTTTCTTCTTCTCCCTCTCAGGCTCAGTTTAGAGGCATAGAAAGGCACAGGAATTAATTTCTGGGCATAGGCAGCGATATGGGATACACATCATAACGTCACCCCAAGACATTCCACCCCTTATCCCATATTGGTGGCTCAATGCCCAAACTAAGATATTCTAATTCTACACACACATTAATACATATCTATATATGTATATATATATTTATATATACACAGCTATATATGAACAGTGACAGTGACAATCAGCAAGAAGGGGTATACAAGCATTTCACACTACAGGTGGTTTTCACACAACAATCAGATCTCCCTGTGGTACACAACGTGTTGTTCCATCTTTCTGCATTACCCACCATGTGCAACCAGGTCCCTGAGCAAAGACAACCCCACGGGTGGGTTTGTCTGTACTCGAGGCAGAATTTATCCACACAGTCTTTCCTAACAGACCTCTGACGTGCACTACTGGGACCTTATCTCCATCTGTTGTATGCAGGGATTCAGATTGGGCTGGACCAGCTCTATTGGTGGAACCTCGGGTGTTAACTAACCAGGTGGCCTTTGCTAGAGGCTGTTCCCAATTTTTGAAAGTTCCCCCACCTAGTGCCTTCAAAGTGGTTTTCAACAATCCATTGCACCGTTCCACTTTGCCTGCAGCTGGTGCATGGTAAGGGATATGGTACACCCACTCAATGCCATGTTCTCTAGCCCAGGTGTTAATAAGGCTGTTCTTAAAATGAGTCCCATTGTCAGATTCAATTCTCTCAGGGGTACCATGCCTCCAAAGGACTTGCTTTTTGAGGCCCAGGATGGTGTTCCGGGCAGTAGCGTGAGGAACAGGGTAGGTCTCCAGCCATCCTGTGGTGGCTTCTACCATTGTGAGCACATGGTGCTTGCCTTGGCGTGTTTGAGGCAGTGTGATGTAATCAACCTGCCAGGCCTCCCCATACTTGTATTTGGACCACCGCCCACCATACCACAGGGGCTTCACCCGCTTGGCCTGCTTGATCGCAGCGCATGTCTCACAGTCATGGATGACCTGGGAGATACTGTCCATGGTCAGATCCACCCCTCGATCTCGTGCCCACTTATAGGTGGCATCTCTGCCCTGATGGCCTGAGGCATCATGGGCCCATCGAGCTAGGAACAACTCTCCCTTGTGTTTCCAGTCCAAGTCTACCTGTGACACTTCTATCTTTGCAGCCTGATCTACCTGCTTGTTGTTTTGGTGTTCTTCATTAGCCCTACTCTTGGGGACATGGGCATCTACATGGCGGACTTTCACAACCAGCTTTCTTACTCGGGCAGCGATGTCTTTCCACTCTTCAGCAGCCCAGATTGGTTTTCCCCTATGCTGCCAATTAGCTTTTTCCCACTTTTCTAACCATCCCCACAGAGCATTGGCTACCATCCATGAATCAGTGTAGAGATAGAGCTTTGGCCACTTCTCTCTTTCAGCAATGTCCAGGGCTAGTTGAACAGCTTTAAGTTCAGCGAGTTGGCTTGATCCACCTTCTCCTTCAGTAGCTTCAGCAACCCGCCGTGTGGGACTCCATACGGCTGCTTTCCACTTTCGTTTCATCCCTACGATGCGACAAGAACCGTCGGTGAAAAGAGCGTAGCGTGTGTCTTCTGATGGCAGTTGGTTGTACGGTGGAGCTTCTTCAGCACGTGTCACTTGTTCTTCTTCATCAGTGAGACCAAAGTTTTCACCTTCAGGCCAATTTGTGATTATTTCCAAAATTCCAGGGCGATTCAGTTTTCCGATACGGGCGCGCTGTGTGATGAGAGCAATCCATTTGCTCCATGTGGCATTGGTGGCATGGTGGGTAGAGGGAACCTCTGCTTTGAACATCCACCCCAGCACTGGTAGTCGGGGTGCCAGGAGGAGTTGTGCCTCAGTTCCAATTACCTCTGAGGCGGCTTGGATTCCTTCATAGGCTGCCAAGATTTCCTTCTCTGTGGGAGTGTAGTTGGCTTCAGACCCTCTGTAGCTTCGGCTCCAAAACCCCAGTGGTCGACCTCGAGTCTCACCAGACACCTTCTGCCAAAGGCTCCAGGACAGGCCATGGCTCCCGGCTGCAGAGTAGAGCACGTTCTTCACTTCGGGTCCTGTCCTGACTGGGCCAAGGGCTACCGCATGAGCGATTTCCTGCTTGATTTGGGCAAAAGCTTGTTGCTGTTCGGGGCCCCAATGGAAATTGTTCTTCTTGCGGGTAACCAGGTAAAGAGGACTCACAATCTGGCTGTATTCAGGAATATGCATCCTCCAAAAGCCTATGGCACCTAGGAAAGCTTGTGTTTCCTTCTTGTTGGTTGGTGGAGACATTGCAGTGATCTTATTGATGACCTCAGAGGGAATCTGACGCCGTCCATCTTGCCACTTCACTCCCAGGAACTGGATCTCTTGGGCAGGTCCCTTGACTTTGCTCTTCTTGATGGCGAAACCAGCTTCCAGGAGAATCCGGATAACTTTCTCTCCTTTCTCAAATACTTCTGCTGCAGTGTTCCCCCACACAATGATGTCATCAATGTACTGCAAATGTTCTGGAGCCTCACCCTTTTCTAGTGCAGTCTGGATTAGTCCATGGCAGATGGTGGGACTGTGCTTCCACCCCTGGGGCAGTCGGTTCCAGGTGTACTGCACACCCCTCCAGGTGAAAGCAAACTGAGGCCTGCACTCTGCTGCCAGAGGAATGGAGAAAAATGCATTGGCAATGTCAATAGTGGCATACCACTTCGCTGCTTTGGACTCCAGCTCATACTGGAGCTCCAACATGTCCGGCACAGCAGTGGTCAATGGTGGAGTCACTTCATTCAAGGCACGATAGTCCACAGTCAATCTCCATTCTCCTTCAGATTTGCGCACAGGCCAAATGGGACTATTGAAGGGTGAGTGGGTCTTGCTGACCACCCCTTGGCTCTCCAGCTCACGGATCATCTTGTGGATGGGAATCACAGCATCTCGAGTTGTCCGGGACTGTCGGCGATGCACTGTCGAGGTAGCAATTGGTACTCTTTGTTCTTCCACCTTCAGAAGGCCAACTGCAGACGGGTTCTCTGATAGCCCAGGCAAAGTGTTCAATTGCTTAATGCCCTCTGTCTCCACAGCAGCTATTCCAAAAGCCCACTTGAGTCCCTTTGGGTCTCTAAAATACCCGTTCCGGAGGAAATCTATGCCCAAAATGCATGGGGCCTCTGGGCCAGTCACAATGAGATGCTTCGTCCACTCATTTCCAGTCAGGCTCACCTCAGCTTCCACCAAGGTCAAATTTTGTGATCCACCTGTTACACCAGAAATAGAAACAGATTCTACCCCCACATGCTGCGATGGAATTATTGTACACTGTGCACCAGTGTCAACCAAGGCATCATATTTTTGTGGTTCTGATGTACCAGGCCAACGAATCCACACAGTCCAAAAAACACGGTTTTCCCTGACCTCTACCTGGCTAGAGGCAGGGCCCCTCTATGCCTGGTTATCCTTTTTTCCCTGGGCCTGTATCTTAGAGGTTCCTTCATGGGAATTGGACGTGCCATCCTCTTTTCCATCATTTCCGGCAGTTTGGCTACAGGCAACTGGGGCTACTTCCTTTTTGGTAGATCCTCCTTTCTGGGACTTACGCTCCTTCAATTCACGCACTCGTGCTGCCAAAGCGGAATTGGGTTGTCTACCCCAGTTCTTCATGTTTTCCCCACTGTCACACAGGAAATCCCACAGCTCACTTCGTGGGATGTGCCTTCTCTCTGGGGAACGTCCACGAAGAAGGCACTCTTTAATCTCCTGGAGACTCTTCTCCATTTTCTGCACTTGTGTTTCCACAGCTGCGATTCTTGCATGTGTTGGGCCATGCACAGAGTCTGCATATGCTCGGAGCTTCGCTGCCATATCCTGCACAGTCTCATTCGCAGCGTAGTCCGGTTTCATTATTGCTAAAGCAGAAGCGTGTTCTGGTGGCCCAAGTTGTATGAGTTTTCGCCACATGTATGGAATAACTCTGGCCCGGTCTGGACTCCTCAGTCCTGGGTCATTTGCGAAGACAACCTCTACCACCCCTAGTTCTCTCAGGCGTTGGATCCCTTGCTCTATTGTCTTCCATGGGGTTTGCTGCATGTAGAGATCATCTCCACACATATATCTTTCAATCACGCCTGTCAAAACTCGTCTCCAGACACTGGTAGAATCAGCCCCCCTTTTCATCGCTTGGTCAATCACTGGATCATGTGACAGGGATCCCAAATGCCTCGCTTCAGCACCGTCCAGCATCACATCATCACCTGCCGCATCCCAAATACGGACCATCCAACTTATTATGGATTCATCAGACCGTCGGGTGTAATCCTTTCTTAGGCTGTGAAGGTCTTTTATGGACATGGACTCAGTAATGGTTTCTGTGCCTGAGTCAGTTGGTGGTTTTGAGGTTCCTTCCCCTGCATCTTTTGAGGTTCCTTCCCCTCCATTATCCTCATCTTTCACTGGGCGATCAGTTTTGGTTGTGTGCTTTTTCCTTGTAACAGGAGCCACTGTCAGTGGCTTAGACTCTCCATCTGGTTTGGGCTTGCTGTCTGGTGTATCTGCAGCCTGAGTGACTGGGATATCTGCAGGCTTTGCTGATTGATCTTCCTGCCTCTCCACCCTTACCGGCTGCAGTGTGCGATAGACATATGCCAAGACCCAACATATTGCAAGGAGCTTGTTCTCATTGGAATTGTCATTGTATTTCTCCCTCAGATATTTTGCCACCTCAGCTGGTTTCTGAACTTGTTCAGGGGAAAAATTGCAAACCATTGGGTCAGAGAATTTCTTCAGGATTTGGCCTATATCCTCCCATTCCCCACATTACTGAGGATGTTCCACCTCTGGGTCAGGTGTCTCATCAGTCACCCGGGAAATCTGAGCCCTCATTCTAGAGAAGTTGTGAACCACATAGAGGAAGATTACCAGATTAAATACCAGGAGGGTGGTCTCTTTAACATCAAGGGGAAGCTGTACATTCTCAAAAGATAACCTATCAAATTTAAAGGGAAGGGACACCCCGACTCCTCCTCCTCTAACAATCTGGGTGCAGTTACTAATAAATTCCCAAAACAGGCTACTGAAGCTAGGACTGGGGTTAGGAGGGAGAAACCATTTATCATACACACTTTGAACAGCTGCCTGTACCTCTGTCAACTTCTTATAAATCATTATCACCGAGCACAGCAAAATAGAAATCCGAATTCGTGTCCCTGCTCTGCAAAAATTCCTTATTAAGGATAAGATCGGACCAAGTTGTGGATAGGCAAATAAGCCTAGGGACCAGAAGGGCATTAGTACCTTAAACAAGCCTACAGACCAGAAATACATGAATATATCAAGCCAGAGAAATGTTATGAACTCAACCAACATGATGACTATTTTACTCCAGCACAGAATAAGTAAATTCAAACCAAAATGTAATTAGCACAGGTTTTTCACTTTCCTTCGAACCACACAGTTGGGCGCCACTAAATTTGTACCGGTTTGGCCAAATTTAGAAATATATACTCTGAGGGAAAGTACAACCACCCCTTCCCCCACCAGGTTCGGGAAAAAAAATAAATTTTCCTCGAAGGAAAGTGAAGAAGATAAAACTATTTATTTAACAAACACACGGGAAAGGAAAATGAGGGTAAATGGTAAAATCTTTTGCTGTGGATGAAAAACCTGGGAAAGCGTTAGAGTCCTCCCTTTGGTCTCCTCGGAGCTGAGGCTTGGGCCAGGGCCAGGCCCTCTGTGCCCGGTGGAAAGTCCTCCCGATGTGCTCTGAGGTTGAAAGCAGTCCAAGTAGCAAAGGAAAAAAAAAATCCGGAATTCTAGAGAAGGAAAAGCAAAGTCCAACTCTCCGTCTCTCTCCGGAGAACCAGAAACTGAAAAAACTGGCCAAAAACTGACTGGAACACAGCAAGCTGGGTGCTTCCTTGCCCCCCCGCCGCGGCTGGAGGGAAAAAAAACCCTCCTATCTGTATGTGACCTTGAACAAGCTGCAAATTGCTTTGAGAAAGTTTTGCTCAGTTTCTTCTTCTCCCTCTCAGGCTCAGTTTAGAGGCATAGAAAGGCACAGGAATTAATTTCTGGGCATAGGCAGCGATATGGGATACACATCATAACGTCACCCCAAGACACCAAGCCACAAGACCAGGCCCAAAACACCCCAGAGCCAGTCTTAAATGCTGTAAAGCATGCGGCAGAGCAAGCATTTTTAATGATGCCCCCTAAATCGGTGCCTCTACTAAATTTTACTGAAATTCGGCAACTTCCAAATGAGCCATTTATTGACTTTATTGACAAATTAAAATTGGTGGTGGAGAAGCAAGTGGAAGATACAAGAATTAGAGGAAGCATAATCACTCAAATAGCAAAAGTTAATGCAAATGAACCTTGTAAGAGAGTGATTATGACCCTTCCACTTGATCCTCCACCAACGCTAAAGCAAATTATTTGACACTGCACAACCTTAGTTCCAATTAGCCAGCCAAACTCAAAAACAAGGGGGAATGTGGTAGGAGCTGCGGGTGCCGCTGAGGCAACAGCACCTCAGGACAAGAGGATGACAAACAGAACCTGGACTTGTCACAGATGTGGCAAGCCAGGACATGTGGCCCAGAACTGCAGAGCTCCAGCCCCAATTAATCAAAGTTCCTGAGCTGTTTCCCCAGGGCAAGTAGCATCGCCCACTCCCGTGGAGGTACAGCCGGGAAACTGAGGACCCAGCGCGGATCTGCAGCCCCACGTGATGACATAAATAAAGAAGCCGCAACCAGAAAAACTGTGACTACCACTACTGCAACCACGATGGACTCCATCACATCTTGACAGGTCCTCGTGAGCTGCGAAGGACTGAAAGACTGCTGCTTGTTTATAATAGGAGACACCACGCGTACACCACCAGAGATCTTAATAACACCAGAGATCGTCCAAGTAGGATCACAAGGACTCTTTACAGTAAACATACAGTGTATTAACCCACCTTTCTTCCTTGCAGCTGGCCAGGTTCTCGCCCAGGCCATCCTCATGCCCAGAAGTTCACCAGAAAACTACAACCCATCTGTCTTCTGGGCGGAGGTGGTAGGGGAAGATAAGCCGATACTAAGCTGCAAGATTTCATGCCAGGGCTTGGACATCAGCCTAGCAGGGATGATGGACACGGGGGCAGACGTGACGGTCATCGCCTTCAAAAACTGGCCGTCACATTGGGGTTGCAACCGGCAGAAGGTATTGTTATGGGTGTGGGAGGATCTGTGGCTGCCCAGAGAAGCAGGACTCTTGTCCAGATTGAGGGTCCAGAGGGGCGGATTGCAACAGTCCGTCCATTTGTTATTGACTCTGGGTTTACATTGTGGGGCAGGGATCTCATGTCCCAGTGGGGAGCCCGGGTTGAGATCCCATCTCAACCCCGGGATTTTTAGTAGGGGCCACTGCGGAGCGCCCCACCCAGAAATTGAATTGGCTCACCGATAAAAAGGTCTGGGTGGATCAGTGGCCTTTAAAAACACACCAATTGAGAGTGCTCACTGCACTCGTGGAGGAGCATCTGGGGAAGGGGAACATTGAGCCTTCCAACAGCGCTTGGAACTCCCTGGTCTTTGTGATCCGGAAGCCGGGGACAGACAAGTGAAGACTCCTTCACGACCTGCGGAAAATTAATGAAGTCATTGAGGACATGGGACCCCTGCAGCCTGGAATGCCATCACCCTCTATGCTCCCTAGGCAGTGGAAGCTAGCAGTCATAGACATCAAGGACTGCTTCTTCCATATCCCCCTGCATTCGGACGATGCACCCCGGTTTGCCTTCTCGGTGCCTTCCCTCAACCGAGAGGCTCCCATGCAGCTCTACCACTGGCGAGTTCTGCTGCAAGACATGAAAAACACGCCCACCATCTGCCAGTGGTATGTCGCTCGCATTCTGTCCCCTGTCCGGAAAAAGGCAGTTAGAGCTGTGATCCTACACTAAATGGACGATGTTTTGGTGTGTGAGCCCACACAGCAGTACCTAGACTGGACTCTGGGGGAGGTAATCAGGGCTTTAGAGGCAGATGGATTTGAAATCCATCCCGAAAAGGTCCAGAAGACCTCACCTTTTAAATATCTAGGACTAAAAATAGAGGAGCAGACGGTGGTGCCCCAACTGTTAAAAATCAACGATAACCCCAAGACTCTGCAGGAACTCCACCAACTCTGTGGATCCATCAACTGGGTGAGGCAGCTCTTGGGACTGATGACTGAGGACCTTGCCCCTCTGTTCAACCTGCTCTGTAGGAACGAGGATCTCAAATCCCCGAGGCAGTTGACAGACGAGGCAAGAAACTCCCTCATCAAGGTCCAAGAGGTGCTGTCATCTTGCCAAGCCCATCGTTATGCCCCAGGTCTGCCCTTTCAGTTCATAGTGTTGGGGAAAATGCCATACCTTCATGGGCTAGTTTTCCAGTGGGACAAGGTGCAGAGGGATCCCCTTCTGATTATTGAGTGGGTTTTCCTCTTGCACCAGCTGTCCAAAAGTATTACCACGCCACAGGAGCTCATGGCTCAGTTGGTGATAAAGGCTAGGTCTCGCCTCCGTACCCTTGTGGGGTGTGATTTCACATGTGTTTACCTGCCCCTAACAACCAATGCACTGGACCATCTCCTTCAAAACAACAATCATCTCCAGTTTGCCTTTGATAGTTATTTGGGACAAATATCGGCTCACAACCCGAAACACAAATTGTTCAATTCGGCCTTTAAATTAATTCCAAAAGAAATTCAGTCGTGAACCCCTCAATGCCCTGACGATCTTTACGGATGGTTCTGGGGCATCTCCTCACAAGTCTGTCATCGCTTGGAGGGATCCTTGCACTCAGAAGTGGGAGTCTGATGTGCAGGTAGTCGAAGGATCACCTCAGTTTGCAGAGCTTGCCGCAGCGGTCAGAGCATTTGAGGGGTTGAACGAACCTTTTAATTTGGTAACAGATTCCGCATATGTAGCAGGAATGGTGTCCAGAGCAGAAAGAGCATTGCTCAGAGAGGTGGCGAATCCAAAAATCTATAAATTGCTTTCAAAGCTAATCCAAATTGTCTCCCACTGAAAGCAACCCTTTTACATAATGCATGTGAGGTCACACACTGATCTGCCAGGGTTCATCGCAGAGGGGAATCGGAGAGCTGATGCACTAGCCATGCCTATTGAGATGGCAAACTTGCCTAATAGATTCCAGCAGGCCCAGTTGAGCCATGCCACATTCCATCAAAATGCTCCAGCCCTCGTCCGGATGTTCCACCTCACCAAAGTCCAGGCAAAGACAATCATGGTGACATGCCCTAGCTGCCAGAAATACCAGTTACCATCATTAGGCCAAGGGGTTAATCCTCGAGGTCTTGGCAGTTGTGAGGTATGGCAGATGGATGTTACCCATTTCCCCCAATTTGGTCGCCACAAATATGTACATGTATCAGTAGACACCTTTTCTGGTGCGACCTTCGCCTCAGCCCATCGTGGGGAAAGGGCAAAAGATGTCACCAACCACCTGGTTCAAGCCTTTGCTGTGCTGGGGACACCGAAAAAACTAAAAACAGACAATGGCCCAGCATATACATCTGCAGAATTTAAAAGATTCTTTGATGAATGGGGTGTGGAACATGTCACCGGCATCCCCCATTCTCCTACAGGCCAGTCAATCATTAAGCGCAAACACCAAATGTTAAAAAGACTGCTTGAACAGCAGAAAGGAGGCAATGAGACTAATGCCCCTGTTTTAAGACTCGCCAAAGCACTCTACACTTTAAATTTTTTAAACTGCTCCCATGAAGAACCGAACCCCTCTATTTTAAGGCACTTTACAAATTCAACCAAGGCTAAGCTAACTGAAAGATCCGATGTCTTGGTAAAAGACCCTGATACTTTGCAAATACGCAGCCCATACCCCTTAATCACATGGGGAAGGGGGTATGGATGTGTATCAACCCCAGAAGGACCTAAATGGATCCCTGGAAAGTGTATCAAACCCTTTTTAACAAAGACATCAAAACCAAAGCAGCCTGAAAACGCAGTAGCAACTGCCTGGAAAAGGAGGAGAAACAAGACCTCCTGAAGAAACAAGAAATTCTCCTCCCAGGCTGCAAAGACAAACATTCCCTTTCCCACCTTCTCTAATGTGTTTCCCTCCCCTAAGTGGCCCTTTGTTTTGAAAGAGGGGGAGTCCAAGGGAGCCATTGTTATTTAAGTTAATTGTATTTGTATTAATTTTATTTATGTTACACTGCCCTAAAGTTATCTCCCATGACTGCGTGATGACATCCTACATGCTGCTGTCCCACCTGCTGCTGCAGCTCATCCTGTACACTGGGAGCTCCAGTGGCCGGATTGCTTCCATTATCAAGGACATTGTATGGGGTTTCTTTATGGAGTTGCTAATTTTATTAGCCCTTCCCATTTTTAAGTGTTTGGTTTTGAAATCCCTTAAGCCTTTCCCCTCATTTCAATGTAATAAAGAAAGGGGAGATGTGGGGGTGGCTCAGCCTGCTCTCGGGCTGAAACCATCAAATGTCAGTCAAACCAGGGCCACCCACTGGGTGGATTTCCCCACCCAGGATAGTGGATCGGTGCCGTTGTGTCCTCTGGGAACAGTTCCCACTCAGCCCGGTCAGCTCGGGACACAGCAGGCAATGGGGACCAGCCTCTGATATCGTAGTGATCCGAGGTCTGGCTCGTGGGTCCTTCCAAGGGACCGCGGCGATAAAGGCAGACGGCGGAGGAAAGGGGGCAGGCTCAGAGTTGGGTTAAATCCAGAAAGTTTATTGGTCCTCTGAACGGAGGGACCTCAACCACCAGGGGTGCCCAACCCAGAGCACCTGCAGATCGCGCGCCAGGGCAATTTATGGCAGGGGGGCATGGGGGGGGGGGGGGGGTGTACAGAACAACCAACCAGGGAAGGGAAGGGTATGGCATACAGAACGAGGGACACATAAGGGAACCAACTATAACAGGGGAAGGGAGGGACTTCTTTTCCAGGACCAGTCACCTGGCCCCCTGGCTAGAACTTTCCAGAAGCCTGGGAGGGGTGGCAGAGTGACAGACAGGGTCCTGGGGGGAGATAAAAATGACAGACAGGGTGATTTAAATAAAACGGGGGGGGTGCCAACTGGGGTACACCAAACTTGCAGAACATAGTGGGGAGACCCGGACTGAACTAAACACACACACTCCCACATCTCCTCCTTTTTTGTTTTTTTTTTTTTTAAGATGACATGAATCTGGGTTGGGGACAGTACTCTGAGTCTGGGTACAGGTCCCCGAACTACGTCATCTCCGGTGTCTCCAAACTAAAACAGAACTTAGAAAAATAAGGTTAAAACTGGGGATAACAACTGGGATAAACTTGGGGCTTAGGGGTCAGAGAGGCACACGACTAACCTACCCCGGTCTTGGGGGGTATTTGATCTCCCTTCCTGATGGTCTGGGAGATACACGGTTTCACCTACTTTGATGGGATCCACCTAGGGCCCTCGGGGGTGGATACACATGCGTACCCTTTCCCCCAGGTAACTAGTTCATAAGGCCCTTGTATCTCCCTAGTCTCCGGGTCTTCAACCCACACCGGAGGCCTTTCTTTCATTTGCAACCACTGAGACCGCCCAAAGTGCCGCACGATTGGTGGGTTCAGGTTCTCAAAGGCACAGTTGAGGAAATTCAGGGTGAACAATGCCTTTGAGAGCCTGACAGCAGGTGACTCTAGCTTTTTTGAGGAGCACTGGCGCTGGAGCATTCTTTTGATGTTTTGGTGGGCCCTCTCTACAATGGCTTGACCTGTTGGGGAATAGGGGATGCCAGTCTTGTGTTCTATTCCCCATTGCTGCAGGAAGCTCCTGAACTCCTTGGACATTCACGCTGGGCCATTGTCTGTTTTGATGACTTTGGGGATGCCCAGGGTAGCAAATGCCTGCACTAAGTGTTTTTGGACATCACTAGCCTTTTCCCCTGCGTGGGCAGAGGCAAAAACTGCTCCCGAGAAGGTATCAACTGACACATGTACGTACTTCATTCTGCCGAATGAAGCAACATGTGTCACGTCCATCTGCCAGACTTCACAGCTGTTAAGTCCACGGGGGTTTGCGCCAGTACCAATGGCAGGAAGAGCTAGCTGGTGGCATTCTGGACATGCAGCCACAATCGCCCTGGCCTGGTCGTGCTTTAGATTGAATTGACGAACCAGGGCAGGAACATTCTGATGGAACAGCTGATGGCTGATTTTGGCCTGCTCAAACACGTTTGGAGTCGGGGCCATCACAGCTGGCGCAGCGAGGGCATCTGCCCTCCTGTTGCCTTCTGCGATGAACCCGGGCAGGTCCGTGTGTGACCTGACGTGCATCACGTAAAATGGTTGCTCTCGGTGGGAGACCAGATTTATTAACTTTGAGAGCAACTCATACAAGGCCATGTTGGAGACTTCACGCAAAATGGCGTGCTCGGCTCTGGAGACTACCCCTGCAACATATGCAGAGTCTGTTACCAAATTTAGGGGTTCGGGGAACCTTTCGAAAGCCCTGACGACTGCGTCCAACTCAGCAACCTGAGGCGATCCTTCTACCTCTTTGATGTCAGCCTCCCACCGCTGAGTTTGGGCGTTTTTCCAAGACGCCCCGGACGCATCAGTAAAAACTGTCAAGGCCTTTAAAGGTTCTTTGCTCCGAACACTTTTTGTATTTAACTCGAATTGAATTTCTGAATTGAAATCTTTGTGGGCTGGCCTATGCAAAGAAATTTGGCCTGTGTAGCCCTCCAGAGCAAACTGCAATGCTTCACAATCTTGAAGCAGACTCTCCAACATTGCCTTAGTAATTTGGCCCGTTTTTGTCCTAATTGGCACATGGATGCAGTCGAAGTCACATCCTGATAACTCTCTGATCCGGATCCTAGCCTTCCGGATCAGTTCAGCCATCAGCTCTTGTGGCTGTGTCATCCTCTTGGACCGATGGTGACTGAGAAATACCCACTCTATGATTAAGAGGGGATCCCTCCGGTCCTGGTCCTTTTTGCTCTTCTTTTTGTTGTCTTCCCATTGGAAGACAACCCCGTGCAAGTGTGGCAGGTTACCCAGGATGATGAATTTGAATGGCAAGTCAGGCCTATACCTGCTTGCCTGCCTGGTGGACATTAGTTGTTGTACCTTCTCCAGAGCTGTCTGTGCCTCTGGGGTAAGCGTCCGGGGAGAACTAAGCTCCTCTCCCCCTTTTAACAAGTCAAAAAGGGGTGCTAGGTCTTCGGTAGACAGACCCAGCCACGGCCTTACCCAATTCAAAGATCCACACAGCTGGTGGACATCTGCCAAAGTCTTAATATCAGTTTTTATAGCCAATTTTTGCGGCACAATGGTCCGCTTGGTAATCTCTAGGCCCAGGTATTTCCAAGGTGGCATCCTTTGAATCTTTTCCTCTTGGAGCTCGAACCCTGCAGCAACCAATGCATTGATTGTCAGGTCGAGCACACTGGCAAGCATATCATTGTCGGGGGCACACACGAGGACATCATCCATATAATGGAAGATGATGGCCTCTTTTGCTGCTGCGCGAACTGGGGCAAGCAAGGAAGAGACATACCATTGGCAGATGGTCGGGCTGTTCTTCATACCCTGTGGCAACACCTTCCAATGGTATCTATTCCTTGGGGCTTCTCGATTGATAACAGGAATCGAGAAGGCAAAAAGCGGGGCATCGTCAGGGTGCAGGGGAATTTGGAAAAAGCAGTCGTTAATATCAATTACTGCCAGATTCCAATTTTGAGGGAGCATCGCTGGGGATGGCATCCCTGGTTGGAGAGAGCCCATGTCCTCAATAACATTGTTAATTTGATGAAGGTCCTGGAGGAGGCGCCATTTGTCTTTGTTAGGCTTTTTGATAACAAAGACAGGGGAATTCCAGGGGCTGTTGGATTCCACGATATTCCCCTTTTTAAGTTGCTCCTCCACGAGCTCCTCGAGCGCCTTCAACTTCTCACCATAGAGCGACCACTGCTCCACCCAAATGGGGTGATCAGTTTTCCAATTTAGTTTTTGAGTAGGGCGCTGTCATAGGTTAGCAAGCATAGTCCCGGAAGGGATATCCTTGCTAAAGGGTGCTTACAGCTTCCTCTGGGACCTGATAGAACCTATCAGCTGGCCAGTTTGAATATGGACATTTCTTTAAGCCACTTAAAGTTGTGACCGCCTCTGTGATCCACATTTAAGAATAGGCAAACTTCCCCCCCAAGCTCTCTCTCGTTTCTGGCCCTGGGACAGGTGGCTGCAGGGCCCGTGCAGGGGCCAGTGGGCCCGGCCAGGCCCTGCTTGGGCCAGGCCGGGCCGGGCCACGGCCAGCCTGGAGCCATGGGCCTGTTCCAGCTATGGAACCTCCCCCACTGCCTTGCCGTGGGCGGCCAAAGCGGCTCGGAACCCCCATCCCTCTCCACTGCGGCCAAGATTTCAGCAAAGCGGCACCTCTGTCCGGCAGAGGTCAGGTGACCAACAGCGATAAGCCACATTCCAGCTGCAAGGCCGAGGTGAGATTAACCCTTTTATTGCTGTGAAGAGCTGAAAACCTGAGGGAAGAGAGAGAGGAGATGCTTAAAGCTGAAAGTCTGTTGTGAAGCTATGATATATCAGACTATCCCGTTGTAATTTCATGAAGATATGGGGGGTAGAGTGTTCAACTCATAAGCCAAAGCACCTGCGCTGAGATAGGCAGATGCTGACGCAGCTGTAATTTCATGAGAAGTTTGGACAGAGAGAGATTAACCAGATGAACCAGATGAGGACTTTTGCTCCAAATGTGAAAGGAGAAAAACCTCAATTCCTAGAGATGCTCCTAGAGATAGTCTTAAAGATGAAGATGAGGACCCTTTGCTCCCAGGGAAGGAGAAGGGCCTCTGTTTTTTTGTTTCTTAACAGCTCAACCTTAAAACTATACCCCAAAAAACTTCAAGAGTGGACCCTCAAAAGCAGTTGCGGGAAAAGCTGCAAGTCGGGGGAAGGGACTCACATTGCAAGCAGAGAGACCTCTTCCTAAATGGACTGAACAATATTTGGAAGTGGGTGGCTGTCTTGGTGTGATACTGTTTTCATAGCACGAGCAAAAAGAGACTTCTCTTTCTAAATGGACTGAACAAGGTTATTATGGAAGTGGTAAACAGACTGAACATCTTAAGCGTTGTCTTTACATTGTCAGTGGGAGAAGGGAGGAAGGTGGGGGGAGGAGGAGAGTTCTGAAGGTGGTATAATTTTTTTTCTTTTCTTCTTTTAGGTCTGTTAATAAACTTCTTTATATTCTTTCAAGTTGGTGCCTGCTTTGCATTGCTCCTAATTCTTATCTCACAGAAGATAAACAGTAATGAGTATTTTAGCCCAAATCACTACACTAAATTGGTGTTTCCGCCCGGTTACAAACCCAACCCGCAACAGGCGCTCTTCAGTGGCCGCAACCCAAAAATTTTTCGGGGGGTCAGGTAGGTCAATTGTGACTCCCCACTGCTGCATGAGGTCTCTCCCCAAGAGGGGTTCCTTGTAGTCTAATACGAACGGACGTATGTTTGCCAATTGTCCGCTCGGTCCCTTAATTTGCACAATGCTCTTTGATTGTTTGGCCAATTGAATGCCCCCAACACCTTGCACGTGTCCAGCCACGTTCTGCAATTCCCAATGTGCCGGCCATTCCCGTGTGGGAATGATCGTCACATCTGCCCCTGTGTCCAGAAGCCCCCTGAGGTGCAGGACTTCCTCCCCTCTGTTGACCTCGCAGCCTACCCGAGGCTTCTCTGTCCCTATGACATGTGTGGCACACACCGTTGGGGGTGGCCTCTCTACAGGGATAGCCTGGGCGACTGTCTGCCCTCTGGGCAGGAACAGAGGTGGGTGGACACAGCGCAGCCAGAGAACGGGTCCTTCGGGACTAGATGTCATTAGTCCCGGAGCGACTTCGATCTCTTGTGGTGTGCAGGTAACATCTCCGACTATGACATACCTGTCAGGGCCTTGGTCTCCTGCCCACAGCTCACTACCAGTGCTCACCGGTGCGGTATGCCACTCGTTGGTCCTTAGGTGGAGCGGTGTCAACAGCTGCAACCTGAAAGAACCATCAGAAAAAGAAGTCAAATCCAGTTTTAAGGTCATGTCCGGTGGTTTTGCCTCTCTATGTTTCCCCTCCCCCTCGCGTCCCGTCCCTTTTTTGTCTTCACGCGGGGCGGGCGCGCGCTCCCCATTCAGTTTTTTCGTTGCAGTTGGCCCTCCTGTCCCCCAGGTTCATGTTCCTTTTTAAACTGCTGGAACTGCCACTTGAGCGGGCAGTCCCTTGTCCAATGTCCAGGCTGGTCACATAAGAAGCAGGTGTTTCTGGCCTGCGGGGTTCGCCTGTGGCTGTTCATGGTTGGAGGTGGTTTGGTGTTCGGGCCCGTAGTCCTCCTCTGGTCTGCTGCAGCACGATGCGTTGCTCTTCCCACTGAAGCCATTCCTCGGGGCCGCTGTCTCTCCGAGCTGGCAGGTTGCAGGTGTGGTGCCTTCGCAGCACAAACTTCCAACATAGTCTGTATGGTCGGCGGGGGGTCCAGGGGGAGGCTCAGGATGGCTGCCTTGCACTGAGGGTTAGCATTCACCACGGCCATCTCTGCAATGACCTCTTCCCTGGCCGCCGGCTGCTTGACCTGCAACTCTACAGCTCGGGTTAGTCTCTCCACAAACTTTAGGAATGACTCAGTAGGTTCCTGCCGGACCTGCGAGTAGGATTCTACGGGCATATCAGGCCTCAGACCAAGGAATGCCTTACTGGCTGCTTCCTTGATCTGTTGCAGAACCTCCAAAGGCAAGCCTTGAGCCTGATTTGGTGCCAGAGCCCAATCTCCTTCGCCGCTTAGATGGTCCAATGTAAGTGCCTCATTGTCGGCATCAACGGCCGTATCAGAACCTTGCAAGAGCGCTGGAAGGAGCCTGGGGAGCTCCCTTTCCCACGCTGCTTTCCAGAGCAGAAACTCTGCTGAGGAAAGCAGGCATGAGAAAAGCTGACGCAGATCAAAGGGCGTCATTACTGCTCCGGAGAGACTTGCCTTTAAAAGGCCACGAAAATATTCGCTTTCTCTCCCAAACTCCTTCTGTGCCTTGCAGAGTTCCTTTGTTGTTTGGTGGGAGAGGGGTTCCCAATTGACATGGGTTGTTCCTCCTCTCCGGGACCTCTGATAAAAAACCGGAGCGGCTGAGGGAATGGGGTCCAGTTCCAGGTTCCGGTCCTCGGCCCCCCCCCCTTCCGGCCAGACACCGTGGGAACCGGAAGGACAGGCGTGAGAACCGGAAGCAGGAAGTGGGTGGCAGCCGGGCATGGAGCCGCGATTTCTGGGGGCAGAGCACGGGGGCGCGCGCTGGTGACAGGCAGGAGGGGTAAGAGGGGTGGAACCAGCTTGGGAGTAGGAGGGGCCAGGGCGAAAAGGGTTGGGACTCGGGAGAAAGGGATTTCGGGTGGAAAAAAGGGGGGAAAAGCAAGAGGGGGTTCCTTCCACGTCGCGCCTGCCATCTTGTCCTCCTCGGGCAGGGAGGGCATTTTCTAAACTGTCTGGATCACTAAACCGAACTCGGGGTCTGATAACTGGGGAAGTCGGGGAACGGGATAAGCCTCGGGCAGTCTGGCCGGGACTGTCCGAGCGGGGGCTCCGGGAACCCTGAGGAGAGCCAGGGAGACGGTGGCAGCCCTGCGTATCACGGGTTGCTCTCCTCAGGATGCCCGTTTGTGGGGACACGGGTTCGGGAGACGGGTTAGGGGTAACAACTGTGGAATTCGGGATTGTTCGTCCTTCCCTCTCACTTTTTTTAGCTAACGCCGATCTAATTTGCAAGAACAGAAAGGAGAAATCTTTCTCTTTGGCAGAACTAGATCGCACCAGCTTCTCTCCCGCGGCATTCCAAAAAGGAATGGTCAAAAACGCATCCTGAGAGCACTGAGGGAAGTGCAGAAACAACCAGCGAATAAACCGTTTTAAACATCCCTTTGAAAAACTTATTCCCCCCACCCTCAAGGAGTCCCGCAACTTGGAGAAATGCCTCCTTCTGTGCTGCGGACAGTTTAGCGCCCATAGCCGACAGCACAGCGTCTGGAGCTGAATCTTTAAAGCCTAGAACGCCGGTCTCCCAAAAACCAACCGGAGACAAGTGAACCGCGCTTGTTCCGGGGCTGCGCAGCCTCCGTTCGGCTCTTCAAGAGCCGGGGACCGTACTGGTCCGAAAGAAAAGCCTTTACCGGCTTTGAGGCAAGTTTTTCCCCCCCCGGGGAAAAATACTTACCTGACTGGCGTCCAGGCACCCTCCAGGCGTCCGATTCCTCCGCCGAGAACGACTTCGCGGCGCTGGCGAAGCTACCGTCCTCACCCCCAGGCGCGCCACTCACTGCAACGGAGTGTGCTGCAGCTGGGGTAGCTTGACGTCCGGAGGACACACTTGCCGAAACAATCAGTCCCTTCCGTGGGGTCTGATGGAAGCGGGTCCCCACGCCCAGGCGCCAAGCTGCCTTTGTCGAGGACGCCCCTTCCGTGAGGTCCAATAGAACGAGGAACCCCACGCTCTTTGTGGTCCGATGGAACGGCAGCCCCACGCTTGGGCGCCAAATTGCCGTTGTGTCCTCTGGGAACAGTTCCCACTCAGCCCGGTCAGCTCGGGACACAGCAGGCAATGGGGACCAGCCTCTGATATTGTAGTGATCCGAGGTCTGGCTCGTGGGTCCTTCCAAAGGACTGCGGCGATAAAGGCAGACGGTGGAGGAAAGGGGGCAGGCTCAGAGTTGGGTTAAATCCAGAAAGTTTATTGGTCCTCCGAACGGAGGGACCTCAACCACCAGGGGTGCCCAACCCAGAGCACCTGCAGATCGTGCGCCAGGGCATTTTATGGCAGGGGGGCATGGGGGGGGGGGGGTGTACAGAACAACCAACCAGGGAAGGGAAGGGTATGGCATACAGAACGAGGGACACATAAGGGAACCAACTATAACAGGGGAAGGGAGGGACTTCTTTCCCAGGACCAGTCACCTGGCCCCCTGGCTAGAACTTTCCAGAAGCCTAGGAGGGGTGGCAGAGTGACAGACAGGGTCCTGGGGGGAGATAAAAATGACAGACAGGGTGATTTAAATAAAACGGGGGGGGTGCCAACTGGGGTACACCAAACTTGCAGAACATAGTGGGGAGACCCGGACTGAACTAAACACACACACTCCCACAGATCGGAAGGCGGACCAGAAGAGATCTAGGTTACCTCCCCGTGGGTGGCTCCCAATCTTAAGTTACTTCCCCCTGTTCCAGAAAGTTCTCCCTTTTTTAGTTATTAATTGGTTCCCTGTTATGACTCCTGCCTCCCTGTTTTCCCCATTTGTTCTGAAAAATTGTATCCTCCCCTCTGCTTGTACCCCATTGGTTGTTTTCTCTTTCCCTGCCTTGCTCCACCCCCACAAAAAGGGGTGAGCCCGCTTCTTCTCGAGGCTTTTCTGGTTCCTGGACCCTCCTGCAAATAAACCTGTTGGAACCTGCACCAGAAGTCCCTCCCGCCTTCTTTGCCTCCGGGCTAACGTGAGCCTAATCCATCGGCCGCCCGACGTGCTTCCTCTGAGGAGGAGCCAGCGCACACTCCCATCTCACGCCGATTCCACTGAGCCGTCCAGCGAGGACGTTGTGGAGGCTAACGCTGTGTCCCCTCTGCCCGGGGGCACGCCGAGGCTTGTGGTTACAAGCCCCCGGTTGCGTTACAGGAGAGCTATCGACCTCCTGGCTCAGCCATGTCTCCTCAGCAACCCTGTCTTGGACGGGAATCCGCAGCCCGTCCCAGGACCTTTCCAACCCCTTTTCTCCACTCCTTTGTCCCCAGTTTCGAGTCCACATGTTTTAAGGGCGCGAAAAACCCCCTTCTCCCCTGATCTCTTTGTTCCCAGGACAGCAGTTGCCATGTGCTCGCTGCCCCGGAAAAAAACCCTCCCCCCAATCCCTTTTCACTGAGTCTATTTCTTTCCAATAATGGTGGACGTCACGAGTTCTCATCTCTGAACTACACCTCCCACAATCCCTTTCTCCCCATCCCACAAGTCCCTTCTTGTCCCCATCCCCTCCCACTCCTGCGACAGAACCTAACCCCGCCCCCAACCCTGCCCCCATGGCGTCATGTTTTACCCCTCCCTCTGTTCCCGCCCATGGCTTAAGTACCACCCCTACCTCCCACAACCTGGCCCCCAACCCCTCCCCTCCTCCTGCGGCCTCTGCCCCTCCACTCTCCACTCCTGCCACTCCACTCTCCGCCCCTGCCCCTCCACTCCCTGCCCCTGCTTCCCATTGTTCTGCCCCAGGTTCCCAATGTCATGTGACTACCCCTTTATATCCGGGAACCCATGGCTACCATGAAGTGTCTCCACTTGTTACTATTCCCTGTAACAACACAGGAGCTAATCCTGGCTGGATACCTTTCCCATATTCTAATATCAAAGATTTGTGCAAGGTAATTAAGGAGTTTGGGATGCATAGTAACTATTTTAAGAGCCTTTTACGTGCTACTTTTTCAACACATTTGCTCGTACGTCATGATTAGATTACAATAATGCAAACTCTTCTCACACCTGGTGAATTTGTGTTGTGGAAACAACAATGGAAATTAATTTTATCTGATTTATTGCAAATTCTGTGGCAAACTCCAGATAATTATCTGGATTTTGACAACAATTATATCACATTAGACCTTTTATCTGGTGACAGTAATATGGCAAATCCTCAAAAACCAGCAATGCTTATAACTCGTCCAGTTCTTATTGAAATAGCACGTGCTGCTGAAAAGGCCTTAACATTACTACCATCTCAGACTCCTGAATCTCATTATACCAACATCAAACAATTGCCAACTGAAAATATTATTCAGTTTTATAACCATTTGTGTGAAGCTATCTTTTCCTACGTCCCTAATCCTGACCTCCAACAAGCGTTCCTACTCGAACTGCTCCAAGCAAATACCAATGATGCTTGCAAGCAAGTGATCCTGAGTCTTCCCTTGCGTCCACCCCCTACTTTTGAAACCATCCTCGAAGTCTGTACAAAGACGGTGCAGCTGAACACAGCTGTTCCTTTTTTGAAAAAAGTGGGGATGGTGGGGGAGGTTGTGGAGAACGCGATGGGTACAGGGGAAACTCAATCTCGAGGTAACCTTATATGCTATTTGTTGGAGAATAGAATTATTGGGATCAATAAAAGAACTGTGCAAGCTATTGAGCTGGAGGTTTTTGGGTCTGTGTGTGTGAGACACTTTCCGTGGGAAAGTCTCTGTGTGAAACTAAACAGTTTCAGCCTGAGAAATTTCAGGGAGTAACAAACTTGCAGGTGCTGTCCGGGACTGCGCCGAGGGAGGCAAGGACAGAATTCTTTTGATCATAACAAGACTGTGGAAAACTGTCAATGTAGTCCAATTATGTAGAAATAGAAATGTGTCTTGATAAGCATTAAGCCACTTAGGAGCTAACAAGCTGGTATACTATATAAGTGCCTTTAGACTGAAAATAAATCGGAGTGTATTTTTCAACCATATTGGTTTGGCTTCTGTTCTTCTCCCCCCGCCGGGGATCCGGGCTCCCCGTCCCGCCGCGGCTTCCGACAGCAATTGTTGTCAGAAAGAGGGACATGTGGCTCGGAATTGCAGAGCAATTATAACTGCTGCTAACAACTCTCCAAAGACTGTTTCCCCAGGTCAACAGCAGGGAAACTAAGGGCCCAACATGTCCTAACAGTTCCGTGTTCAGACAAAAATAGAGCTGCAGACAAAGCAACATGGACTTCTGGACTCAGGTTTAAGGTAACCTGTGATGAAACCCGCCAGTTCAGCAACAACAGACAGACTGTAATACCCATCTCATTCCAGAATGTGGACCACATGCCAGACTTTACATACCTTTTTGTTATTGGGGACACTTGGGAAACACCTGCTGCAATAGAGGTTACACCCACACTCATGAAAGTGGATCAGAATGGGGGTTCTAATCTAATGGTACAATGTATACGTCCACCATACTTTATGTCAAAGTCATTGAACAAGCCATTCCACTGCCCAAATACCTGCCCACAGAGGTGTTACAGTGGGGATACTGCAACACGCCTATATCAAACCAGGAGTCCCGTGGAAAAGAAATATATATATGGACGGATTCTTGCTAGATGTTTCAGAGATGTTTATTTCCCCAGCCGCATGGCCGGGCTCTGCCAAGGAACTGTTACAGTCAGGACCCGAGCTCCTTTGCCCGCCCAGGGGAACACAAACCAACCAATGGGGAACGAGGCTGACCAGGGGCAGGGAAACCCCGTGCCTCCCCTCAGGGCTCCCAGGGCTACAGGCCGGGGGGAGGAGACCCCGACATTTCACCCGTTTTATTTTAATAAAAGGAGAATGAGGACAACTGGATAAACATAACAAGAACAGTTTCAAAACAAAACAAGCCACCCTCCTGAGTCTTTAAATGTCCAAACAGATTCTGTGGAACATCTTAGGGCTGACAGAAGGGGGACAGAACTCTGTGAGCATGCTTTGTGGGGAAACTGAGGCAGGAGAGGGTTTAATTTCTTCCCTCCCCCTTTTCATCCCCCCATCGGCATCGGAAAGGGATTTTTGGGGAAACAATTGGCAAAGGCAGGGTTTTGTGAGGGAAACCATGGATGAAAAAACAGATTGGGAATACACTGGGGGTTATAGGACATAGGGTAAAAGGGAAAGGTGGGATTAGGAAAGGGAGACTGTAGGGGGGGTTTACAATGGAGATATTGTCTAACATGACTACGATGTTTTGCATATATACTGCCTTTCACAGGAACACCATCAGGCCCAGTGACCTGCGATGCTTGTAACCCTTTTCTACCTTGTACGATTTTGAATTCCACCACCTCTCCATCTCCCAAGCTTGGGATGCATTTTTCAGGGTTATTCTTTTTAATAGCAGTTCTATGCACGAATATGTCTTGCTGGTTATCACATCTTGTTATAAAACCATAATTTTGCTTAACATTATACCATTTCACTATCCCTAAGATCTTAGCTACTATGGTCTTTTCCTTTTTCCGAGTGGCTACTGTTTTCTGTCTCTCTGAGTCTTTGCTCTCTCTTTCAGTTGCTCCCATGTTGGAACTATCGTCGCTGCTAGTTCCGGCGCGCTTTTCCCAGGGTCGGGTTCGGGGCCCCGCGGGCCGGGCCGGGCCGCGCTGCTCCGTTCTCCGTGCGTCGCCTCCTCTGGTCTCAGCTTTGCTGCCGCTGCCTGGGGCTGCACCCATGTCTCGGCTGGGCCCCCGAGCCCCCCCGTGCCCTGCTCTAGTGCGCGTTCCGGCTGGGCGCGGCGCCGCTCCGCCGCTGCCAGCCGCCGCCTGCCCGCCACCCCTCTCGTTCGGGCGCTCACGGGGCTCGCTCCACCACGCGCTGCGCGGGGCCGGGCGGGCACCGCTGGGTTGTGCCGCTCCCACCGCGCCTCGCTCCGCCACCGACACTGCGGCTTGCGTGGCTCTGCCCGCGCGCGGGAGCTCCCTCGCTGCTGCTCGCAGAGCGCTCGGTGCACGTGGCCGGGGTCGCACGGTCCCTGAGGCAGGCTTCCCTTCACCAGGACACAGCTGACATTGCTCAACAGTCTCGGTTATTAAATAATATTCACGAAAATATTCTTCCATCGGCATATATTTTGACTCAAATATTAACTGGGTCCAAATGGTCTTCCAAAAGCTCTCGGTAAGAATTAAATCCCAAGAAACATAGAAAAAGTTCTTGAACAACCATGCCAGGAAGTGTTTCAGTTCTTTCTGAGCTTGAATCAAGCTAAAATTTACAAATCGTTGTTCAAGAATCATTTTAAGTTTAAGATAAATGTCCATATGCGGCTCTGAAAGCCAAGAGTCTTCCCACGGTTCCTCCATAGTCCAGATATGCAATAGCAAAACAAAACCAAGAAGAGGAATCCAACGTTTCCAGGGTTTACTCACACAAATCAGTCGCTTAGGGATCGGGGATCATTCTGCTCACAATTTTCCCGCCATTATGTTACAGTGGGGATACTGCAACACGCCTATATCAAACCAGGAGTCCCGTGGAAAAGAAATATATATGGATGGATTCTTGCTAGATGTTTCAGAGATGTTTATTTCCCCAGCCGCATGGCCGGGCTCTGCCAAGGAACTGTTACAGTCAGGACCCGAGCTCCTTTGCCCGCCCAGGGGAACACAAACCAACCAATGGGGAACGAGGCTGACCAGGGGCAGGGAAACCCCGTGCCTCCCCTCAGGGCTCCCAGGGCTACAGGCCGGGGGGAGGAGACCCCGACACAGAGGGTCATATCCCATCCATCTGTTGGACTGAAGCTCTGGGAAACGATAAACCTATAGTGGAATGTAAGCTCCGCCACGGATCACATAAAATCAGTATCATGGGAATGATAGACAAAGGTGCTGATGTATCTGTCCTTCCATTTGATAAGAGGCCTGCACAATGGGAATTGCAATCTCAGGGTATCATACAAGGAATTGGAGGTACCCAAATTGCGAAGCAATCCAAAAACATCATTCAAATTCAAGGTCCAGAAGGACAAATAGCGACACTTCATCCGTATGTCCTGGACACCAAATTCACCCTGTGGGGAAGGGATGCCATGTCTCAGTGGGGAACAAAAATTGATATTACCCCTAAACATCAAAATTTTCCCTTGCGGCCACTGGAGCTGAGTGCCAACCACAAAAATTAACTTGGAAAACTGATGATCCAGTGTGGATTGACCAGTGGTCGCTAAAAGAAAAAAACGAAGAGGCACTCAAAACATTAGTAGATGAACAATTGGCTAAAGGGAACATCGTACCAACTAATAGCCCCTGGAATACACCCATGTTTGTAATACAAAAACCGGGAAAGAACAGGTGGAGGCTACTCCAAGATCTTAGAGAAATCAATGAAGTTAATGAAGACATAGGACTCCTTCAACCAGGTATGCCACCACCTTCAATGCTCCCACAACATTGGCATTTAGCTGTCCTTGATATTAAAGATTGCTTCTTTCATATTCCACTCCACCCTGCAGATGCCCCTCGATTTGCATTTTCCATGCCCTCTATTAATCGTGAGGCCCCCATGAAATGCTACCATTGGCTCGTGCTTCTCCAAGGTATGAAAAATTCCCCAACTCTCTGCCAAGAGTATTGTCATGGGTTAGCAAGCATAGTCCTGGAAGTGATGTTCTTGCAAAGGGGTCCCTACAGCTCCTCGATGACCTGACAGAACCTATCAGCCCGCCAGTTTGAATATGGACAATTTTTTAAGCCACTTAGAATTTTGACCTCCTCTGTGGTCCAAATTTAAGAATGGACAAGCCCCAGGAAGCACCCTCTCTTGCTTCCAGCCAGAGGACTGGTAACTGGCCTGGGCCGGTGTGGGGCCCATTGGCCCTGCCGGGCCCCGCCAGGCCCTGCTCAGGCCAGGCCGGGCCACAGCCATCTGGGAGCAGATTGGCCCTGTTCTACCTGCAGACCCCCACATCCCTGCTACATGCAGACTGCACGGCCCCCCTCTCCAGTGCGGCCGAAGAATTCCGCTGAAGCTGCCCCGCTGCCTGGCAAAGATCATGTGACACACAGCGATAAGCAAAATTCCAGCTGCAAGGCCCGGGTGAGATTAACCCTTTCAATGCTGTGAAAAGCTGAAAACCTGTGGGAGGAGAAAGAGGAGATGCTTAAAGCTGAAATTCTGTTGTAAAGCTATGGTGGTGATGGACTATGATATATCAGAGTACCTGTTGTAATTTCATGAAAGCATGGGGGGTGGAGCGTTCAAACTGTACTTGTGGTGAGCAACAGCACCTGTGCTGGAATAAGCAAATGCTGAAGCAGCTGTGATTTGAAGAGAAGTTTGAACAAGGAGAGATGGAAGCGATGAGGACTTTTGCTCCAATTGGAAGGAGAAGACCTCTGTTCCTAGAGATACTCCCAGAGATAGTCTTAGAGATGAAGATGAGGAGGACCCTTTGCTCCCAGGGAAGGGGAGGGCCTCTGTTCTTAGCGAGAAAATGCTTCCAGAGATGGGTGAAGAGAACTTTTGTTTCTGAATGGCTCAACCTTAAAATTGTACCCCAGTAGCTCAAGATTGGACCTTCTAAAGCAGTTGTGGGAAAAGCTGCAAGTCGTGGGAGGGGACTCTCACATAATGTGAGCGGAGAACCAGCCCAGGTGGCTGTCTCGTGATACTGAAGCGAGCAGAGAACCAACCCGGGCGGCTATCTCGTTGTGATAATATCTCCATGGTATGAGCAAGACAGACTTCTTCCTAAATGAACTGAAAAAGGTTATTATGGAAGTGGTAAACAGACTGAACATCTCAAGGGTAGTCTTTTTACATTGTCAGTGGGAGAAGGGAAGAAGGTGGGGGGAGGAGAAGTGTTCTGAAGGTGTGGTATGATTTTATTTTTTTTTCTTTTCTTTTTCCTTAATTTAGGTCTATTAATAAACTTCTTTATATTCTTTCAAGTTTTGTGCCTGCTTTGCTTTTCTCATAATTCTTATCTCACAGAAGGTAAATAGTAATGAGTATTTTGGACCAAACCACTTCACTAAATTGGTGTTTCTGCCTGGTTATCGAACTGAACCCGCTACAAGTATATTGCTAAAATTCTATCTTCCATCCGTGCAAAAGCAGAGAAAGCCATCATCCTACATTATATGGATAATATCCTGGTATGTGCTCCCAATAGTCTATATCTCGAGAAGACACTTAACATGGAGATTGAGGCCCTAGAGGCCAAGGGCTTTGAATTACAACCAGAAAAAATGCAAAGAACAAGTCCTTGGAAATACCTCGGACTCAAAATTACAGAGACCTCTATCACACCAACTCCCGTCACCATTAATAACAACCCAAAAACATTAGTAGAATTGCAACAGCTCTGTGGGACACTGACTTATATAAAACCCTGGTTGGACTTTCCTCAGAGGATGTAGCTCCTATTATAAACCTGCTGTCAGGGGAAGGTGGTCCAGCATCCCCTAGATCGCTGACAGAAGAGGCAAGGCAGTCTCTCAAAAAGATACAGGAGCTCATTTCCACCAGACAAGCACACAGGTATCAGCCCTCCCTACCCTTTAAGCTTGTCATTCTAGGGAAGGTACCATGCTTTCAGGGCCTCATTTTTCAGTGGGACAAAGAGCAGAAGGAACCCCTCATCATAAATGAATGGGTGTTCCTCCCACTCCAACTGCCTAAGACCATCACCAAGCCACAAGAACTGATGGCAAAAATTACCATGAAGGGTCCGCAAGGCTCCGCACCCTGGCAGGATGTGACATTGCATGTGTCTACTTACCTGTAACAACAGACACATTAGATCACATGCTTCAAAATAATGTGAACTTACAATTTGCATTAAATAGCTACTCAGGCCAAATATAAAATCATTACCCAGAACATGAAATTGACACTAAACCGTGTCATAAATCAAGTGCCTCCGAATGGGAGAGAATTTACTGAAAGTCATTGCAAGGAGTTTAAATATAAAGCGAGACTTTTCCTTTAGTTTCAATGCTTCGAGATAGTTGTTTATTAAGTCTTATAGGAGGAATTGAGCCACTAGCGTGACCCAGGTACAGCATAGAAGGAAGAAAAGTAGGAGTGAGAGCGTCCTCTGACTCTTTATCAAGATTTACACAGCTTTTAAAGATATTTTAACCAATAGTTACTAAAAACGTACATTATTTTTACTTTCCTACCAATTATTCAGTAACACGACTAGGAAATGCGGAATTTTCTATCCAATCATTCCAAGCTACTTTTACTGCAGAACATGGAGTAGTAGAAGAAGGAAAAGAAGGTTTAGAGAACAACAATCCTCCATTTTGATATTTTCTACTCTTATCTATTTACGATAAAGAGAAGCCCAAAACCTCTAAATTTTTCACCCTGTGACAATCTTACATAGTAGTCTATCACCTAATTCACACCACTGTATTTTCTAGTTGTTGTCTGACTGTTGGAAATTTTTTCCAAGGTTTGAAGCTAAAACAGTGTTGTTCAGGGGGGTAATAACCCTTAAAAACAGGCAGAGAAATATTCTCGGCACTCTGGGTTCCTACATGACATGTTTAATCTGGCATTTTCTTTCATTCCTCACGAAATTCAAAGTAGAAAATCCCTTGGTGCTCTAACCATTTTCACAGATGGGTTGGGAAAATCTAAAAAGTCAGTCCTTACTTGGAAAAATCGAAAGATGCAAAAGTGGGAATCTGACATCAAGGTAATCCAGGGGTCACCACAAGTAGCTGAACTAGCAGCCATTGTTAGAGCATTTAAGAGGTTCAAAGAACCCTTTAATTTGGTCACTGACTCAGCATATGTAGCTGGAGTAACTGTGAGGGCAAAACACGCTCTCCTAAAAGAAGTCTCAAGCAAAAAAATTATGATCTGCTCTCAAAGCTAATTTATCTGGTTTCCCACCGAGAGCATCCTTATTTTGTCATGCATGTGAGGTCACATATAAACCTGCCAGGATTTATTGCAGAGGGTAATCATAGAGCCAGAAGCTACAGCTTCCATCACTGGGCATGGGAGTTAATCCCAGAGGCATTAATAGCGGTGAAGTGTGGCAGATGGACGTCACACATTTCCCTGAATTTGGGAGATTAAAATACGTTCATGTTTCTATTGATACCTTCTCTGGTGCTATGTATGCCTCTGCACATGCTGGTGCAAAAGCTAAGGACGTTGAAAAACATCTTGTCCAAGCTTTTGCTGTGCTTGGTGTACCTGAGGCGATAAAAACTGATAATGGGCCTACCTACATCTCTCAGGAGTTCAAAAACTTTTGTCAGCAGTGGGGATTTCGACATGTTACAGGTATTCCCAACTGGACAAGGCATTGTTGAACGTGCCCATCAAACCCTCAAGCGAATGTTGCTACAACAATCAGGGACCACCAAACTCATCTCACCAGTCCTCAGACTCAGCAAAGCATTGTTTACCATAAAATTCCTGAACGGCACCTTTGAGGATCCGAACCCTCCCATCTATCATCATTTCCAGAACACCGGGAGACAGAAACTGAAGGAAAATCCAGAAGTCCTGATCCAGAACCCAGAGACTCAAGAGATCCAAGGACCATACAAACTTGTAACTTAGGGATGTGGGTATGCCAGTGTATCTACCCCTCAGGGACTAAAGTGGATCCCAGGGAAATGGGTGAAACCTTATGTCACTTCTGTCATACATGAAATCCCTATTTGTGCTTGGTCTTTGCATATTAAGTGCTTTAATTAATTTTGAGTTAAATATTTTTAAATTGAATTTTAAAATTAACCCATCAGCCCAGGTACACAAATCAAGTTTTATTATTATGGTTTTCGCTTGTTCAAAGCAGTTTATTTGCACCCTTCCCGGTAAAAATTCCCCAGTTAAAAGTTCCCCAGTTAAAATCCCTTTTCAAACATTAATCACTTGTACACCATAAGAGTTATCCTTCCTGTGTTTACTGTATACTTTTACAAGTGTTTTAAGATGTGTTGGATGTATTTTTTGGTGTTTTTACTTGTACTTTGGTTCCAAGGCAAATTTCCAAAAAACCTCAGTTAATCCCTTTTCAAACATTAATCACTTGTACACCATAAGAGTTATCCTTCCTGTGTTTACTGTATACTTTTACAAGTGTTTTAAGATGTGTTGGATGTATTTTTTGGTGTTTTTACTTGTACTTTGGTTCCAAGGCAAATTTCCAAAAAACCTCAGTTCTTAACAGCCAGCAGCTATTTTTAGCTCCATAGCCATCACCCTGTAAGCAAGCTCCATGGCAACCTGAATTCTAATGACCCTTATCTCAACTAATACCACCCCTCTGACAAGGATGAGCCATTGGTGGACAGAGATAATCTGTCAAAAGGAAAACACCAATCACTTTAAACCGAAGGGGCGAGCTGTGGGCGGTCTGTGGGTGGACTGGGGAGGAGCAAAGGCACTATAAAACAACGGGCCAGACAGAGACATGCCCCACTTTTCTCTCCAGCCTTGCTGAGGTGGAGGTCAGTGCTGGGAAAGCCTACTCCTATTAAGGAGCCTTTAAAAATTTTTTTTTTTTTGCTTTTGGACCAGCCAAAAGCCAGCCTAGCACTGTAAGTCCTTTTTCTCTACCTGAGGTCTAGTGCTGTTTCAGCCAGAAGATCTAAAATCCCTGCGCTCCTGGGGCCTACCATCTATCGAGCCATAGGATCCCAAATTTTTATATTTTGCTAATTTTTGTAATTTTTCAATTTTTCCGTTTTTAATAAATTATTTTAATTTTCAACTAAGAGTTCTCTCATTTCTCACAACTTCCTCAAAAGTCAAGGAGGTTAAAATCGCCTCCTGGAAGAGACGCCGTAAAAAGGATCCTGATTATGCACCCTCATTTAAACCCCTTACACCAGATTTCAATGTTAATCCCTTAAGTTACGCTGTTTTGCACTCACATTTTGCACTGTATTTTGTAAAACTTTGTCCTGATACCCCATACCATAGATGTCCTGACTAACCTCCTGAGTTTTAACTGGGGGACTAGTTTAAGGACATCCTAGGTACTGTCAGGTTGTAGGGATGGTGGATTTCAATTATGCTTTGCACTGTTGTTTTGTTACTGTTTTATGCACTTTAAGTTACTCAGGATTACAGCCCAGCTTTAAAGAAAAAAAAATGGGGTATTGTTGCTTCCCTTCCCTCCGCCATGACTGGTCAGACAAACCAGGACCGGCCCCTGCCATGTGCTCTGAATCCCCTTTGTTCTAAGCGAGGGTAAAACTGAAAGTAACTCAAACTCTCTGGAGTAGTGTCTGATTGTCCAGTTACCCCGGGTCTGCCCCTAGTTTTCCCCTTTCCCTTCCCCCGAATAAAAGACGAGCTGAGTGGGCCCCACCCCCTCTTGCTCTGGCTACCCTTCTGCCAACAGCTTCTTTCTGTCTCTGTCTCAGACCGAGAGAAATCTACTAGCAGGATTAAAGCATAGAGCGAGAGCTATATTTCTACCTCTTTGCTGCTGCTCTTGGTATTAGCTTTGCAGCTACCACTTGCCGCTTTTGGAGCTACTGAAGTGCTAGATCGCCCATGCAGTCTCTCTAGGCAGCTTGGGGCTTTCTAAGGCACTGAAATATGAGCCTGGCCGGCTAAGTGTGCTGTGAGTATATCCACAATACTATGCATGCAGATATTTCTGCTGGTTTTTTCTGTGTCTCAGATTTGGGAAGCAATTCTTTATTAAGCTTTACACTAAAAGAGTTGAGCTAATTTTTCGCAGTTATGGTGTGGGAAATTAATGCACAACTTGACAAAAACAAAGCAAATAAACCACAACTTCTGCAACATGATTTTGTTTTCAAACTCATCATCTTTAGCATATGATTCATGTCCCAGATTAATCAGAAAATAAATGTTTCATATTATATAAGACTAAGCCATCTGCCCAGACAGTAGGGGATACATTCTTTAGTGTTATTCTAAGACAGAATGAGTTTTAGTACCATGAAGTAATTTACCAGCTAGGTGGTGTTTTTTCTGGTCGGTTGGTTGGTTGGTGTTCTTTTACGGGGAAAAAAACCCCAAACAAACAAGCACCCAAAGAAAAAACCCCAACCAAAATCAAACCCAAAAGAACAAACACTAAAACCAAGAGGAAATTGTCTTCATGACATTAGCTTTTATGAAAGCTTAGAAATTGTCACAATGGTTGAAAACAGACATAATGTAAACTGGCAGCATTCAGCTTTATTATACCACTAATGAGCTTCTCAGGGAGAAATAAGGCCAAAGTTGCAGCAGCTTGGAAAAAAACAGAGACCACTGCTTCTTCTAGCAGGATCCATCTTTATTACACATACTTCAGTATTTATATGTTTCTACTATGGGAAAGCTTTAAGAAAGTTTTGGGAACATGCAGAGGGAAAGGCAAAAAAGCTACACCCCCAAACACCTGGCAGGGCAGACTTTTCTGCCCCTTATCAGCCACTCACGAAAACATGCCATCTCCCAGCATTCTGGGAGATAAAGGAAAAACATTCACACCTGGTGCTTATAGCAGTGGTCATTTCCCTGGTCTGCATCTTCCCAAGAGAACAAAAGGCCTTTATCAAAGTTAACATAAACAAGTAACAAGTTTCTCTCTACACGGGGCTCTTCTTAAGGGCCGGATGGCGGCCGCAGGCCTCTGGAAAAGTAATTGACATTTGTCTTAGAATGGTTCTAGTAAAATTAGCATACTCTGTAAACTTGGGCTGACTTAAAGTCCTTCTATCTCAATCATCTACTACTCTGAAATTTTCAAGTTCGGAATCCCATCACTGATATTTCCAGCTGATAAAAGTTTAGAAATTCTGATACAAACAAGCAAGTTTTTTACAACAGCTGCTACTAGTAGCAACCATACAGGGAACAGAATTATAACACTAAAATGGATTAGGGTATCAAACAAAATAACTTTATTTATATGATTTAACTAACTATTTATATTGTTTAACTCACCTAGTGAAATAGGCCCTTTAACCAAATGGCTGTAACATGCATTTTTCATTGTAGTGGGTTTTGTTTGTAACCGGCCAGAAACACCAACTTAGTGTAGTGGTTTGGTCCAAAATACTCATTACTATTTACCTTCTGTGAGATAAGAATCAGGAGAAGAGCAAAGCAGGCACAAAACTTGAAAGAATATGAAGAAGTTTATTAATAGACCTAAAATAAGAAAAGAAAAAAAAATAAAATCATACCACACCTTCAGAACACTTCTCCTCCCCCCACCTTCTTCCCTTCTCCCACTGACAATGTAAAAAGACTACCCTTGAGATGTTCAGTCTGTTTACCACTTCCATAATAACCTTTTTCAGTTCATTTAGGAAGAAGTCTGTCTTGCTCATACCATGGAGATATTATCACAACGAGATAGCCGCCCGGGTTGGTTCTCTGCTCGCTTCAGTATCACGAGACAGCCACCTGGGCTGGTTCTCCGCTCACATTATGTGAGAGTCCCCTCCCACGACTTGCAGCTTTTCCCACAACTGCTTTAGAAGGTCCAATCTTGAGCTACTGGGGTACAATTTTAAGGTTGAGCCATTCAGAAACAAAAGTTCTCTTCACCCATCTCTGGAAGCATTTTCTCGCTAAGAACAGAGGCCCTCCCCTTCCCTGGGAGCAAAGGGTCCTCCTCATCTTCATCTCTAAGACTATCTCTGGGAGTATCTCTAGGAACAGAGGTCTTCTCCTTCCAATTGGAGCAAAAGTCCTCATCGCTTCCATCTCTCCTTGTTCAAACTTCTCTTCAAATCACAGCTGCTTCAGCATTTGCTTATTCCAGCACAGGTGCTGTTGCTCACCACAAGTACAGTTTGAACGCTCCACCCCCCATGCTTTCATGAAATTACAACAGGTACTCTGATATATCATAGTCCATCACCACCATAGCTTTACAACAGAATTTCAGCTTTAAGCATCTCCTCTTTCTCCTCCCACAGGTTTTCAGCTTTTCACAGCATTGAAAGGGTTAATCTCACCCGGGCCTTGCAGCTGGAATTTTGCTTATCGCTGTGCGTCACATGATCTTTGCCAGGCAGCGGGGCAGCTTCAGCGTAATTCTTCGGCCGCACTGGAGAGGGGGGCCGTGCCGTCTGCATGTAGCAGGGATGTGGGGGGACGCAGGTGGAACAGGGCCGCACAGCTCCAGGCACGAGCAGGGCCTGACCCGGGCCCTTCGGGCCCCGTACGGGCCCTGCAACTACATGTCCCAGCACCGAAAAAGAGACAGAGCTCCCCCGGGCTTTGTCCATTCTTAAGTGTGTATCACAGAGGCGGTCACAATTTTAAGTGGCTCAAAGAATTGTCCATATTCAAACTGGCCAGCTGATAGGCTCTGTCAGGTCATGGGGTGAAGCTGTACGCACCCCTTTGCGAGAACATCACTTCCGAGACTATGCTAGCTAACCCATGACATTAGTTATTCTTCATGAGGGATGAATGTCATAGACAAACCCCCCCCACAGCTCTCTGTCTCGTTTCTGGTGCTGGGACAGGTGGCTTCGGGCCCCATGAGGGGGCCAGTGGGCCCAGCCCAGGCCCTGCTCGGGCCAGGCCGGGCCGGGCCACAGCCATCCTGGAGCCAATGGGCCCTGTTCCACCTGCAGAACCCCCCCCCCCCACAGCCCTGCTGTGGGCAGCTGGAGCGGCTTGGCTCTCCCCGCTCTCTGCTGCGATAAGCCACATTCCAGCTGCAAGGCCTAGGTGAGATTAACCCTTTTATTGCTGTGAAGAGCTGAAAACCTGAGGGAAGAGAAAGAAGAGATGCTTAAAGCTGAAAGTCTGTTGTGAAGCTATGATATATCAGACTATCCCGTTGTAATTCCATGAAGATATGGGGGGTGGAGTGTTCAACTCGTAAGCAAAAGCACCTGCGCTGAGATAGGCAGATGCTGACGCAGCTGTAATTTCATGAGAAGTTTGGACAGGGAGAGATGGAAGCGATGAGGACTTTTGCTCCAAATGGGAAAGGAGAAAACCTCAATTCCTAGAGATGCTCCCAGAGATAGTCCTAAAGATGAAGATGAGGAAGACCCTTTGCTCCCAGGGAAGAAGGGCCTCTGTTCTTAGAGATGAAATGCTCCCAGAGATGGGTGAAGAGAACTTTTGTTTCTGAACGGCTCAGCCTTAAAATTGCACCCCAAAAACCTTCAAGAGTGGACCCTCGAAAGCAGTTGTGGGAAAAGCTGCAAGTCGGGGCAAGGGACTCACATTGCAAGCAGAGAGACCTCTTCCTAAATGGACTGAACAATATTTGGAAGTGGGCAGCTGTCTCGTTGTGATAATGCTTTCATAGCACGAGCAAGAAGAGACTTCTCTTTCTAAATGGACTGAACAAGGTTATTATGGAAGTGGTAAACAGACTGAACATCTTAAGGGCTGTCTTTTTACATTGTCAGTGGGAGAAGGGAGGAAGGTGGGGGGAGGAGGTGAGTTCTGAAGGTATGGTATGATTTTTTTTCCCCCTCTTTAGGTCTGTTAATAAAGTTCTTTATATTCTTTCAAGTTTGGTGCCTGCTTTGCTTTTCTCCTAACTCTTATCTGACAGAAGATAAACAGTAATGAGTATTTTGGGCTGAACCACTACAACTAATCACTAAGTTTCTAATACAAAAATCTCTTCAGATAGTACGAAGTGAAACACTTTATGAAAACACAGGCGTTGTTAACATTTATATTCAAACAGTTAAGTTCCAGATCTAGGATCACTTTTGTCAAATTTTGTCAAAAAATTACGATTCTGAAGAACCTTGTCAGGAGTAACATTCCAAGACTGAAGAAAATAAGATTTGGCAGGAGAAAGGATTAAAAAAGCAAGACACTACCAAGCACTAATAAAGCCTGATTTTTGGAAATGCATTTTGTTTTAAGAATACACCTGTTTAATAACCTAAATTTTAAGTTACAGACCAGGTAACCCTTGAAAAACTCAAAAATGTGGTAAGACTGAAGCTAGTCTGCCTTCTTGAGGGGAAAAAAAGTGTTAAAGGTGACTTAACTGGATCATTTAAACAAAACACTGTAGAAATAAAATCTTTCCCTGTTACCCATTAGGCTGGATAAAAAAAAAAAAAACAATCATTAGGCAGATCAAGAGCAACCAGACAATCACACATTGGGGAAATATTCTGACACTCACCTTTTTAATAGCAACAATTTGGTTGGTGCTATTACCCATTACTTTATACACAGTGAAAGGAGCTAAACAAAGAATTTTGTATTTTTGGCTAGTTTGTAGTTTGTTTCTACTTGATTTTGTAGTTTGGCTAAACTTCGTAATTTACATTTTATAGTCTAGTTTTACTTTGTAACCGGCATTCATAGCTTTTTTTAAATTGCTATTTAGACCATTAGCTTGTAGCAGAACACTGATAACAAGACGCTGAGAAAATGAGCAAAACTCGCCAGCTGTGGCTTGATTACAATGACCTAAGACCTTCAGAACACTAAATAAGTAGAAACCTGTCCAGATGAAAGAGTCCTGGGTCTCACTTGGCTGGGGCTAATTGCATGAATCCTGCAGTACCAAGATAAAGGGGTGATAAGTCAGAGTGACAGTTAAAATGGAGGACAGAATGGGAAAGACAAGTGTCAGGAAAATTAATCCACAAACACCAGAGGTTTATATCCAAAAAGGAGACAGAGGAGTCCTGTAACTTTATTCAAATAAAGGGAGAGGTCATGGGCATGTGATAGATAAATGTTATAGTATTTGCTTTCTACAAATGTTAAAATGAGTGATGTTAAAGTAGCTTTGTTATTGTAATCGATGCACATTATAATAGTGGCTTTCTACAAATAGATGCTATATGTAAAAGTAGCTTTGTTACAAATAGATGCTATATGTATAATGTTAAAGTAGCTTTGTTATAAAGACACAATAGTGAAATAGCTAATATAGTTATGCTTGTGAACCGTCTACTTGGTTGGATAACGTCCAACCAACGTGTGTTGAAGACCCCTGCTACTGACATGCACACTATCAGCAACTACCGTCTGCAGAAACCATGGACCAAAAGCCCACTCTGGAAGTGATAATAAAAACTGACTAAAAGCACAGCCAAGAAATGCGCATGCTCTAAAAAGGCAGACCCAAAGAGGAGCCATGCTAAACAGTTCCTGGAACATATAAACTAGTTTAAGGAAAAGTTTGAATATGCATAATTGATTATGAATATGCACTAGGCTGATGCAATAGGACAGGTGTATAAAGGGTGTCTCCAAAATAACAGGTATGCTCTTGGCTGAGTGCCAAGGCACCCGGCGCTGTGAATTTTGCTTTATTATCTTTGTCCCTTATTGTTGTTTATTAAACTTTTAAATCCAAACAGGAGAATGAACCTTGTTTTTCACTGTTGGGTGCTTCGTTCGGGATTAACACCTCACCTCCGAGACCCTGGGAGATCCCGAGCGGGGGAGGCACGCCTTGCTGAGTTTGGCAGCCCGCTCTGTTTCTTCTGGTGTGAATCGGCGGTTGCAAGTTGACACCCCGTGGACAAGAAAGGGACAAATAAAGCAAAAGAAAGGGAAAAAGAGGCTCCCTAAGAAACCACAGCAGCCAGCCCCACAATTCTCGTGCACGAAGACCTGGACAAGAAAAAAAGGATTGTAAGTATTTCCGGGGGACGGATAGGGGGGTTGACTGGTGTGTGAATGAGACGTAGGCTGGTTACTCCAGGCCTGCGAAGTGAGTGTGGAGTATCTGAGGGCTGCAGTTCCCTCTTTTTGCGAGAAAAACGGCCAGCGAGGAGACAAAGAGAAAGACAAAAGGAGTGAAAGATCCCCCTGGGGTAACTGGGACTGGGTCTCAGGGAGGGGTTGGACCCCTAGGAAAAGGGAGCAAAGGGTTTCCTAGCACAATCCACTAGGAAACAAGGGACAAAAGTGCGGGTCCCCAATCCCAGAAAAGTTGCCAAATTGAGGGTTGGAACACACAGAGGCTAGAAAAATTACTCTAGACAGGAAGTGTAGGATACTATACCCAAGAGAATCTGGGGTTGTCCAACAGCATTTGGAATTTACCATTTTATTTGAAAATAATACCCGTGGGTGAATATTTACAAGTGATTTGAAAATCAAGATACCTTATCATTGTGTTGTCTTGTTGTGAGTGAGAATGAGTGAGACATATTAAAGAAATAAAAGTGAGTGAGTAAGAGTGAATGAAAGTATACGTAGTATAGATTGTTGATTTAAAGTTTGACTTTAATATCTGGAGGGAGGTGGATTATATTATATTATATTATATTATATCAGTATATTATTAAAGAGGAAAAGTTTTCTGTGCTCTGAGGGGAGGGTGGTGTTTAAGCTGCCAGAGGGGTGGATTAGAACAAAAAAACAGGGGCCAGGGACGAACAGATAAAATCTTGGGAAGATGGGACAAAGAACCAGTAAGTTAGGTTCAAGGAAAAAAGGGAATAAAAAGGTGCCAGCAGATATACCTCAAGATAGTCCCCTGGGAGATAAGCTAGCCAACTGGGATAGTGACCTTGTACAAAGGAAAAGGATAAAATAAAGATGATTCGGTATTGTATGATAGAATGAACAAAAACAGAAATAAGACCTGATCATGTCTATTGGCCTAGGTACGCATCCTTTGATTTGTCAAGCCTTAAATACATTTGTAAATTCAAAGGCACTGTTTGATTTGGAAGAAAAAGAATATGCCTCTTGTTGGACAGGAGACATAGAACCCCTAGGATTAAAAGTTTTTAAGATATCAGAAACCCCAGAGACAGGGTAAGCAGAGGAAAAGAAAGAAAAGGGCTGGGACCCCTTGGAAACATTGTGTAGTGGTTTGGTCCAAAATACTCATTACTGTTTCTCTTCTGTGAGATAAGAATTAGGAGAAATGCAAAGCAGGCACCAAACTTGAAAGAATATAAAGAAGTTTATTAACAGACCGAAAAGAGGGGGAAAAAAAAATTATACCATACCTTCAGAACTCACCTCCTCCCCCCACCTTCCTCCCTTCTCCCACTGACAATGTAAAAAGACAGCCCTTAAGATGTTCAGTCTGTTTACCACTTCCATAATAACCTTGTTCAGTCCATTTAGAAAGAGAAGTCTCTTCTTGCTCGTGCTATGAAAGCATTATCACAACGAGACAGCTGCCCACTTCCAAATATTGTTCAGTCCATTTAGGAAGAGGTCTCTCTGCTTGCAATGTGAGTCCCTTGCCCCGACTTGCAGCTTTTCCCACAACTGCTTTCGAGGGTCCACTCTTGAAGGTTTTTGGGGTGCAATTTTAAGGCTGAGCCGTTCAGAAACAAAAGTTCTCTTCACCCATCTCTGGGAGCATTTCATCTCTAAGAACAGAGGCCCTTCTCCTTCCCTGGGAGCAAAGGGTCTTCCTCATCTTCATCTTTAGGACTATCTCTGGGAGCATCTCTAGGAACTGAGGTTTTCTCCTTTCCCATTTGGAGCAAAAGTCTTCATCGCTTCCATCTCTCCCTGTCCAAACTTCTCATGAAATTACAGCTGCATCAGCATCTGCCTATCTCAGCGCAGGTGCTTTTGCTTACGAGTTGAACACTCCACCCCCCATATCTTCATGGAATTACAACGGGATAGTCTGATATATCATAGCTTCACAACAGACTTTCAGCTTTAAGCATCTCTTCTTTCTCTTCCCTCAGGTTTTCAGCTCTTCACAGCAATAAAAGGGTTAATCTCACCTCGGCCTTGCAGCTGTGTGGCTTATCAGTGTTGGTCACCTGACCTCTGCTGGACAGCGATGCTGCATTTGCTGAAATCTCGGCAGCAGTGGGGGGGGGGGGGGTTCCGAGCCACTCTGGCTTCCCACAGCCCTTCTGGGGGGGGGGTCATCCTGGAGCCGTGGCCTGTCCCGGCCTGGCCCGAGCAGGGCCGGGCCCACTGGCCCCCGCTCGGGCCCTGCAGCCACCTGTCGCAGGGCCAGAAACGAGAGAGAGCTTGGGGGGGAAGTTTGCCTATTCTTAAATGTGGATCACAGAGGCGGTCACAACTTTAAGTGGCTTAAAGAATTGTCCATATTTAAACTGGCCAGCTGATAGGCTCTCTCAGGTCCCAGAGGAAGTTGTAAGCACCCCTTAGCAAGGACATCCCTTCCGGGACTATGCTTGCTAACCTATGACACATTGCCACCCCTATACCATACCATACCTGGCGCCCCCGCCCCTGCCCTGCATGCACCGGTTGCGCCCACACCGGCTGCAGCTCCGGCCGGCTCGGGTGCCTCTGCCTCCGCCCCCACCTCTGCTCTGCGCGCGCCAACAGCTCCTACTCCTTTGGCGGTTCCGGCCCCACTGCTGACTTCCGCCCTTGCCCCATTGGCAGTTCCGGCTTCACCGCCGACTTCCGTGGTTTGGATATGTCCCCCTCCCCGCGAAGGGGCACCATACCAAAATACTAGGAGAAACTCAGTTAAAACTCAAAGACAGCTCGATAATTGCTCTCCTGCCACTACTCCAAAACAAAGGAAAAAGGTGTCTTCTAAAGTTATGATGGTTGAGGAACAGAAAGGTTGGGATCAAGAAATCAACTTATTCCCATTACGAGAAGTGCCGATGGGAGGGGTTCAAGGGGGGATGGGATTTGTGAATGCTCCTTTGACCTCTTCAGAAGTCAGAAATTTTAAAAAGGAAATTAAGGGGTTGTTAGAAGATCCCATAGGTACAGCTGAACATTTAAACCAGTTCTTAGATCCCAATATTTTCACTTGGGAAGAAATGCAGTCAGTAATGAATATTATATTTTCCTGAGAGGAGAGGCATATGATTAGAGCTGCTGGAATGAGAATTTGGGAAAGAGAAGTGTTGGAACCCTGGGTTCTGGGAATTTCAGCCTGTCAGTGCTGAGAGGCAGTGATCCTCAGAAGTACACTGTATTTGATCCAAAACCCTGGGAAAAGCTTCCTAAATTGTGTGATAACACTGAGGTTGTTGCTGTGTAATTAAAACTTATATCACTGGGTGGAATATGTAGAGATGTAGAAAATTAGGTTTAGGGGATATAGGTAATAATAGGTTACAATATGGAGGATTTTGGGTGTGGATTTTTCATCTTTTCTCCTTCTTCTTCACAAATCTGAGTGCTCTGTTATTGGGTCAAAAAACCCACACTGCAGGTCATGAATAGATAGTTATTGGATTATAAGTAAAAACATATTACTTGGTATTCCATAATTGGTTAATTTAGCCTTAAAAAAGCCTTGAAAGTTAGAACTCACGGCCATTTTTCCACCCTGTACCTTGGAGGCACATCCCATGCAGCTGTATTATAGATAAGATACAATAACCAAGTCCGAACAAGAATTCTCGGTCTTCTGCATTTTAATTCAAACTAAGTAAAAGAATTCACAGAACAGCAAAAAGAGAAAAACAAAAAATGGGAAAATTAATAAGAAGCAACAAGGTCCACCTGGGGACCAGAAAATGCCAATAGCACCTCCTCACTGGAACCACAATGAAGAGGCAGGGCAAGGACATATGAATGATTATCATAATCTGATAATCAAAGGAATAAAAGAGGCAGCACCCTGAAGGCAAAATGTCAGCAAGGCTTTTGATGGGCAGCAAGGGAAGGAAGAAACTCCAACTAATTGGTTAGAGAGGCTCCGAAAGAATATGAAACAATACTCTGGAATTGACCCTGAGAGAATAGCCCGGCAAGCTCTTGAAACATAGATTTAAAAGAAACATAAAGATTTTAGTTATAGGCTAGCTGTGTTGAAATTAGTTAGAATAGGAAGGAATTTGGGCCCAGCTAGAGTTAATTAAAATAGTTAAGAGAGCTGTACCTGAAACAGGTTTCAAGATGTTAGTAATTGATTACTGAATAAATGATGATCTGTCATTTATATGTTTGCTTAGCTGTGCTTAGAACGAGGAACAGAAACATTGCTAAGTTGGTCTAGGGAACAAGGACAATTACCAATTTCCTCCCTCTATGGGAACCTATTCAAAATCACGCAAGAGGAAACTTAGACGTCACTAAAGTAATTAGGGTTGTTAAAGTTCAGAAAGGCGAAAAGGTCAAAATGAGGAAGATGAGCTTACTTCATCTATTTTAGGACCACTGACCCAAATTAAGACCACGACTCAATTCAGAACACACACTACACATCCTTAATGACATTTAAGCTCATTTCCATATGAAGTGGAGAATGGGAGGTGTTAATTTTATGAAATATGTATTTGTATTTTGGATATTCATAATTTTTATAAATAAAAAGCTTTGTGTTTGCTCGTATCGGGGCCCTGCGTCTTAGGGAGCTATCCCTCCCAGTGCCTGGCGCCAAAAAAAACATACACTTTCTAACTAAACTGTTAGAGAGTTTTTGTCCGTCTCAGTTGGATATCAATATTAGATTGATATTCATATTTTGGTAAATCACTCTACTGAGAGTTAACTTTGTCACTCATGCCTAGCCAGATATTAGAAAAAAGCTGGAAAAGATAGAGGATTGGCATGAGCGGGAATTAAATGAATTATTAAGGGAAGCTCAAAAGGTTTATGTACAGAGAGATGAAGAAAAAGCCAAAGTAAAAGCAAAAACTATGATAGCCACTATGCGAGAAAGTAACTCCCAGAGGAATCTGAAGCCCCCAAGTACCACCCCCAGAAATTCGGGTTTCAGAGTCAGGGAAAAGGAAAAAAACAAAACCCCAGGACAATCAAAATCCCAGAAGCAAACCAAAAATGCCTGTTTTTATTGTGGGGAAGAAGGACACTATAAGAGGGAATGTCCTAGTCTAAAAAAGAACCTGAAAATATTCCAAGAGATACACCCAGAAGAAGAATAGGGAGGTCATGGGCTCTGTTTTCTGGGGGATAAATACCATCTAGAACCTTTGATAACTTTAAAAGTAGGTCCCCAAGAGGAGGTATTAGAATTTATAGTTGATACAGGGGCAGAGAGAACTTGTGTAGTAAATATTCCAAGAGGGTGTAATGTGAGTAAAGACACTGTGAAGGTAACAGGAGTAAAAGGAGAAAGGTTTGAAGTTCCTGTAATTAAAAATGTGGTGATTGAAGGAGAAACCAGAATAGGGATGGGAGATGTCTTAGTAGTTCCTGGAGCAGGTTGCAACTTATTGGGGAGACACTTACAGGTACAATTAGGAATAGGGGTTTAACGCAGTTCTGTGCTCGTTGCACAAGCTCTGGCGTGCCCTCGATCAGAGAGAAACCAGCTGCATTACTTCTGTGCGTCGCAGAAGTGACTTCAGCATCAGGATATGCGCTGCTGGCTGGGCAAGCTCACTGGCTTCTTTGCAGAGGAGACACGGCAGGAGCCAATGATCTAGGCTCACGTTAGTTCGGAGATAAAGGAAGAGAGAGGTTGTTCTGGTCTGGCTTCCAACAGGTTTATTGTCAGAAGTTTAGCAACCAGAACATGGCAATGATCTTAATCTGGGATCTCGCCAAGAGGCTTTTCCTCAGTTTTATAGGGGGTTTGAAAACCGCGGGGAGAGGGGAAAACAACCAATGAGTTACAAGCCAGGGGAGGATACAATTCAACAAGAGCCAATGGGGGAAACCGAGAGGCGGGAGTTATAACAAAGAACCAGTGAACAACCGAGTAACCGAGAATTTTCCCGAACAGGGGGAGGCAGCTTGGATCCGGGCGCAGCCCCGGGGCGATGCAGCTTAAGCTTCTGAGGCGCCCCTCAACCCATCCTCCGAGTTTGTGTCTTGGGGAAACTCGATCCATGGGAGGGTCCAGGGTTGATTGGCATCTTGCTGCCCCAGCCCCACAGTGGGCTGGGTCATAGCAACATCTCCTCCCTTTGTATTATATTGAAATGAGGGAGAGGACTTAAGGGATTTTAAAACCAAACACTTAAAAATGGGAAGGGCTAATAAAATTAACAACACTATAAACAAAACCCATACAATGTCTTTGATAATGGAGGGAATCTGGCTGCTGAAGCTCCCAGTGGACAAAGAGAGACTGGAGGCGGAAAAGAGTTTTTTAAACCTGTCGCTGCCCTCTGCGTGCAGGTTGTCAACTTGGGCACGAATTTCCTTAATTTTGGCATGGATGGTCTTGCTCTTTGACAAAAAGTCTATATAGAAGAGTCCTTCAAACTCATCGCAGATGTGGCCATGGGCGAGGAGAAGGAAATTGATGGCAGCTCAATTTTGTAATGTCGCCTGCTTTGTTTTTTCTTCCTCAGCTAAAAGCTGGCTGAGGACGAAGTACGTGGCTTGGGCATTTTTCCCTAGCCAGCAAGAAATCTGCTCAAGTTCTCCAAGGATCTTAGCAGCCGCCACCCACGGCATGAAAATTGACATGATAACTCTTTTAGAATGAGGCCAATTAGTGACTGAATTATCACAATCATCAGGGATTTTGTAAATTGACCCAGCCTGATTTTGCCACTTGAGAAGTTGAGCCCTGTCTGGGGTGAGAGTGGTCAAATGCCCCAGAGTGCAGGGACCTCCTGTGGGAAATGGTGGGATTCCATTCCACGCCCGGTCTCCACAGATTAAGAATAAACCCTCCAGCAGCACCTTGCTGTGACTGATGGAGTTGGAAACCAACAGAGCCATATTGTGACACCAACTCTGGGTTTTATAAATTCTGTTAAAAGGGCTGACAGGGAATTGGTGTTCTGGCTTGCTATAGTGTGAGTTAAAACAAAAGGCTGCCCCAGCAGACCCCTGAAGATGTAATTCTTGGGGCTCCTGTATGGATACCAGAAGTTTCCACATCCACTGGTCCCAGCGGTGGGGCTGGAGGATGTGGGTGTCATGGGTGTAGGCAACAAACTCCTCAGCGTGCAAGGGAATACCAACAAGGCAGGACGACATTGGGTCCTTTGCCCTGCCTGTGCCCAAGCATATCCACATCTGGTTGAGGGCTTGGGCCAGCGATACCCACACATTGTTTTGTGGCTGCGGTATGTTCCATGCCTCGCCTCGTTGGTGGTGGCACAGGAGGAGATGCAGCAGCAGGTGGGACAGCAGCAGGTAGGATGTCATCACTCAGTCAAGGGTGGTAACTTTAGAAACAGTGTAACACACAAAAAAAAATTAATACAAATACAATTAACTTAAATAACAATGGCTCCCTTGGACACCCCCTCTTTCAAAACAAAACTGAAGGGTCATTTTGGGAAGGGAGACACATTTTAAGGAGACTGGGAAGGGGAGGGTTTACTTTTCAGGCCTGTAAGAGAAGTCTTTCTTCCAGGTGGTGACACTTTACCGTGCCATAAATCGAGTCTCTCCTGGTGGGAGAGAATTTGCTGAAAGTTCTTGCAAGGAGTTTAAAGGATAAAGCGAGACGTCTTCTGTAGTTTCAATGCTTCCAGATAGTTGTTTATTAAGTCTTATAGGAGGAACTGAGCCACTAGCGTGACCCAGGTACAGCATGGAAGGAGGAAAAGTAGGAGTGAGGGCAATTATCAAGATTTACACAGCCTTTTAAAGATATTTTAACCAATAGTTACTAAAAACGTACATTATTTTCACTTTCTTGCCAATTATTCAGTAATATGACTAGGAACTGCGGCATTTTCTATCCAATCATTCCAAGCTACTTTTACTGCAGAATATGGAGTAGTAGAAGAAGGAAAAGAAGGTTTAGAGAACAACAACAATCCTCCATTTTAGTATTTTTGGTATATTATATTTATCTTATCTATTTACTACAAAGAGAAGCCTAAAACCTCTAAATTTTTCCCCCTATGACAATCTTACATAGTAGTCCATCACCTAATTCACACCACTGCATTTTCTAGTTGTTGTCTGACTGTTGGTAGTTTTTTTCCAAGGTTTGAAGCTAAAACAGTGTTGTTCAGGGGAGTAAGAACCCTTAAAAACAGGCAGAGAAATATTCTTGGCACTCTGGGTTCCTACATCTCCCCCTCCTGTTTGAACCAAAAACACTTCCTTGGCAGCTTTATCTGTGGCTCGTCTAGCACAGTGGAGTATACAAGGTACAAATACTAAAAGAATTACAACAATACTTAAAACATGCAAACCTGTCTTCAAAATTTTTCTCCATAAAGGTGTAAGGTAAAACCAATTGAACAAATCGTCCAACAATGATCTGCTTTCTTCTCCAAGTTTAACTACTCCATCCTCTAATTGTCGTATACTTTCATGGATGGATTTCGAATGATACAACAAATTCATACAACACATACCTTCAAATTCTTCACATCCATGTCCATGCACTAATAGAAGATAATAAATTGCTGCTCTGTTTTGCAGACTCGCTTATCGCACACTCTGAACATCAGTTAACATATCGCTCAGTGCGAGAGAGACAGCACGAGAATTCTTACTTAGCCAACAGCCCAATTGATCCAATTGTCTTAAGGCTGCTCCTGCAGCAGCACCAGGTAAAAGGAGAGCTGCAGAAAATCTTTGTCCAAAATTCCAAGCTACAAATTTGTCATTACAATCAGATTTATATTGCTCAACAAATCTTTTCTCCCTTCTCTTATGTTCTTTTATCATTTTTACATTAGGCATTAGCAGCAAAGAAAGCTTTCCAAAGTTGCATGGACCGCCCTTGACATTTGAGGGAATTGCAGGCCAAATTCTGTCTCCACAAATGAGAAATATCCCTTGTGGCAATTGCAATGGATCCTGGTTGAACGATATGCTCATCTTTACTGTTGAATTGCACCAAGATGTTGCATTTCTATATATTTCATAATTTGGAGTGACATCTGTTATCTTGTCTTTATTTTGTTTCAACCCTGGAGAACTAAATACTACACAAAACTCCATTTTTATTGAACCAAGAATTTCCAATTCCTGAGGTTTGTAAGGAGCCTCTGGAAGGGATTTGGTCCAAGCATCCCAACTTTCCACTGGATTCAAACCGAATCGTGAAAGTTTTAGATTAGCATGTTTGGAAGGTGGCCATTTGTCTGCTGGTAGGCCGACTAAACATGTTGAAAATGGCTTCTTTGGCCTTGAATGAGTTAGACAGATGGTATCTAGGCCTGATGCATTGGCCAAAGTCTCCCAGACATTTTCTTTTGGCTGTTTTACTGGGAAAGCTGCATTGCTTAAAGCAATCATTGAGATGATAAGGCACAAATGTAATACCTGATTGAACTTCATTCTCAACAGCTTTATCCCACATAGGAATCTCTGATTTGCAACACAACTTCTAACACACTCTTACATACAAAATTTACACCATTAACTTTTGCACTTTTTGCATAAGACTCAGTCCACAGTTCTTGCACAAAAAGACAACTGATGTCTGTGGCATCAACAGTAGTGTTGACACTGATTCACGTCTGCATGCTCGCCTCCTTGTTCCCGGAATCGATTCCTGCTTGTTTCTGGACTTGATAAGGTTTCACGTTTTTTGCTGGAATCCACTTCGGTCCTGCACCTGTTGAGACACAAGCATACCCTTTGCCCCAAGTTATTAGTTGAAATGGACCCTCGATCTTTCCCATCTCTAAATCTTTGATCAAGACTAAAAGATTTTCTTTCAATTTTGCCTGAGTACTATTTGAAAAATGCCAGATAATTGGTGGAGTAGGTTCTGAAATGGAGCTATTCAAGAAGTTTAAAACATACAAAGCTTTGTTCAATCGCATCTGAGGCGTAGCCTCTGCTTCCCCCCTTTTCTGTTCATCTAAAAGGAATTTTAAGGTATGGTGCGTTCTCTCAATGATGGCCTGGCCTGTAGAAGAATTAGGAATGCCAAATATATGACGAACACCCCAATTTTTCAAAAATGTGTCAAGGGTTCATCCTCTGTAAGCTGGATCATTGTCTGTTTTAATTTCCTGAGGAACACCCAATGCTGCAAATGCTTGCAAAAAATGTCGACATGCATGTTTCGCTGTTTCGCCTACATGTAAGGAAGCAAAGACTGTACCTGAGAAGGTGTCCACAGACACATGAGTATTTTTAAATCTTCCAAAAGATAGGTATTTTGTAACATCTGTCTGCTATGATTGCAGGCTCTGCAATCCTCTTGGATTGACTGCTCCTCTGGATACAGGGGGTTGCACAAGCTGACAGTCTGGACAGGCACTTATGATGGCCTTCGCTTGATCTTTAGAAATGCGAAATGTCCGCATTAGTGCTTGTGCATTCGGATGAAAAATGCATGACTCAGTTTTGCTTGTTCAAAAATGTTTGGCAAAGTGTTTGAAATGACCATGGTCAATTTGTCTGCTTGTACATTTCCTTCTACCAAAAATCCTGGGAGAGAAGAGTGTGCTCTGATGTGAGAGATAAAATATTTGTGTTCTCTCTGATCTAATAATTTTTTCAAACACAAAAGATAAGAACACAGATTATCAACTTCTTTCAAAAATGATCCTTCTATTCTTTTAATTATATTTGCTACATAAGCTGAACCTGTAATTAGATTAAATGGTTCTTGAAACAAATGAAATGCGCGAACAACTGCTGCTAATTCCACTATCTGAGGTGAGCCTTGTATTATCTGAACATCTGATTCCCATTCTTTTGTAGTTGCATTCTGCCATTTTATCACTGCCTTCTGTGTTTTCCCTGAACCATCAGGAAATAATGTTATTGCATCTAATGGCACTTCACTTATCATAGGCTTTTCTCTGAAACTTATTTTCGCTTGTAGCAGTTTATGGCTTGGAAAATGAATTGAGCAAACGCCTGAGTAATCTAACAATGCAACCTGCAAATCATCTGATTTTTGCATTGCCCAATCAAAATATTTCTTTTACAAAGGCAGATAAATTGTCGTGAAATCCTTGCCTGCCATTGTTAGCAACCTTGCTCTAGCTCTGATTATAATTTGAGCTGCCATTTCTAAAGTTGTGAAAATCGTTTTAGGGGATCTGTAGGGCAGGAAAATCCACTCTAATATTAATAGAGGATCTCGCTGTGATGAATCCCATTGAAATATGAGACCATACAGTTGCATCTTTTCTCCTAAAACTGCAAGGAAAAACGGTTGGCTCAGTATAAAACGATGTGCTTGTCTCTCTTGAACAGCTTCAGTAATCTTTCCAAGAGCTTCTTGAGCTTCAGGTTAGGGGGTTCTAGGCGAATTGATATTACAGTCTCCCCTCAAGAGATTAAAAAGTGGTGCAAGTTCATCATTTGTGATTCCCAAAATTGGTCTGATCCAGTTGATCTCTCCCAAAAGCTGTTGTAGATCTTGCAGATTTTTAACTTGAGTTCTGACTTGTATCTTCTGCGGTCTTATTGTTTGCTGTGTATGTCTCCATCCTAAATATCTCCATGGTGAATTTTCTTGAATTTTTGAAGTAGAGATTTCCATTACGGCTTTTTGGACTTCTGTAATCACACTGTCATGAGCTTCTTGTAGCTCTTCTTGTGTAGACGCTGCAATAAGCAGATCATCCATATAATGAATGATCATTACTTTTGGATGTTTCTTTCGCGCTGGATATAAGGCTCGCGCCACAAACCATTGACAAATAGCTGGAGAATTTTTGAGACCTTGTGGAAGAACAACCCAATGATATCTTTGCAAAAGTTCTTGTCTGTTGATGCTTGAGACAGAAAATGCAAATCGCGGAGCATCCTTTGGATGGAGTGGGATGTTGAAGAAACAATCTTTGAGATCAATGATTACAAGGGGCCAATCTCCCGGAATCATTAAGAGAGATGGAAGTCCAAGTTGAAGTGGTCCCATTCCTTCAATGACCTCATTAATCTTTCTGAGGTCATGGAGCAATCTCCATGAACCGGAGGTTTTCTTGCGAATCACAAATACTGGAGAATTCCAGGGACTATTAGTTGGTTTTATGTGGCCTTTTTGCAATTATTCTTTGACAAGACTCTTGAGAGCACTCAATTTCTTCTCTTCCAGGGGCCACTGGTCCACCCATACTGGTTCATCTGTTTTCCAGGGTAATTTCAAGGTGGTGAGTGCTGCAGCGACCCCTATTAAAAATCCACTTCTATCTTTGCTCCCCATTGTGATAAGATGTCTCTTCCCCATACTGTGATGGACTTCTGCACAATGAAAGGACGAATGATTGCTGTTTTTCCTCTGGGTCCTGAAACAACAATTGCATGTTCACTCTGCAAGCATAGGGTGTTTCCTCCAATACCTGAAAGCGAGTTCAGAGGTGCTCTCAAGCACCATTCTTTGGGCCAAAAGAGATAAGAGATGACTGTAACATCTGCACCAGTGTCCAACATTCCCTTGATTGAGATTGTCTTGTCTCCCCACGTTAAGCTGCAAATGAGCACAGGTCGATCACGGCCTATCTGTTTCATCCAACTGGCATGAATGTCCATGTCTTCAATGCCAAGTGAAGTTTGTTGATCGGTCACTGGCATGATCTGTTCTGTTGCATGAGATGGTAAAGCAATAGCTTTGGCTATTGGAGTATTTTTCTGAATAACCAGTGAAGGACGTAAAGGTTGAGCCAAAACTGTTAGCTCTTCATTTTGATCTGCTGAAACAATTGATGGAAAAACAATGAGCCCTAGGATGCTAGATCTTTCCTTGCCTACTATTAAAAAGTCTTGTCTCTTCCAAGATGTTCCAGTGATCCCTGTGGGTATCACTGCATGATTTTCATTCATAAAACATACTAATTTGGAAGCTGCCAATTCACATTGCGCCCCTGGTGGTAGCAATTCTGGGTCACTGGGAAATTTACAGATGGTCCAGCTGATGGAGTTTGAGTGACCTTCTCCGATAACTGTGTTCCTTGTGGGATTACGGATTGAGCCGTCGCCATCACTTGTGTCGTAGCGCGTTGGTGTCCCACTCTCCTTTTCAAGTTTCCCAGAAGTGGCAAAAGATTCCCATCCACATCTGTTCTGGGGCGACATTGATTGGCATGATCCTTTCCTCTTCTACATCTTGGACAGAGGCCTGACATTTTCACATTTTTCTCCAGTCCTGGACAATATCTTTTGATGTGTCCATATTTTCCGCATTTAAAGCATGGTCTCCCAATAAATTCTGCTGCCATCACTTCTGTGGAGTTACTTCGTTGCAGATCTGAGTGAAGCTCTGCTATTTGCTCTTTAAGAAGTTTTCCAAGTTCTTGTCCAAAAGCATTTGCTTGGGCTGCTGCAACATGCTGAGGTGTGCCCACCTTACTGCAAGCTTCTATCATTTCAGTTATGGTTGCCTGACCAGGTATAGCACTGATTGTATGTTTGCATTAGCGTTTGCAAAAGCAAAACTTTGTAGCAGATATGGTTTTGCCTCTTCATCACTGACTTGTCTGTCCAAGGCTTGCTTTAGATGATCGACGAATGAGGTAAAACTTTCAGCAAGTCCTTGCTTTACTTCTGTGTAGATGCCTTCTGGGGTTCCAGTAGGTGGAATTGGTAAGATTTCTGTTTGAGCTGCTTCTTTGATATCTATATGCACATTTTAAGGAAAAACCACTGCCTGATCTTCAGGTCTAGCATGAGGTTCATCACCAGCCAATTGCTCCAATGTGAGAGCTGCATGTGGTCCTCTTGCATATTTTTCTCTCAGCTCACGAAGTGCTTTTCTCCATCTTGCATCCACATAGCAGGAGTTGTGCATCTATAAATATTATTGAGGCAATGCTACTACAGTCAAAAGGTACCAAATCATAATTGTTAAATGTGCCTCTCAGAAGCTGTTTGAAGTATGGACTTCCCAGTCCATGATTCTTCACTGCATCCATTAAATCTTTGATCACTTGACGATCCATAGGTTGCCATACAGGAGGATTTTGATTGTGTCTGGTATACATAACTGGCATTACAATACTATCTGTTTCGGCCATAGTAAAATCTCTAAGACCTTTTTTCCTGATACTTGACCAGTCTGTTGTAGCAGACGTATCTCTTGAAACATATTTGTTAGGCAAAACCATGTCCATACCAGCATCTCATGTACTTGCAGCTTGATTGGACTGCAAGGATGCAGGTTCTTCTTCACCGAAGAATCCATGCATTCCATCATCTTCTCCCCCTCCTGGATGAGGAAAAGGGGGCAATATTCGAGGCTGTGCACTGTAAGGTAATAAACAAGGAGTGGCTGAACCTGCCATTGCAGGTGTCTTTGATCTGGATACTGAAGGAAAGGGTACAGTGGATCTGGATAGGGTACTGCCACCATGCGGGATGGGTGAGGGGTGGGGACCCAGCGCAGCAGCTTCTTGAGGTAGACAATCTCCTGCACATTGTCTCATTTGGAAGGAAAGATGACGAACAAAGTCATCTGAAATCCGAAAGCGACCTTGGAAAAATGAGGGATCAAATTCCTGGTGTTGTGGGATTTGAAGCTGTGAAGAAGGCATACGAGAAGTTGGAGTTCTAGTGCTCGTTGTAAAAAAATGAGATGAAGCTTGAGAAGTTAGAGGAATGCCTTCTGAAGCTGTGATGGTCACCATATCCTCTCCACTGAGGTCCTGAATAGGCACTTGAGAATGATAAAGTCCCATAAAATTGGCTGAATGTCCCTGAGAAGTTCGAGAAGAATGTGCATGAAGTGGAAGGTCTTGATGTGAGACATCACTTGCAATATGAATAACACGTGCTTGGCCCTGTTGTGATGGACCATGTAACAGTATACAGCTGAGAAAGTCCTCTCTCTCTTCTGGAGATAAAATCGGTTTTGCTTCGTAGAAATCGTATGGGAGATGTGGTTCAACATCGTGTGATTGTTGTAATAACTCTTTGAGTGGCATTGTCGGAGGGATGAGGGATGGTAAATCCGATGATGACATGGTAGTGGCTGACATGCTTCTGCTGTGTGTCCTCGGCCGTGGCTGCGGTGCAGACGGGGCCTGTGTTGACACAGAGGTGGTGTGAGCTGTAGCTGCTGAAAGCTTGTACGATGGAACTGCCGTAGGCGAAAGAATTGCAGAACCGGCTGGAGGTGCTGCGCGGACCGGCGGTGCCGGCGTAGCAGCAGAGGCGTCGGTACGTGGCAGCCGTGCGGAGCGAGGAGCTGGGACCGGGGGTGGGGCCGGGCTGGTCCGATAAGCGCTGGTGCCGGGCAGCGGTGGCATGGCTTGGCTGGCGCGGGGGGCGTGGCTGACGTCCCAGCCAGGGCTGAGGGTGGGGCCAGGAGAGGCTCGAATCGCGAGCGGCGTTGCCGGGGTAACCGCGGTGTCTGAGGACGGGTGACGTATGCCGTGCCGCACAGGCGTGGAAACGAGGTCTCCCGAACGGGGAAGTAAAGCTGGGTCGGCAGCGGCGGGAGTGATGACGTCAGCAGCAAGCGCCGCCGCTGCCGCCGCCGCCGCGGCGGGCAGTTCAAACACAGATGCAGCCGCGAACCCGGGCCGCGTGGGGGTAGCGGGAGGGCTAGATGGAAGCTCCGGGACTGCCCCTGGCCCCGCGCATGGTTCTTCTGATGGGACGAGCCCAGACCCGGAAGGTACGGAACTGTCCCTGCCTTGTGCCGTGACGGGTGGTTCGGGCGAGATGGAAACCACGCCCTCCGAGGCAGGCTCCATTTTTAGGGAGGTGGTTGGGGACTCCTTGTCTCCCCCCCCGGGCATGGGCGCGTGAAGAGAACTCTAAAATTGTCGTATCGTACTCCTCCATGGGACCAATCAAAAGTTTTAATTTCTGTTCCGGCAAAAATTCCCGTTCCGTCTCCGGAATGGCCCCGCTCCTCCCCCGCCGCCTGCGGTGCCTGCAGGGACTCATAACCGCTTTTGCTAAGACACTCGGGGACTTTTGCATGAACATCGCGTTCTCCGCCCGTCTCTGAGGGTGGGGAGGGTTCGAGGGGGGTTTTAAAATTTCCCGCTGCTTTTATGGGTGTCAGCGCAGCTTTTGCAGGAGTTTTAAACATCTCCTCTTCATCAGAAGCAGGAGGTGCCATATCCAAAAGCATTTCATATATTACTCTAGCTGGTGATATTAATTTCTGAGCCGTTTCATCTCTTAGACTGGCGTAATGATATAGAATAGAATTAACATTCTCCCAAAAAGATGGTAAATATAAATCTCCAATTACTGCATCAGGAAATTCTCTCTTTATCCAGGACAACAAGCATCGTATTTCTTTTTTAGATGCTGGTAAGGGATGGTTTCGAACTAAGTTTTCAAAACTACGGACCACATTCGCCTCCGCTTGGGACGGAACTGCACCCATGATTTGTTTCTTGGTCTAGTTTTGGACAGCTTACCTTGTTTGTGGTAGATGTTATCAGCTCGTGAAATTCCAGTCCGAGTTCCGTCCAGCAATCCATGGCTCCTCCTCCCCCCTGTCGACCGAGGTTAGGAGATCCTGGAGTTTCAAAGCCCACCCTGGGGTTTTCTTTTATTCTGCTACTGGTTGTGCGGTGCTGTCCAAAAGTTCTGGGTTGTGTCGTTCCGAAGAGGCCGAACACGGGGCACCATTTGACACTTTACCGTGCCATAAATCGAGTCTCTCCTGGTGGGAGAGAATTTGCTGAAAGTGCTTGCAAGGAGTTTAAAGGATAAAGCGAGACGTCTTCTGTAGTTTCAATGCTTCCAGATAGTTGTTTATTAAGTCTTATAGGAGGAACTGAGCCACTAGCGTGACCCAGGTACAGCATGGAAGGAGGAAAAGTAGGAGTGAGGGCAATTATCAAGATTTACACAGCCTTTTAAAGATATTTTAACCAATAGTTACTAAAAACGTACATTATTTTCCCTTTCTTGCCAATTATTCAGTAATATGACTAGGAACTGCGGCATTTTCTATCCAATCATTCCAAGCTACTTTTACTGCAGAATATGGAGTAGTAGAAGAAGGAAAAGAAGGTTTAGAGAACAACAACAATCCTCCATTTTGGTATTTTTTACTCTTATCTATTTACTACAAAGAGAAGCCTAAAACCTCTAAATTTTTCACCCTGTGACAATCTTACATAGTAGTCTATCACCTAATTCACACCACTGCATTTTCTAGTTGTTGTCTGACTGTTGGTAGTTTTTTTCCAAGGTTTGAAGCTAAAACAGTGTTGTTCAGAGGGGTAAGAACCCTTAAAAACAGGCAGAGAAATATTCTCGGCACTCTGGGTTCCTACAAGGTGGCTTGGTTTTTCTCCTCTTCCAGGCTGTGGCAGCTTCTTTCCTCTGTTTGGCATCTGTAGGTGGTCTCAAAAAGGGTTTGATCCACTTCCCAGGGATCCATTTTGGACCCTCTGGGGTGGAAACACACCTGTAGCCTCTACCCCGGGTGACTAGGGGGTACGGGCTATGTATTTGTAAAGTATCAGAGTCTTTTATTTGGACCTCAGGTCTCTCAGTTAGTTTATGTTTGGCAGAGTTTGTGAAGTGTCTCATGATGGGAGGATCAGGTCCCTCATAGGAAACGTTTAAAAAGTTCAAAGTGAACAACTCTTTGGAAAGTCTTATAATGGGGGCAGCGATCTCATTGCTGCCTTTTTGTTGTTCTAACAGTCTTTTTAGTGTTTGATGTTTTCTTTCTACCATGGCTTGGCCTGTGGGCGAGTGAGGGATGCCAGTGATGTGATCCACACCCCACTCACTCATGAATCTTTTTAATTCTGCAGAGGTGTACACTGGGCAATTGTCAGTTTTTATTTTCTTTGGTGTCCCCAACACAGCAAAGGCCTGGACTAAGTGGTTGATAACATCTTTGGCCCTCTCTCCTAGGTGGGCAGAGGCGAAGGTCGCACCAGAAAAGGTATCCACCGAAACACGAATATATTTCTGGCGGCCAAATTGGGGGAAGTGGGTGACATCTGTTTGCCATACCTCACAACTGCCTAGGCCTCAGGGGTTAACCCCTTGACCTAATGATGGAAGCTGATGTTTTTGGCAGTTGGGGCATGTCGCCACTGTGGTTTTTGCTTGGCCTCGAGTGAGGTGGAACATTTGGATGAGAGCTGGAGCATTTTGATGGAACACTGCATGGCTCAGCTGGGCTAGCTGGAATCTGTTAGGCAGATTCGCTAACTGGATGGGCATAGCTAGGGCATCTGCTCTCCTGTTCCCTTCTGCAATAAATTCTGGACGGTCAGTGTGTGACCTCACATGCATGACATAAAAGGGTTGCTTTCGGTGGGAGATCAGTTGAATCAATTTTGAAAGCAAGTTATGAATTTTTGGGTTTGCAACCTCCTTTAGTAAGGCTCTCTCTGCCCTGGAAACTATGCCTGAAACATAGGCTGAATCAGTTATCAAATTTAATGGTTCTCTGAACTGCTCAAATACTCTGACCACAGCTGCAAGTTCTGCAACTTGTGGGAATCCTTCGACTACCCGCATATCAGACTCCCAATTCTGAGTGCGAGAATCCTTCCAAGTGATGACAGATTTCCACAAAGTTCCAGAACCATCTGAAAAGATTGTCAGGGCATTTAATGGTTTTCGGCTTTGAATTTCTTTTGGAATCAGTTTGAAGACTGAAGTAAACAGTCTGTGTTTTGGATGGTGTATAGAAATTTGGCCTGTATATCTGTCCAGGGCAAAGTGGAGATGCACGTTGTTTTGAAAGAGGTTATCAAGTGAATCGGTTGTCAATGGTAAGTAGATGCATGTAAAGTCACACCCTGCAAGGGCGCGGAGGTGGGATCTAGCTTTCACCACCAGCTGAGCCATGAGCTCCTGTGGCGTTGTGATACTTTTGGATGGCTGGTGCGAGGGGAAAACCCACTCGATGATTAACAGGGGATCACTCTACACCTCGTCCCATTGAAACATCAGCCCGTGAAGGTATGGCATCTCCCCTAATACAATAAATTGAAAAGACAGACCTGGGGCACAGCGGTGTGCCTGCTGGGACGACAGCGCTTCCTGTACCTTACAGATGGACTGTCTCGCCTCCTCTGTTAGATGCCTAGGTGATGTAAAGTTTGAACACAGGAGCGAGATCTTCTGTCGTTGGCCCTAGGAGCAGCCTCACCTAATTTATGGTTCCGCAGAGCTGATGGAGTTCCTGCAAGGTCTTAGGGTGATCATTAAATTTGACTTGTTGGGGAACCACAGTCTATTCATGGATTTTCAGTCCAAGGTATTTAAATGGAGAGATTTTCTGGATCTTTTCAGCCTGGATCTCAAATCCATTGGCCTCTAAGGCCTCAATTACCTTCCCTAATGTCCAGTCTAAATACTGTTGGTTAGGAGCGCACACCAAAACATCATCCATATGGTGGAACAGTATTGCCTTTGATGCTTAGTTTCTGATAGGGGACGGAATGCGGGCAACATACCACTGGCAGATGGTGGGTGAGTTTTTCATGCCTTGTGGCAAAACTCACCACTGGTAGCGCTGCATGGGAGCCTTTCGGTTGATGGAAGGGACGGAGAAGGCAAACTGGGGTGCATCGTCTGGGTGTAGAGGGATCTGGAAGAAACAGTCTTTAATATCAATGACTGCTACCTTCCACTGCCTAGGGAGCATGGAGGGTGAAGGCATTCTGGGCTGCAGGGGTCCCATGTCCTCAATGACTGCATTTATTTTCTGCAAGTCCTGTAGGAGGCGTTACTTGTCTTTCCCCAGTTTTTTGATTACAAATACCGGGGAGTTCCAAGGGCTATATGAGGGTTCAATGTTGCCCTTTTTAAATTGCTCCTCCACGAGTACGGTGAGCACCTTTAATTTGTGTTTTTCCAAAGGCCATTGATCCATCCAGACGTGTTCATCAGAGATCCAATTTAATTTCTGGAAGGGGCGCTCCGCAGTGGCCTTTACTGAAAATTTTGGGGTTGAGATGGGATTTTGACTCAAGTTCCCCACTGGGACATAAGATCCCTGCCCCACAGGGTGAACCCAGAGTTAATTTCAAAAGAATGGACTGATGCTATCTGTCCTTCTGGACCCTTGATTTGGGCAGCTGCCCTGTTATAGCGGGGATACTGCAACACATGTATCAATCAACAAGGCCCATGGAAAAGAAATATATATGGACTGATTCTTGACAGATGTTTCAGAGAGATGTTTATTTTCCCAGCTGCATGGCTGGAGCTCTGCTGAGAAACTGTGGCAATCACGGGACCCGAGGGTCCTTGCCCGCGCAGGGCAACACAAAACAACCAATGGGGAACGAGGCTGACCAGGGGCTAGGGAAACCCCGTGCCTCCCCCGCAGGGCCCCTCTCCCAGGACTACATGGCAGGGGGGAAGGGACCCCGACATTTCACCCATTTATTTTTAACAAAAGAGATTTAAACTTAACATTGAAAACAACTGTATAAACATAACAAGAACAGTTTCAAAATAAAACAAGACACCCTCCTGAGTCTTTAAATGTCCAAACAGATTCTTTGGAACATCTTAAGGCTGACAGAAGGGAGAGAGGACTCTTCGGGCATGCTTTGTGGGGAAACAGAGGCGGGAGAGGGTTTCTTTCATTTGTACCTGTTGGAACTCTAAACAACAATAGTTAATTTCTTCCCTCCCCCTTTTCATCCCCCATTCGGCATTGGAAAGGGATTTTTGGGGAAACACTTGGCAAAGGCATGGTTTCTTAAAGGAAACCATGGGTGAAAAAACAGATTGGGAATACACTGGGGGTAATAGGATATAGGGTAAAAGGGAAAGATGGGATTAGGAAAGGGAGACTGTAGGGGGGTCTTATAATGGAGATACTGTCTAACATGACTACGATTTTTAGCATATATACTCCCTTTCACAGGAACACCATCAGGCCCAGTGACCTCTGCTGCTTGTAACCCTTTTTTACCTTGCACAATTTTGAACTCTACTACTTCTCCATCTCCTAAACTTGGGATGTATTTTTCAGGGTTATTCTTTTTAATAGCAGTTCTATGAACGAATATGTCTTCTTGGTTGTCACATCTTGTTATGAAAACATAATTTTGTTTAACATTATACCATTTTACTATTCCTAAAACCATAGTTACAATGATTTTTTCCTTTTTCCGAGTGGCTGCTGTTTTCTGTCTTGCTGTGTTTTTGCTTTCTCTTTCATTTACGCTCTCTCCCCTGTTGGAAATGCCAGGGCTGCCGGGGCCATCGGGGTTGCTCGTGCCTGTGCGCTGTTCCCGGGGTCGCATTCGGGGCCACGCGGGCCAGGCCGGGCCACGCCGCTCAGCTCCCCATGCGCCGCCGCCTCTGCTCTCAGCTCCGCTGCCGCTGCCTGGGGCCGCGCCCACATCTCAGCCGGGCCCCCGAGCAACACCCCCGCCCGCACCCTGCTCCAGCACGCGTTTCGGCTAGGCCTGTCTCTGCTCCGCTGCCAGCCGCCGCCCGTGCTGTGCTCCTCTCACAGGGCTCACTCCACCACGCGCTGCGCAGAGCCGGGCGGGGTCCCGCCACGCCTCGCTCTGCTTCTGACACCGCAGCTCGCATTGCTCTGCCCGCACGCGGGAACTGCCTCACTGCTGCTTGGAGAGAGCTCGGTCCACGTGGGTAAGGCCGCACCGTCCCTGAGCCAGGCTTCCCTTCGCCAAGACACAGCTGACATTGCTCAACAGTCTCAATAATTAATATTCACGAAAAAATTCTTCCATCGGCATATATTTTGACTCAGAAATTAACTGTGTCCAAACGGTGTTCCAAAAGTCTTTGGTAAGAATTAAATCCCAAGAAACATAGAAAAAGTTCTTAAACAACCATGCCAGGAAGTGTTTCAGTTCCTTTTTAGCTTGAATTAAGCTAAAATTTACAAATCATTGTTCAAGAATATTTTCAAGTTTAAGATAAATGTCCATATGTGGCTCGGAGACCCAGGAGTCTTTCCACAAGTCGTCCATAGTTTAGAGATGGAACAGCAAAACAAAAACAAGAAGAGAAATGCAGAGTTTACTCACAAATCAGTCTCTGTCCTTAGGGATCGGGGATCATTCTGCTCACAATTCTCCCACCATTTGTTACAGCGGGGATACTGCAACACGTGTATCAATCAACGAGGCCCGTGGAAAATAAATATATATGGACTGATTCTTGATAGATGTTTCAGAGAGATGTTTATTTCTTTAGCCGCATGGCTGGAGTTTTGCCGAGGAACGTAGGCAATCACGGGACCCGAGGGTCCTTGCCCGTGCAGGGCAACACAAAACAACCAATGGGGAACGAGGCTGACCAGGGGCTAGGGAAACCCTGTGCCTCCCCCGCAGGGCCCTTCTTCCAGGACTACATGGCAGGGGGGAAGGCACACCGACACTGCCCTGCTTCTTTGGGCAGATATGGATCCCCCCACACCCATCACGATACCTTCTGGCAGCTGTAGCTCCCAGTGTGACGGCCAATCGTGGGAGGAAATGACTGTCACATCTTCTCCCGTGTCCATCATTCATTCTGCCAAGCTGATGTCCGAGCCTTGGCAAGACAGTTTGCAATTAAGCATGGGTTTGTAGTTCCCAACTCCCTCAGCCCAGAAGACAGAGGGGTTGTAGTCCTGTGGCAGACTACTGGGCATGAGAATAGTTTGGGCCACAACCTGGTTAGCAGCTAGAAAATAGGGAGGGTTAACACACTGGATGTTAACAGTAAAGAACCCTTGTGGGCCCACTTGAACAATTTCTGGTGTAACACAAATGTCAGCTGGTGTGTGTACAACATCTTTTAGCACAAACAATATACAGTCTTTCAGATTCTCGCAACTCACAATGATTCTCTGGGGTGTCACCAAGTCCATTTGAGTTGCAGTGGTCGTGGTAACCATTTTTCTGGTGGCAGTTTCATTATTTGTTCCCCCACGTGGCCCTGCCAATCCACGCAGTCCTGTCAGTTTTTTGGCTGCATCCCAAAAGTGACAGGCGATGTCATTTGCCCAGGGGAGACAGCTCAGACACCCTGATTAATTGGAGCCGGGGCTCAGCAATTTTGGACTAAGTGCCCTGGTTTGCCACACCTGTGACAGACCCAATTAGCATTTCTTTGGTCCTGAGAGGCTGTAGTTTCAGCGGCGGCTGCAGTTCTTATTAAATTTCCCCCATTTTTAAATTTGGCTGATTAATAGGCACTAATGTCGTGCAAGCACGAATCATCCGGTTTAGGGTCGGTGGAAGATCAAATGGAAGACCCAAAATCACTCTTTTACAAGCATCATTGGCATTAGTCTTTGCAATTTGCATTATAATATGATCTTTTGTTTTTGGATCTTCCACTTGTCTTTCCACTATGAGCCTCACTTCATCCACAAAATCAAAAAAGGGCTCATTTGGCAGTTGCCGAATCTCTGTATAATTCAATTGAGGTGCTAATTTAGGGGGCATCATTAAAAATGCTTGCTCTGCCACTTGCTTTACAGCATTCAGGACCAGCTCTGGTGTGTCTCGAGCCTGGTGTTGTGGCTTGGACAATAACCCTTCACCGGTAAGGTGTTCCATAGAAACCCCTGCATTGTTTGGATCCTGCAGTAAAATCGGGAGGACCTCTCTCAGTTGCTTTCTCCAGACTTCTTCCCACATTTGAAACTCAGATGGGGAAAGCAAGCAGGAGAAAATGCTTTTGAGGTTGTGCGGCACCATCACTGTAGTGCTGAGGGTTATCCGCAGGAGGTTCTTAAAATACTGACTGTCCCTCCCAAGTTCTTTCTGAGCTTTGCAAAGCTCTTTGAGCCCAGAGGGATCAAAAGGTTTCCACGTGGGATTATTGCCTGCTCTGTCATAGGTAACAGGAGCGGCGAAGGGATAGGAGGGGGCTGAGGGGACTCTCGAACCCGATTTCAAGATGGCATCGGTTCCAGTTTCTACCCTGTGGGAACCGGAAGAGGGGGCATGGGAACCAGGAAGTCCTCCACCGTGGGCAGGAATGGAGGACAAGGAGGAGTGGTCACGGGATGGGCGGGGATTCCCAACGCAGGGGGTGGTACCCAATGCATGGGAAGAACCCGAAGATGTCATGTCTGGGGGCAGGGATAGGAAAGGGTTGGGGGTGGGAGGGTGAAAGGGATCATGGGAAGAAGAGGAGGGAGGGGTGGACTGTGCCATGTGGTCCCTGCCATTATGTAGACACGTGGAGTGGGGGGGGATAATGGCAAACAGCATTTAGAACAGTTTTCTGGGCTTACAACTGGGGAAGAGGGTGAGGGATACAGGGTTTGGGAAGGGGTTGAGGCAGCCTGCCCAGGGCTATCTCGACAGGGTGGTTGAAAAGACTGAGAAGGGTCAGGGAGGAGGTAGCAACCCTGTGCCTTTGGGCTTTTTACTCTTTTCAATTTTACCAATGAAGGATGAAGGGGACGTGGGGAGAGGGGCAGGAGGGGAGGAAGGAAGGACACGGGAAGAACTGGGGGGGGGGGGGGGGGGGGCTTTTCTTTTACTTTCCAGTCCATTTTATGTAAGTCTTGCAATACCAAAACTAAGGGGAGATATTTTTCTCCAGAGGTGTCTCCTTTTTGCTTTAAATCAGTAATTTAATTACCCACAGCTTGCTAGAAGGCAGGAGATTTTAAATTTGCAGGAGACACTTGAGGAAGGTAAAAGAAAAGCCAGCGAACAAACTGTTTTTGCAGACCCTTTGAAAATTTAAACCCACTAACTTCAAGGAAATTTTCAACTTGGAGAAAAACCTCTCTTTGGGGCTGAGAGAGTTTTGATCCCATCTCTCCCTCTCAGCCTCACTTCCACCTACAACTCACAAAAGGAAAACCAAAACAAAAAATCTCAGGGACCGGGGATACTCACACAAGTTTCAGTTCAGCAGAAATCAGCACAAATTCACAGTTACAGGCGTCCGGTCCCAAAACTAAAAACACAGATGGAGTCCTCCATTTATCGGCTGCTCCGAAGTCAGTTCATGGCAAAATCAGTTGAAGTTAGCAGCCTTGTCTCAGGGCACTGCTCCTAAAACAGAGCGAGCTGCACCGAGAGGCGTTGGCAGCTCCAAAGTCGCTTCTTCTCACTGTCCACTGACAGCTGCGACGTCACAGGGAGCCACTTGCGTGAGCTGTACATTGGGCGCCAACCTAATACAGTTCTGTGCTCGTTGCACAAGCTCTGGCAATCCCTCCATCAGAGAGAAACCAGCTGCGTTACTTCTGTGTGTCGCAGAAGTGACTTCAGCATCAGGATATGCGCTGCTGGCTGGGCAAGCTCACTGGCTTCTTTGCAGAGGAGACACGGCAGGAGCCAATGATCTAGGCTCACGTTAGTTCGGAGATAAAGGAAGAGAGAGGTGGTTCTGGTCTGGCTTCCAACAGGTTTATTGTCAGAAGTTTAGCAACCAGAACATGGCAATGATCTTAATCTGGGATCTCGCCAAGAGGCTTTTCCTCAGTTTTATAGGGGGTTTGAAAACCACAGGGAAAGGGGAAAATAACCAATGAGTTACAAGCCAGGGGGAGGATACAATTCAACAAGAGCCAATGGGGGAAACCGAGAGGCGGGAGTTATAACAAAGAACCAGTGAACAACCGAGTAACCGAGAATTTTCTCGAACAGGGGGAGGCAGCTTGGATCTGGGTGCAGCCCTGGGGGGATGCGGCTTAAGCTTCTGAGCTGCCCCTCGACCCATCCTCTGAGTTTGTGTCTTGGGGAAACTCGATCCATGGGATGGTCCAGGGTTGATTGGCATCTTGCTGCCCCAGCCCCACAGTGGGCTGGGTCATAGCAACAGGGGTTATACCAAAAGAAGGGAAGATGGCAGCTAAAGTGTTAAAACTTGGCAAAGAAGATGAGGGAAAGATTAACAAAGAGGTTTGGGCTGGGGAAGGATTGAATACTGACCCCATAAGGGTCACAACTGAAAGAGAAAAATGTCCCATATGTGTATGTCAGTATCCTATATCCTAAGAAGGAAGAGAAGGCTTAAAGCCAGTAATAGAAGAATTGATAAAGGATGGGACATTGGAACCTTGTATGTCTCCTCATAACACCCCTATTCTCCCAGTTAAAAAGTCTGATGGGACATTTAGATTGGTACAAGACTTAAGGGAATTTAACAAGAATAGCCAGAGATCTGCCGGGATGAACCACACTTCTCATAGAGATATGATGGAACTCCGTTTATTCTATTGTCAGTCCCATAGTTATACTCTAATTCCTCAAGCACGCATAAGCAAGCTCCATACTATTGGGTTACAGCTACTGTTCACGCGACCTTTAATAACAAGCGATTGGTTACAGATTAATATGCACGCGACTAACTAACATAAGTTTTTCTCTTTCTATGGTCAGCATCCCCCTCCCCAACATCCTGTCAGCTTGCCACATCAGCATTGCTCTTCTCTTTTTTCCCTAGTCAAGGACAGTTCACTAATATAGCTTGGATTGTGCACACATACATGTCCCTGTTCACTCAGCCGTTTCTCTGCAATTCCCCCTTTTTCTTCTTGCACAAGCCAAGCCCAATGAACAACTTTCTCTAAAGCTTTCCGTATGCACCCAAAAACACAACAAATTATTATTGCTACAATTACTAGTGTAGCTAGCAGATGTAATCCTTCTTGAACCAGGTTTCTTAACCACCCTGTCAGACCAAGTGAGGACAGCCACTCAGAAGCTGTCTGTATGGATCTGTATCTTTTGAAAAGCATCCTGCAGTTCTGAGAGGTGTCGATGGATACTCTGGGAATGGTCTGACAGGTTCATACAACACATACCTTCAAACTCTTTGCAACCATGGCTGTGAGCTAGCAGTAAAAAATCAATCACAGCTCGATTTTGCAGTACAGCATGCCTAATGCTATCTACATCAGTTAAAAGCTCATTTAATATATAGGAAGTCCTATTAAATTCCTTTTCTGACCAACAGGCCAACTTTTTCAGATTGTTATAGCCATGAGCTGCAGCACCCCCTGGGTTAAAAATAGCCAATGGTATAAACGCACTCAAACTCATAATGTTTACCTTATCATTACAATCTTTATCAAATGTGGAAACACTACGCTGGTATCTATTTCGCATCCTATTTTTCCAACTTTCTGATGCCGTAATGTTTTTCCATGCTTGTATAGAAGGGGCAAACATAGTTAGCTTTCCCAGGTAGCAGGGACCCCCAATTGCACTATGTGGAATCCCATTCCATGCTCTATCTCCGCATATCAAAAGCACTCCAGGAGGTAAAATCTTTCCTCTGGTTGTGTCAATAGACTCAGCTCCTCCCAACGTGGCCGGCACGTTCCAGCCTCCGATGGAGTGTCCTGATACGTTCTGTTTCCATGGAAAGGAGGCCATGCCCTGTCGTGCCTGATAGTCCCCCCAAGGATCTCCAAAGAAGAAAACCCCAGACCCATTGGCATATTGTATTGGAGGCACCACATTGGAACAGTTGGTCCATGGTGTTACGTTAACAAGCGTACTGGGAATAAGGGACCCATAAAGCTGTAGCTCTTGAAAGAGGCAAGGTTGCATTTTTTGTTAAATTGGCAACAATACGGGTTTGCTGCAAGGAGTGTCGATAACTAGACCAACAACCTAAGCACTGACCCCGGTTTCTTTTGCTTTGCATTTGTTGCTCCACTTCCTCATTGATTTTCCTTATATCTGTCACCCATTTTTGAAACGTGTCCTCGAGTGAGATCCATGGCCTGCCAATTAGACATATGCAAAATGGATCTGCTGCCAACCCCATGGCCAGACAGAAATCCGTCTGGTTCGCCTGGTGAGCCCATGTTACCCACATGTTTTCTCTTTCTGACACTGAAGTTATCACAGCTTTACTCAGGGTGAAAGTACTTGAGAGGAGGAGCCACATGTAGGGCACCATCCCTGGGTTACAGTAGTCTTTTTACTCACTTGCAGACGTCTGATGGCTTCCTTCCCTGCCCACACTTCCAAGCTTAGTAAAAACTCGTGTGGATCCCTAAATGAGCTAACTCTAATCTGTTGTGGTGGAATTCCGAGCACGATAGAGGCACACTGCCTAAAACTTCTTGTCTCAGGCACTTGATAACATTCTCGGCATAAACTACCTCGCTCATCTACATTCCAAGTTCCCCTAGCAAGCACTTCTCTACAGCCCCCACAGCACAAGCGCAAGCACAAGCTATTATAACATCATAAACAATTTCTGCAGCGATTAGCATGCACACTCGGTGACTGTTCCCAGACTCCGAGTGGTCTCCCAAATGTGAGGTTGTCAGCCACCAAGCGAAGGTTCAGTTCCCAAAGGTTGGGAACATCTGCTGTACGTGCCACGTTCTGGCTCAGTCGGTCACACACTTGCTGGAGCCACTTTTGTCAACAGCGGGACTGGGAGCAGGCTTGGTCCATCTGCTAGGAATCCATATTGGTCCGGTATCTGTAGAAACACAGCTATAACCTCAACCGTTAAATAACAATGGAGCTGGCCCCCCCCACTGTCCCATCCATGGGTCTTTATAACAAATTTGTACCCCTGGGGTGGCTTGTAACTTAATATGGCTGTTATGTGTGACTACAGTGGGTGGAGCTGAGGGCTTGACTGGAGCCCATTCCTGTAGTTGCAGGGCCGTCTGGGCCACACCCTTTCAGGACTCAGTTGGACCCTGTTGTGGCTCCTGCTTCTGATGGAGCTTTTCTTCTATAGAAGACAGAGCACAATCAAAGTGTTGTTTCATTTGATGCATTGCCTCTTCTACTTGATGAGCCCATCTTTCCAATGCTTGTGGGTTCACACAAGATCCTGGGGGATTAGCAGGTAGCTCATTTGTCGCCTCTGTCGTTGGTATGTCATCATCTGGCAGAGGAACAGTCTGTGGCTCTGGCCGAAAAGCAGTCTGTGGCTCCAGCAGGGAAACAGTCTGTGGTAGAGAAACAGTCTGTGGTCTGGGATGGATCTCTGCTGGCAGCGGAGGTGGAGGGGGCGGGCAAGCAGGGTAGAGGTGCGGCTGACAAGAAGGACCGCCCGTTGCTTCGCCCATTGACTGGTCGACTGTAACTTCCACGTTTGCCTTCAGTTTGCTCTGAGGCGTGGTGGCGGTAACTTCCTCTTTTGGCTCTGATTGCAAGAGCTCTTTCTCCTGCTCCCGCAGGAGCTCACTGACAGTCTCAAAGTGTTTCTCTGCTTTTTGCCCTTTTATCGCGCTCGGGCTTTTAAACGGTCTGCTCAGCCCCCCGCGCTGCGTAGTTCAGGCAGGAGCAACAACCCCAGCTGGTGTTGCAATTGCCTTCACCACAGCTGCAGCTACTTTCGATTTGGCTTGCATATTTTTCAAGGTATTTATAACGGTTCTCCAGGTGGGCCCTAAGTTTGTAATTTATTTCCCTTTTCCCTGGATAGTACAGTCCCAGAGGTGATCCCCTACTTCCCTCCACTCGGCTGCATCAAAGAGTGGGGGGACGACTCGCAAATGTCCGTGTTCCCGCACCCATAAAACGAGCTTATTTATATCCTTTTCCTTGACCTCCTGCCCTCACTTAGCAAGGATACTGAGGAGTAATTTCTGTGCTGCCGCAAACTCTAAATCCATGCTAGCAGGGTATCACGGAGGGAAGGTAGCGACCCTTCTTACTGGCCTGACCGACGTCCTTTGACTCATGGTCAACACTCTCCGCCCTCAGTATCTCTGTCGCTTGTCGTCATCACCCTTCCTTCGGTGATCAGCGAGCGTATCTTCCTCTGAGGAACGGTCCCTGGTTGGGCGCCAGAAATAGCCAGAGATCAGCCGGGATGAACCATGCTTCTCATAGAGATATGATGGAACTCTGTGTATTCTATTGTCAGACCCATAGTTATACTCTAATTCCTCAAGCACGCATAAGCAAGCTCCATACTACTGGATTACAGCTACTGTTCACACGGCCTTTAATAGCAAGCGATTGGTTACAGATTAATATGCACGCGACTAACATAAGGTTTTCTCTTTCTATGGTCAGCATCCCCCTCCCCAACATCCTGTCGGCTTGCCACATCAGCATTGCTCTTCTCTTTTTCCCCTAGTCAAGGACAGTTCACTAATATAGCTTGGATTGTGCACGCATACATGTCCCTGTTCACTCAGCCATTTCTCTACAAACAAGAGAACTCGGACCCATTGCCCAGTGGTACCCAACCCATATACCCTGTTAAGTAAAGTCCTACCTCAGCATCAGTGGTTTAGTGTAGTGGATCTTAAAGATGGTTTTTGGGCTTGCCCGTTGGCAGAGGATAGTAGAAATATTTTTGCCTTTGAATAGGAGAATCCAAGTACTGGGAGAAAGCAGCAACTGAGATAGACGAAATTACCACAGGGATTTACTGAGTCTCCAAATCCATTTGGGCAAGCTTTAGAAGAAATATTGCAGACTTTCCCCACTCCTACTGGAATACAAATTATCCAATATGTGGATGATCTTTTATAATCAGGGGAAGCTGAAGTTGAAGTTAGGGAGGCTACTATAAAACTACTGAATTTTCTTGGGGAAAAAGGATTAAGGGTATCAAAAGGGAAACTACAATTTGCAGAATCAGAAGTAAAATATCTTGGTCACTTAATAAGTAAAAGTAGCTGAAAACTTTATCCTGAGAGGGTTGCAGGAATTTTCTCTCTTTCCCCTCCTTCTTCAAAGAAGGAAGTTAGAAGACTGCTTGTATTGTTGGGATATTGTAGACTATGGATTGAAGGGTATACGCAGGCAGTAAAATTTCTATATGAAAAATTGACAGAGGGGGACAATATAAAGTGGACCAGAGAAGATGATAATAAATTAGAAGAACTGAAGTTGAAATTAGCCTCGTTACCAGCTTTAAGATTACCCTCGTCCTGGGTTGCAGTGTATTCTATTACCATTCTCATGAGCTGTTGAAACCAGGTGGGGCAGTGTTTCCTTGCCTCCTGCCCCCGGACTATCTTTCAATGGCCCATCAATGCTATGCCACATGACTCATAGATAACTCCCTCTGGACTATCTTCTGTTAATGAGCCCATCAACACCTGGCCTCATGACTCATTATCCCATTGTGAGATGCTCTACCCAGAGGGAGGAACCAAGCATTCCATCCTGGATATAATCTGAGATTCTGAACACCAGAGACAACCTTTCCACTGGATTTCCAGAGGACAGGAGCTACATAGCCACCACTGGACCTTCCGAGGAAGAGCAGGCCCTTTCTACAGAATCACTGCTTCAACAGAACCACACCCATCACTTCAGGAGGACTGCAGCCACCATTTTATCGGACTGCCATTGCTACCCTGATAACGGTGTCAGGTTGTATCCTGACTCTGTCAGTTTGAACCAGTGGTTTTTTTTTCTTTTTTTTTTCCTTTTCCTCTTATTTCCCTATTAAATTGTTATTCTGACTTGGTGCCTCCCACTGGTTTGTTTTCAAACTAGTACACATTAGAAAAACCCTTTCATCTGTATGTGAATGTGGAAAATGGAGTGGCTCATAGAGTTTTAGTCCAGGAATGGAGAGGGGTGAAAAGGCCAGTAGCTTATTTGTCTAAATTGCTAGATCCAGTTAGCCATGGCTGACCAATATGTATTCAAGCTATAGCAGCTACTGCTATTCTGGTAGAAGAGAGCTGTAAACTTACTTTTGGGAGTAAACTAATTGTGTGTACTACTCGTGCACTACGAAATGTGTTAAATCAAAAAGCTGAAAAATGGTTAACAGATTCTAGGATGTTAAAATATGAAGCAATTCTGATAGATAGTGATGACTTGACACTAGAAGTAAACAAAAGTTTGAATCCAGGTCAATTTTTATATGGAGAACTGAAGAGTAACTTAACATATAATTGTTTAGAAATTATACAATACCAAACTAAAATTCTGGAAGATCTAGCAGCACAGGCCCTCCCAGAAGGGGAAAAAATATATGTTGATGGTTCATCTAGATGCTTACAAGGAAGAAGGATGTCAGGATATGCATTGGTTGATGAGAAAAATATGCAGACCATCGAAAAAGGGAAATTACCTTCAAATTGTCAGCTCAATCTTGTGAATTATATGCTCTAAAAAGAGCACTGGAATATTTACCACAAAATAAAGGAACCATATATACTGATTCAAAGTATGCCTTTGGGGTAGTACACACATTTGGAAAAATTTGGGAAGAACGGGAATTACTTAATTCAAAGGGAAAGGGACTGATACATGAGGGACTCATTTGAGAGGTCTTAGAGGCATTAAAATTACCTGAAGAAATAGCTGTAGTACATGTTAAAGGACACCAAAGGGAAATTACCTCAGAAATAAGAGGGAATAACTTGGCAAATCAAGAGGCTAGAGATGCAGCAGAAAATGGGACCAAAAAGGTTATGTTAATTTTGACCCCTGATAAGGAAGAATTGGAAGTACCAAAATTTAGTGAAGCAGAAGAAAAATAATTAAGTAAGATAGGGGGAGAGCAAGATAATTCTGGAAAATGGAAACTCCCTGATGAGAGGCAGTTACTTAATAAGCCACTTGCTAGAAAAATATTAGAAGACATGCATCAAAAAACTCATTGGGGTACTCAAGCTCTGTGTGATCACTTTTTAAGGAATTATGGGTGCATTGGCATCTTTGGATTGGCAAAGCAAGTAACTGAGAAATGTATAACTTGCCAAAAGGTAAACAAAAATGTAATGAGACAAACAACACTAGGAGTCCGCGAGTTAGCTCTGCGACCATTTCAAAGTATCCAAGTGGACTTTACTGAACTTCCCCAAGTGCAGAGGTGGAAGTTTTTTATTAGTAATAATAGACCATTTAACTCATTGGATAGAAGCTGTTCCCCCTGTCAGAGCTACAGCTAATGTGGTATGTAAAACCCTTTTGGAACAAATTATTCCCAGGTATGGAATGGTTAATAGAATAGACTCAGATAGGGGGACACATTTTACATCAAAATTTTTACAGCAAATAACTCAAGCCTTGGGAATAAAATGGGAATTACATACCCCATGGCATCCACAAAGTCCGGGCCAAGTAGAGAGGATGGACCAGACTTTAAAGAGAACTTTAACAAAACTAATAACTGAAAAACAAATGTCATGGGTAAAATGTTTACCTTTGGCTCTATTGAGGGTCCGAACACAACCCAGGTCAGACCTGGGAGTGTCACCCTATGAGATGATGTTTGGATTCCCCTTTCTGACTACCCAACATGAAACTGCTACTTATGAAGCAGGGGAAATGAGCGTTAGAAAATATGTCACCACAATTGCAAGAACGCTCGAAAATTTGCAGTTGAAAAGGATAATCCCTCAAACACCACCTTTAGAATTTAAAATCCATAATATCCATCCAGGGGAATGGGTACTAGTGAAAACATGGAAAGAGCAATCTTTAACTCCACAATGGGAAGGTCCTTTTCAGGTACTACTGATGACTGAGGCAGCGATCTGAACCAGGGAAAGAGGGTGGATCCACGCCACCAGAATTAAAGGACCTGTGGAAGAACTGAAGGAGTGGACTATAACATCTAAGCTGGGTGATATCAAGTTGACTCTTAAGCAGGAACTGAGTGGTAGTGAACTGGGAAGACCCAAATGATCCAAGGAATGTACCAAGAATCGCACATAATTGGGAAATAAGGCCAAGCTTATATCAAGTGCTGTCTGGAAAAATTTTGAGAAACCTCCAACACCCCCTTGGGAAGGAATACTTCCACTCCAAACTGGAGGATCAGGACTATTTCTGTCAGAGTTCTCATGTTTTAACCTCAGCCTGTGATTTGTATAAAGAAGAGGATAGACTGTATCCTAATCTCGAGATATCACAACCTCCATCAATGCTATACCATATACCCTATCTGATTCATCCCAATACCGGACATACTAGCCGGGTTAAATGTAAATGCATAAGTTGTAAAAGATTGGTACTGCAGTTCACAAAAACGGCACCCTCATTGTATGGAGTGTCAAATGACAAATTTATTCCCTATCCAAATAGAACTAGAAATAGCCAAGACAATAACTTTGCCCTGTGGATGGGAATTTCTAGTGCCTATTGAGTGGGAGGTACCTGAGGAATGGTGGGAAAATTACAGTGCCAAAAGCGATTTGCCTGGAAAATAGCAAAAAGAGGTAACAAGGAAATAGAGGACAAGAGTGGATTGGCCACTATAACTCACCACCGAGAAGATCATATACACCTGCTGTGGGTAGCAAACACATAGGCATGGGAGTTGGGGGTGTAAGCCATACCAGACCTCTATTATTCCTCCTTCTGTCACTCATTTTTTGTCTCTTCCCTTTCAGGACACCAGCAAAATCATGTCGCAAGTGCTACAGAAAGGTTTACATGGAAAGAAACCAAGGTTCCTTTTTTATTACACATACCCACATCAACAGTGTGAGAAAAGAGACAACTCTTAGTTAAATAAAAAAATTAAATAATTTATTGAAAACAGAAAAAATGAAAAATTACAGAAATTAGAAAAATATAAAAATTTGGGATCCTACGGCTCAATAGATGGTATGCCCCAGGAGTGCAGGGATCTGAGATCTTCTGGCTGGGTCAGCACTGGACCTCAGGTAGAGGAAAAAGACTTACAGTGCTGAGCTGGCTTTTGGCTGGTCCAAAAGTTAAAAAAAAGTTACTAAAGGCTCCTTAATAGGAGTAAGGCTTTTAATGCCCAGCACTGATGTCCACCACAGCTAGCCTGCAGAGGACACTCTCTCCTCTCACCTCTCTCTGAAACTTTTTGAGACCTGTCTCATTGTTTTATAGTGCCTTTGCTCCGCCCCAGTCCACCCACAGCCCGCCCCTTTGGTTTAAAGTGATTGGTGCTTTCCCTTTGACAGATCATCTCTGTCCACCAATAGCTCGTCGTTGTCAGAGGGGTGGTATCAGTTAAGATAAGGGTGCTAAAATGCCTTCATTAAAATTCAGGTTGCCATGGAGCTTGCCTACAGGGTAATGGCTATGGGGCTAAAAATAGCTGCTGGCTGTTAGAACTGGGGTTTTTGGAGTTAGCCCTTGGACTAAAGTGCAAGTAAAAACACCAAAAAAAAAATTAAAATACATCCAACACATCTTAAAACACTTGTAAAAGTATACAGTAAACACAGGAAAGATAACTCTTATGGTGTACAGGTGGTTTGAAGTTTGAAAAGGGAGCATAAGTCGGGGGATTTTTAACTGGGAAATTTTTAACTGGGAATGGTGCAACTCTCTTAATAAACTACTCTGAACAATTGAAAACACTGATAATGGAACTTGATTTTTGTACCTGGCCTGATGGGTTAATTTTACCATGTAAAATATTTAACTCAGAATTAATTAATTAAAGCACTTAATATGCAAAGACCAAGCACAATTAGGGATTTCATGTATAAACAGTCACTGTTATAACCCATCCAAACTAAGTACCTATAAGCAAAATGGGAAAAAATACTAGATTGCAGAAAACTTAGGAACATGTGGTAATAGATTGGGAAATTAATGTCCAAAGGGGGGAAGATGGGTTGGTTTCACATTTGCCTTTAAGGGTAGAGTCCAAGTGTCTTGGTTTGAAAGACAGGTGTCTGCTAAGGAAGGCAGGAGCCCCCCTTGGAATGGCAGATTCCACCCCCCCTTCCCTCCGAGTTATTATAATTTTGAAATCAAGGGGCTTTTAGGCAAAGATATGGGAAATAGGAAGAACAGTTCTTTACTATTATATATCTATATGTGTATAGCCAGTCAAACAAACAACAATAACTATGGCAGTAACAGCAAACAATCACAAACCCAGTCCCAGCCCTCTCGGCTGTCCGGCCCTTTCTCCTTGGGTGCAGTTCTGGTCGCAGCCGGCAGGGGCGCTGGCGGCTTCCGGTGAGCAGGGCAGGTGCAATGGTTCCCCCACTGCTGCAGGGGGCGCTCTGGAGTGAGCTTGGGGAGCACGTGGCACTGGTGCCCTGGGATCCCAGGGAGGATGGAACAAAGGTTTCACAAACCCCTGAGCAGCTGATCCTGGTGTCCGGCCGACCCTCGGAACAGCAGGCTGGAATGGCAGGCTGGAACAGCAGGGACGAGCTCAAATCCCAGGTGGCAGATGAGATGTATCCAAATGGTGAACCCCCCAGAGGTCTGGGCAGGCAGGGTGAGCAGGGCTACAACGTAGTGAAGGTTCGAAGCAACGGCAGGGGCAGGGCGGCCACAGCCCAGCTCCCAGAAGAGCAGGGAAAGGAGGCCTTAGGATCCAGGGGCTTCTCCAGCAGAAGGAAAAGCAGCCGAAGAGAGCAGCCTCTCTCTCTGTCCAAATGCTGGAGATCAACTGACTGCCCACCCAGGTGAAACAAAAGAGTAGCCAGATGCACCCCTCCTTCAGTGGCTAGCTCTTTGTTTTTCTTAAGTACACAGACATTTGTCCCCCTAGCAACACGTATGGGGAAAATTCCTTTAACAGAAAAAAAAACCCAGGAGAGCTCCTAAAACCCCAACACCAAGATTTGGTAAACGAACAAGTTGTAAACAAAAAGGCAAAGCCAACAAAACAATCTAATTCTGTGTCAACCTCATGTCAAGATTTGTATACGAAACTTAAACAGCAATTAGAAAAGGAAATAGATATCTCGAGATTTGGGAAAAACCTGTTTGTGGAATTGGGGGAAAGAATAAATAAGGAACTAAACATAACCAACATTTGGGTCTGTGGAGGGGCCTTAATGACAGAATGGCCATGGAAAGGCAGTAGCTTAGGCCCAGTTGAACTCCTTAAATGGAACCGGATAAATATAAGAGGGGAGAACCGACCAGAAAGGTGGATTTTAAGTTCAACAGTAATAGGAGAAGAATGTCTCTGGTGCACTGGAAAGAATTTTCTTAGCGAAGTCGGAAATACTCCCTGTAAGAGATATAAAGCTAGTAATGGAACTTTTACATGGTGGATCCCAGAGGAACCAACTCTGTATTGGGCCCAGAGAAAAACAAAAGGGAAAAATTGCAAGTATAATAATAAAACCAGACTTTTTCAATGTAATGATACAGGCGAGAATCCTTATTTTGGGATCCCAGAAATATCAAAATTTTGGAAGAATATAAATCAACAGAGAAATGATTATTGGAAAGCACCAGATGGCTTATTTTGGATATGTGGAAAAGAGCATACCCAAAACTCCCCCCCCTCCGGTGGAAAGGGAGTTGTACTCTGGGGATCATACAGCCAGGATTTTTCCTTTTACCAGGACCAGATGGAGATCAATTAGGAGTACCAGTTTATGAGGACCTAAAAAGAAAACAAAAGGGAATTGATTGGGAGATTTCAAAAATGGGGAGATGAAGAATGGCCCCCTGAAGGCATACTGGAAACATATGGGCCAGCCACCTGGGCCCAAGATGGGAGTTGGGGATATTGAACCCCAATTTATATGCTGAATTGTATTATAAGACTCCAAGCAGTTGTGGAGATAATAAAAACATAACTTCCTGGGCATTGGAATTACTAGCTAGCCAACAAAGCCAAACAAGAGCTGCAGTGTATCAGAACAGGTTGGCTTTAGACGATTTATTAGCTGAAGAAGGGGGTGTCTGTGGAAAATTTAATACATCAGATTGTTGTTTGAAAATAGATGACAACAGGAATGCCATCCTAGCCAAAGATATCAGAAAAATAGCCCATGTACCAGTCCAAATATGGGAATCAATGCTAAAAACTAGCTGGTGGGATAACATGTTTGGAATAGAATGGTGGAAGAAGCTAGGCTTCTTCCTCTTATGCGCTACAGCTGGTTTGATATTTCTTCCTTGCTTGATCTCCTGTTTTATTCGGGCAATCACCAGTGTAGTCCAAGGTATGCAAGTGGTAACAATGCCTATGGACCCCAAATTGGCTACATCTGGAATGGCACAAAAGATAATGGTGGTAAAGAAACAAAATAATATGGAAGATCCCTTTGAAGAAGCAAAATTGATTTGTGAAAAAAATGAGCGAATGATGGAAGTTAGAAAACAAGAATTATTGCTCAAGCGAAATGATTTATAAAAATAAAAGAGGGGGGATTGTGATAGATAAATGTTATAGTATATGCCTTCTACAGATGCTAAAACGAGTGATGTTCAAGTGATGCCATGAAGATTTTTGCCTTTTCTTTTATACCCCTGTTATACCTTTTTACAACTTCTGTATTCCTAGTGCCTTTTCCCTACATTCTTGGACTTGTTTGTTAAGCTAAGAGACTAAACATTTTAGAAGCTTCGTAGCTAGGGATCAGTGTGCCCCAGACCCCAAGGTCCTCTCCAGAACACATTCTGTAAACTAAGATAGAACCATCCAGGGGAAGGCTCCTTGGGGAGGGGGGCTCACTCGAGCCTCTCATTGGGGAATCTTTGATAGATATGCTAATTAGTAAAGCCTATAATGTTATACCTGATCTTTTGGGATGGACTCGGCGGGGTGCATTTCAAAGCATATGACCTGAACGTGTGCACCTAAGGATCCTTAAAATAAATACCAAGGTAAAATCCCTTTTTCCCTTCTAACCGTGTATGACTTGATTTTAAGACCAGGAAAAGGCATCAGTTGCTGGCGACCACGAAGGGACCCTGAAGACCTTGAAACTCGCAGTCTTGGGTTGGAACACATCTTGCTTTGCCCCTCTCTTTGCTGGCAAATTACAGAGGGGCCGGAGCAACAATCTAAGACTGTGACCAGGACTTTAGGACCCAGCACGGAAAGGCAGAAGCACGGAAAGAGGTGAGTGAAAAGGGAATCGATATTACCAAGACTGTGCTAGCACTAGGGAAGGAGATCTCCAAGGGGGTTGGAAAGGTTGGGGGCATAAAAGCCCACAAAAGGGGAAAGCTTAAACTTTCCCCTGTGAACTGTGGAAAGGAGGGGACGCCCTCCGTGGAGCCCACAGGAGCCCAGAGGCTGCACCCCACGCAGCTGCAGGAGTGGCTCAGAGGTTGGTTGGTTGTTTGGGACATCGGGAATTTGTGGGTTCGAATCCTTTTGAGACCAGATTTTTGCACGCATGCATTTACTGCTTGCTAAAACTAGTTGCTTTTTAGTATTTTAAAGTGCTGTTTTGAAGTGTTTGTGTAGTAACCTAGATAAACTGCCTGGGAAATCGGAATTCCAAGGACAGATTGCAGGCTGAATTCCAGAGTTAAGAGCTTTCCTATGGCAGAGTTTTCCTGTCTGTGAGAAAACATGGGTGGTGTGAATGAAAAAATCCCTCCTAACAGCCCATTAGAGGTGATAATAAAACACTGGAGATGGCTGACAGGGAGAAAAACTACTTTGGACACCCGAGAATTGATCAGACTGTCCACACGGGTTTGGCCGACTTTAAAATTAAGTCAAGGAAATTGGCCTCATTATGGGAGTTTGGAAAGTAACATCATTAATGACCTGATGGTAGAATTGAGATCATTACGTAGTTTTGATGAACTAAAATATGCAGAACTTTTTACTATGTATTTGAACAGCGAAGAAGCATATGTGGTAGACAACAGTAATATGGAAATGACTTTGAGGAGGAGAAAGGGAAAGATAAAGCCGCTGCAAGCTGACTTGTATACTAATATGGACAGAGAAATTGATATGACAGATACAGATATGGTAGCACCAGCTTTGCGCACCGGGCGGGGGTCTCTCCCCCCCATTCAACCGGCGGGGCAGCCCGCACGGGGGGTGGTGGGGAAACGGTGGCTCCACTGCTGCTGCTGCCTCCGCCTCCGCCGGCGGGGCAGCCCGCACAAGTGGGGGCAGGGGATGGGGGAGCAGTGGCTCCCCCACTGCCACTGCTGCCGCCGCAGCCTCCGCCACCACCTCCCCTGTCCCCGCCGCTGTCCGAGCGGGGGCAGGGGAGGGGGCAGGCGGCCGGCTCCAAGCCGGAGGACCGGCGCGGGGACCCCCGCCCCCAGCCTCATGAGGGGCGGAGGGCGGGCGCAGAGGTAGGAGAGATGAAGACTGGCCACCGCCCCCTGACCTCCCCAGAGGCGTTGAAGGGGTGGATTGGCCACGGGCCCCCTGACCGCCCTGGAGGCAGAGAAGAGGTAGGCATGCCACCGCCCCCTGACTTTTCCAGACGCGGAGAAAGTGCAGACTGGCCACCACCCCCTGACTGCCCTAGAGGCAGAGAAAGTGCAGACTTGCCACTGCCCCCTGACTGCCCCAGAGGCAGAGAAGAAGCAGGTATGCCACAGCCCCCTTACCGGTCCAGAGGCAGAGAAGGTGCAGACTGGCCGCGGCCCTCTGATCTTTCCAGAGGCAGCAACGGGGAAGGGGGAGGGGAAGGGGCAGGCTGGCCGCCTTTCTCTGAGTACCCAGAACACAGAAGTGAAGGTAGAAATGGACACGGGCAATTGCGGCAGCATTCTCCAATACAGAGAACTGCAAGTTTCCGAGCCAGAGACAGGAGGAGCCGCTCGCTCTCCCCACCCTGTGGCACAGGCAGTGTTAAAGCTGAGGGCAGATGGGATGGCCCCGACCCAGGCGGCTCTTGCAGAGCTAGGGACGGGAGAACCTGCTTGCAGCCCCTGCCTCCCTACCCCTCCACTGCCGCAAAGAGCAAGGCAGTTCCGGGTCAACATTCGCCTGCAACAAGTTTTAAAACCAATGGGATGATTTTGATACAGACGGTTCTCAAGGGGAGGGAGGTAGAAGAAGGGGCAGGATAGCCGGAGAAGCTATGAGAGAAGTCAGTCCTCTCGCTAAACACACAAGGTCCAAAAGAGATAAAGGGGGGAGGAAGAACTTGTATTGGAAGCACCTCTGAGACAGGCTGTGGGAAATCAAGGAGTCATTTATATAAAAGCACCATTTTCTCTCGGAGAATTACAGCAGTGGAAAAACTCAATTGGGAAGTACAGGGACAACCCAGAGAGAGTAGCTAAGCATGTAGAAATGGCCATAAAATCCCAAAACCCAGATTGGGGTGATCTAAATGTTATGCTAAATGAATTATTGAATAAAACAGAGAGAGAAATGGTCAACAAAGCTGCTGTATCTGCTATAGAAACTCAAATTGCAACTGGGAGTCTTCAAGGCTCAGTTAATGATATCTATCCCCTAGTAAACCCTGGCTGGGATCCTAATGTCCCAGAACAGATGGAAAAGCTGAAGCGATACCAAAAATGGGTGGTTGTTGCATTAAAATGTGCCGTTCCTAAAGCAGTGAATTGGGCTAGGTTATATGAGATCAAACAAAATCCAAATGAGACCCCCACAGAGTTTCTAAATAGGCTTAAAGAGGCTGCACAAAAATACACTACCTTAGACCCTGACTCACCTGAGCAGCAGATCCACCTGGCCTACCTGTTTAGAGGTCAATCTGCTAATGACATAAAGAAAAAGCTGCAAAAGATAGATGGGCCACTGGACATAAGTAAATTGTTGACTGTAGCCTGGAAGGTATACCCGAACAGGGACTTAGCAGACAAAGATAAACATCATAAACCCCACTACAAGAAGAAGTATGTTAAGGAAAAGTCATCTGACAGATCAAAAAGGGGTCCCCCTTTTCCCCTATCTGAGGACCAATGTGCAATTTGCAAAAAACAGGGGCACTGGAAAAATGAGTGTCCATCACGAGCAGAAAAGAAGCCCCCAGTTTCGGAACTAACTGTAAATACGGACTGATGGGGACCAAAGGTAACTACCCCAGCAGAGCCTTCGGTTGTAGCTAAGCTGGGGAATGATGATGTTGAATTTCTAGTTGATACAGGGGCAACATATTCTGTGTTAAATACTTTAAAAGATAAACTGAGTCAAGACACTGTGGATGTGATTGGAGCTACAGGGGTAAGTGAAACAAGGCCTTTTTTCCAACCTTTAAAATTTAAATTGGGAAAACACTGGGTCACTCACCAGTTCCTGTATATGCCAAATTCCCCAATGCCATTGTTAGGCAGAGATTTATTGGAAAAATTGGAAGCAGAAATTAAGTTTTCAAAGGAAGGGGGAGTGAAAGTTATAATCCCAGAAACTAAAATTATCGAAGCAGCTGCTATACTTGTACAGGAATGCCATGGAAAAATTCCCAAAGAAGTTGAAGGTGCTGTCATTCAAATAGTGTGGGCCAATGATTCTCCTGGGAGATCTAAAAAAGCTGAACCTGTGAGTATCACACTCAGAGCAGGGGCTACACCAGTAAGGCAAAGACAATATCCTCTGAAATTAGAAGCTCACAGGGGATTAGTACCTGTGATTGAAAAGTTTCTCAAATTTGGGTTGTTAGTGGAATGTGAATCCAGGTACAACACACCAATCTTGCCAGTAAAGAAAGCTGATGGTAAAAGCTACAGGTTGGTACAGGATTTGAGGGAAATCAACAAGATAACAGAGGACATACACCCAGTGGTAGCGAATCCTTACACACTTCTGACAACACTAACAAATGAATTAGGGTGGTTCACTGTTTTAGATCTCAAGGATGCCTTTTTCTGCATTCCTGTGCATAAGAATAGCCAAGAACTCTTTGCTTTTGAGTGGGAGAATCCAGAAACAGGGAGGAAGACCCAGCTCACCTGGACAGTTTTACCACAAGGATTCAAAAACAGCCTGACCATATTCAGAAACCAGCTGGCAAAGGAGCTTGAGGACTGAAAGAAGCAAGAACCAGGAGGAGCAGTTCTCCAGTATGTTGATGACATCTTGATAGCGGCCAAGACACGAGATGACTGCATTGAGCTCACTGTAAGTCTGTTGAACTTTTTAAGCCAAAGTGGGTATCGGGTCTTGAAAGAGAAGGCACAGGTTGCCAGGGAAACAGTTGTATACCTGGGCCTGGAAATTTTCCATGGACATCGACAACTCAGCAGAGAGCGGAAGGAAGCCATCTGTCGACTTCACGAGCCCCATATCGCAAGGGAGATGCAGGCCTTCCTGGGAATGATAGGTTGGTGTCACCTGTGGATATCAAACTACGGTATACTGGTGAGACCTTTATATGAGGTCCTTAAAGCAGCTGAAAAGGGGACAATCATGTGGACAGAGAATGCCAGGGCTGCATTTAAACAGCTGAAACATTCCTTGATGTCAGCCCCAGCTCTGGGGCTGCCGGACTTGACTAAAACTTTTGAACTCTTTACACATGAGCGACTGAATGTTGCTCTGGGGATACTGGCACAGCACCTTGGAGACCAGCGAAGAGCTGTGGCCTATTTCTCAAAACAACTAGACAATGTAGCCCAGGGTTAGCCAGGATGCTTGAAAGCTGTGGCAGCAACAGTCCTTCTGATACAGGAGGCCCGTAAATTCACCCTTGGGCAGCACATTGTCGTGTATGTACCCCATGCAGTGATAAATGTGCTGGAGCAAAAGGGGGACACTGGCTCTTCCCTAGCAGGATGCTCAAATACCAATCTGTGTTGTTAGAACAGGATGATGTTACTCTAAAGACAACTTCTGTGGTAAACCCTGCAATGTTTTTATCATCCACATTACTTAACAGTGTGCTTGAGCATGATTGTTTGCAGACAATAGAGGAAACTTATTCCATCAGACCAGACCGGAAAGGTGTTCCTTTGAAAGTTCCAGACTGGGAATTGTACACTGATGGGAGCAGCTTCATGAGAAACGGTAGGAGGATGACCGGTTATGCCGTAACCACCTCAGATAAAATCATTGAGGCAAAAGCCTTGCCTCCAGATGTATCATCACAGAAAGCTGAACTCATTGCACTAATGAGAGCTCTAGAACTGAGCGAGGGGAAGAAGGTGAACATATGGACTGATTCCAAATATGCCTTCAGTGTTGTTCATGCCCACGGAGCTATTTGGAAGGAACGTGGCCTGCTGACTGCTCAAGGTAATGAAGTTAAGCATGCTAAACAGATTCTTGCACTTTTACAGAGCATTTGGAAGCCTACGGAAGTGGCCATCATGCATTGCAAGGGTCATCAAAAAGGGAAAACAGCCCCTGAACTGGGAAATTGTTTTGCTGAAGAAACAGCAAGGGGGAATGCAGAAAAAGGCTTTTTTGCAGTGGTACCACAGAAAGAGATAGATTTGTCATCATTTACTCCAAAATACGATCAGAGGGATCACAAATTAATTAAGTTCCTTAAGGCTGAAATCAAAGAAGGTGGGTGGCCCGTTACCCCAGTAGGACAAGTTGTAGTTCCACCCCGATCCTTCGGGAAATAGCCCAACGAGACCATGAAAGTACCCACTGGGGAACAGAAAATCTTTTAAAACATCTGAAGAAAGTAGTGATAGGAAGAGGAATGACTGATATTGTACACTCTGTAACAAGCAAGTGTGAAACCTGCTGTAAAAACACCCCTGACACAAGCAAGAGAGTTGTGTTAGGAGTGACAAAGACAGGAGATCTCACGGGAGATTATTGGCAAATAGATTTTGCTGAGATGCCACGCAAAGAGGGATGCAGGTATATACTGGTACTGGTTGATACCTTCAGTGGATGGCCTGAGGCTTTCCCCTGTCGCACCAACACAGCAAAAGAAGTAGTGAAAGCTTTGCTCAATCATATAATACCAAGATTTGGGGTTCCTTTGGGAATGTCATCAGATAGGGGACCACATTTTGTTGCAACAGTGGTTGGGGAAGTTAGCAGGATTTTGGGACTTACCTGGGACCTGCACACACCATACAGGCCCCAGGCAAGTGGCAAAGTTGAATGCATGAACGGGACCCTCAAAATCCAGATTTGCAAGATTTGTCAAGAGACATCAATGACATGGGTTCAAGCCCTGCCTATAGCCTTGCTGAGAGCCCGCATACAGCCAAGGCGAAGGGACAACATCAGTCCCTATGAAATATTATATGGCAGGCCATACCAGGTTCCCCATATCCCAGGGGAAATTCATATGAGAGGTAAAAATGTTTTGCAGAAATATGTAATGGCTCTGAGTTCCACTTTGCAGAAGCTCCAGAGATTCGTAGTGTTATCCAAACCAATAGGATTGGACACATCTGCTCATCCATTCCAGCCTGGAGACTGGGTCTACATCAAGTGGTGGGACAGCGACCCCTTGCAAGCCAAGTTGAAGGGACCATTCCAAGTTTTGCTGACCACTTTTACTGCGGTCAAGGTTGCTGGCAAGGGACCGTGGATTCACTTCTCCAGGGTGAAGAAAGCTTCTGCTCCCGAAACTACCAAGAAGACAGAGACTGATACAAATCAGAAAGATGCAGTTTAAACTGTTTTTTACATGTTTGCTGTTTGCCCAACTGGTAACCATGGTTCAGGGTTCACCCCATGATTTACATAAGACTGCGGTCCAAAATGTGTCCAAAATTCTTAATAAGAGCGATTGCTGGATCTGTATTCAGTTACCACCTCTAGATGGGAAGGGTCACTGGCCATTGATTGGCATTTTAATGGAAGAGAACCGCACTGAAACGTGGGAACCAATTAATAGCACCCTTCTGCCTCCCATTACCCTGAGTGGCCTGGTAGAGCGTGCAAGCTATAAGGTTCCTTGTGCAATCGTAAATGCCACAGGAAAAGCTGTTCTTCCTTCATATCGTCATCAGACCTATTTCAGGGAAATAATAGACCCAAGAATTGCAGCAAAGATGAAATTGACAAGGAGGAGACTGGCTTAGCCGTTTGGGACGGGGTTGTATTGGATATGTGGTGATAAGGCCTGAAGAGTTATGCCCGTGAACAAAGACCAGGCTTGTGCTGTTGGGGCTGTGGTCCCAAATATAACAATATTTGACCATCTTGAAAAACCAAATGAGAGGAGAAAAAGGTCTCTTAATCCCCTCATTGAACCTCCCACACTTTTTCATAGCATAATCAGAGCCCCTGTACCCGCTTATGGAGTAGTTGAACTGGAGAGAGCAATTGTAAACATCTCGGCTGTCATTGAATGTATTGAGCAGCATACTGCAGATGCAATTTCAGCCTTACAGGAGGAAGTTGACAGTCTGTCCCGTGCAGTTATGCAAAACAGGATAGCTCTCAATTTCATACTTGCTGCACAAGGAGGTGTACGTGCTATTGTCAAAACCTCTTGTTGTTCTTATGTGGACCAAAGTGGAAGAATTAAGAAAGATTTGGATGAAATTTGGAAGGGAACTCAAATTCTACATGAAGCGGCTTCTAAAAATAACACTTTAAAATTTGATCATATTTTTGACACCCTCACCTCATGGTTACCAAACTGGGCCTGGGTAAAAAAGTATTCATAATAGTTGTAATTGTAGTTATTATCTGTGTAATTTCCTGTGGAGCAGCCGGTTGTGTAAACCGGTTCTGCGGGTAAGAAATAGAGTAGAGTAGAGACTTGACAAGATAGAGTTTTGTTAGTGTCTAAAAGGAGGGAAATGATGCCATGAAGATTTTTGCCTTTTCTTTTATACCCCTGTTACACCTTGTTACAACTTCTGTATTCCTAGTGCTTTTTGCCTACATTCTTGGACTTGTTTGTCAAGCTAAGAGACTAAACATTTTAGAAGCTTCGTAGCTAGGGATCAGTGTGCCCCAGACCCCAAGGTCCTCTCCAGAACACATTCTGTAGACCAAGAGAGAACCATCCAGGGGGAGGTTCTTTGGGGAGGGGGTCTCATTTGAGCCTCTCATTGGGGAATCTTTGATAGATATGCTAATTAGTAAAACCTATAATATTATACCCTATGTTGGTGAGAGGGAGACTCGGTGGGGTGCATCTTGATGCATATGACCTGGACGTGTACACCTAAGGATCCTTAAAATAAATACCAAGGTAAAATCCCTTTTCCCCTTCTAATTGTGCATGACTCTTGTTTTTAAGACCAGGAAAAGGCATCAAAAGTAGCTTTGTTATTTGTCCTGGGTTGAGGTGTATTCTATTACCATCCTCATGAGCTGTGGAAATCAGGTGGGGCAGTGTTTCCTTGCCTCCTCCCCCCAGACTATCTTGCTGTTAATGGCCCATCATTGTCCTGCTGCATGACTCATAGATAACTCCCTCTGGACTATCTTCTGTTAATGAGCCTAATCAACACTTGGCCTCATGACTCATTACCCTATTGTGAGATGCTCCACCCAGAGGGAGGAACCAAGCATCCCATCGTGGATATAATCTGGGACTCTGAGCACCAGAGACACTCTTTCCACTGGATTTCCAGAGGACAGGAGCTACACAGCCACCACTGGACTTTCTGAGGAAGAGCAGACCCCTTCTACTACAGGATCACCTCTTCGGAGGACTGCTACCACCACCCTGCCTAACAGGGACTCAGGTTGTATCTTGACTCTGTCAGTGTTTTCTTTTACTTTCTTTTCCTTTTCTTTAATTTCCATTATATTGTTATTCTGACTTGGTGCCTCCCACTGGTTTGTTTTCAAACTAGCATAGTATTGTAATAGATACACATTATAATAGTGGCTTTTTACAAATAGATGCTATATGTAAAATAGCTTTGTTACAAATAGATGCTATATGTATAATGTTAAAGTAGCTTTGTTATAAAGACACAATAGTGAAATAGCTAATATAGTTATGCTCGTGAACTGTCTGCTTGGTTGGATAACGTCCAACCATGTGTTGAAGACCCCTGCTACTGACATGCACACTATCAGCAACTACCGTCTGCAGAAACCATGGACCAAAAGCCCACTCTGGAAGTGATAATAAAAACTGACTAAAAGCACAGCCAAGAAATGCACATGCTCTAAAAGGCGGACCAAAAGAGGAGCCATGCTAAACAGTTCCTGGAACATGTAAACTAGTTTAAGGAAAAGTTTGAATATGCATAATTGATTATGAATATGCACTAGGCTGATGCAATAGGACAGGTATGTAAAGGGTGTCTCCAAAATAACAGGTATGCTCTTGGCTGAGTGCCAAGGCACCCGGCGCTGTGAATTTTGCTTTATTATCTTTGTCCCTTATTGTTGTTTATTAAACTTTTAAATCCAAACAGGACAGTGAACCTTGTTTTTCACAGGCATTTCCCATGGGGTCTCTCAAATTTTTGGAGGGCGCGGCCTCCTATTTATTCTAATTTCCTGGCCGCATTTCCCTCTCTCTTTCCCCATTGGCTGGGGTACTTGAGAGGTACAGACTTCCCAAATCGCTTAATACAAATCCCTTTCTAATGTGTAAACCCCCTCCTCCATTCTTTTCCTTGTGTCTCTGTTCTTTTTCTCTAAATCCAGGGATTAGCACGGTCTTGAGTGAGTAACAGTCTGTGTCAATTTAGTGGAATTCCTCTGGAATTTATGGTTCCTCCCATTGCTTCTTTCACCTCTCAGTATCTGGCTTTATCTACCAACTGGCCCACAGTTTGTTTGTAAAGACACCTCCTTCTTATTCCTTTCACAAGGAAATCATGACTGAGGGGAACCCCGCACTGTGTGGGCCGGGGGAAGCTAAGGAGCTCTGCCTATATGAACCTGTCCCTCCCAAAGAAGTCAAGTTTCTCATCATACTTGGCACGCACTCATACATTCATTGCTGCCGGGGCAGGAGAATAGGGGAAAGACAGAGGGGACAGAGGGGGAGGGTTTGTCGGGGCCACCACACCCCTCACCACCCCACCCGCTGCCTATGCAGCTTCATGCTAGCAACTCACAAGAGCTGCCTGCAATTATCCCCAGCTCCTGGTAACTCGGAGACGTGAAGGGGAAGAGGGGTGATGAAGCAATCGGCACCATTATCTCTAGTGCTGGAGGAGACCGGGGAGGGGAATGTGCAGCTGCTCTTCTATGCCATAGGTTACAGCACTACGTGGCCCCTTGGCTGAAAGCTGCATGACTAAAGGCTAAGGCCAAGGCCATTGGCTGTACTAGCCTGAGATGCACAGGTAGACCCTAGCTCACTTTGGTTTGCCACGTGAAAGAAAAGCTTTAGTTATGGACTAGGCATATTAAGGACTATGCAAATTAAGCCTAGAGATCAGGTATATTGTGGACTTCTAGCTGGAATTAGACCCAAAGGGCTCTCTTCTGAAACAGTTAATAATTTAAAAATTCCCTATTTTTATATTTATTTTCCCAACCTCAATCTGATATTCAGGTGTATAACTACTACAAAAATCCCAAACAGTCTTAATAATATTTGAGAATACTTCTGTGTCCCTTTTCTGCCCATAAAATCAATCCTGATGAGACATTTGAATATGTGTAAATAGAAAACACAGTTCTATTGGACAGTTTGCAAATGGATAATTAGAAAAATACTTTGATGATGTGGACATCAAACGCTACTTAGATTTTCTGTTGATGGCTTTCTCAATAACAAATTAAAATTGTTATGAATGCATTGTGATGTTGGCTTTTTGCATGTTCCTTAATGTTAGAAAAACTTTACCTAGGTTCTGTAATGTCATACATGATAAAGAATGTCTATTGTTTAGGTAGTCAATTTAGAAAAGATAGGAAGAGAAAGTCTTCACATTCCTGGAGTATCTTATCAGAGAAGAAGAAAAACCAGAAACCAGAGAGAAGAATTTATGGAGGGAGCAGAGACAGAATGGAGCCAAGGAGGAAGATAAGACTGATGGGAATGTCTTGGGGTGACGTTATGATGTGTATCCCATATCGCTGCCTATGCCCAGAAATTGGTTTCTGTGCCTTTCTATGCCTCTAAACTGAGCCTGAGAGGGAGAAGAAAAAAAACTGAGCAAAACTTTCTCAAAGCAGTTTGCAGCTTGTTCAAGGTCACATAAAGATAGGAGGTTTTTTTTTCCCCAGCAGCGGCAGGGGAGCGAGGAAGCACCCAGCTTGCTGTGTTCCAGTCAGCTTTTGGCTAGATGTTTTCAGTTTCTGGTTCTCCGGAGAGAGACTGAGAGTTGGACTTTGCTTTTTCTTCTCTAGAATTCCGGATTTTCTCCCTTTGCTACTGGACTGCTTTCAACCTCAGAGCACATCGGGAGGACTTTCCACCAGGCACAAAGGGCCTGGCCCTGCGCCAAGCCCCAGCTCCGAGGAGAGCAAAGGGAGGACTCGAACACTTTCCCAGGTTTTTCCTCCACAGCGAAAGATTTTACCATTTAACCTCATTTTCCTTTCCCGTGTGTTTGTTAAATAAATAGTTTTATCTTCTTCACTTTCCTTTGAGGAAAATTTATTTTTTTTTTCCCGAACGTAGTGGGGGAGGGGTGGTTGTGCCTTCTCTCAGAGGATATATTTCTAAATTTGGCCAAACCGGTACAAATTTAGTGGCGCCCAACCGTGTGGCTCGAAGGAAAGTGAAAAACCTGTGCTAATTACATTTTGGTTTGAATTTACTTATTCTGTGCAGGAGTAAAATAGTCATCATGTTGGTTGAGTTCATAACATTTCTCTGGCTTGATATATTCATGTATTTCTGGTCCGTAGGCTTGTTTAAGGTACTAGTGCCTTTCTGGTCCCTAGGCTTATTAGCCTATCCACAACTTGGTCCGATCTTATCCTTCATAAGAAATTTTTGCAGAGCAGGGACACGAATTCGGATTTCTATTTTTCTGTGCTCGGTGATAATGATTTATAAGAAGTTGACAGAGATACAGGCAGCTGTTCGAAGTGTGTATGATAAATGGTTTCTCCCTCCTAACCCCAGTCCTAGCTTCAGTAGCCTGTTTTGGGAATTTATTAGTAACTGCACCCAGATTGTTAGAGGAGGAGGAGTCAGGGTTTCCCTTCCCTTTAAATTTGATAGGTTATCTTTTGAGAATGTTCAGTTTCCCCTGGATGTTAAAGAGACCACCTTCCTGGTATTTCTGGTATTTTATCTGGTAAGCTTCCTCTACGTGGTTCGCAGCTTGTCTAGAATAAGAGCTCAGATTTCCCGGGCGACTGCCGAGACACCTGACCCAGAGGTGGAGCATCCTGAGTGGTGTGGGGAATGGGAGGATATAGGCCAAATCCTGAAGAAATTCTCTGACCCAATGGATTGCAATTTTCCGCTGAACAAGTTCAGAAACCAGCTGAGGTGGCGAAATATCTGAAAGACAAATACAATGACAATTCTCATGAGAATAAGCTCCTTGCAATATGTTGGGTCTTGGCATATGCCGATCGCACACTGCAGCCGGTAAGGGTAGAGAGGCAGGAAGATCAATCAGCAAAGCCTGCAGATACCCCAGTCACTCAGGCTGCAGATAAACCAGACAGCAAGCCCAAACCAGATGGAGAGTCTAAGCCACTGACTGTGGCTCCTGTCACAAGGAAAAAGCACATAACCAAAACTGATCGCCCAGTGAAAGATGAGGATAATGCAGGGGAAGGAACCTCAAAAGATGCAGGGGAAGGAACCTCAAAACCACCAACTGACTCAGGCACAGAAACCATTACTGAGTCCATGTCCATAAATGACCTTCACAGCCTAAGAAAGAATGACACCCGACAGTATGATGAATCCATAATAAGTTGGATGGTCCGTATTTGGGATGCGGCAGGTGATGATGTGATGCTGGACGGTGCTGAAGCGAGGCATTTGGGATCCCTGTCACATGATCCAGTGATTGACCAAGCGATGAAAAGGGGGACTGACTCTACCAGTGTCTGGAGACGAGTTTTGACAGGCGTGACTGAAAGATATATGTGTGGAGATGATCTACTTGCAGCAAACCCCGTGGAAGACCATAGAACAAGGGATCCAACACCTGAGAGAACTAGGGGTGGTAGAGGTTGTCTTCGCAAATGACCCTTGATTGAGGAGTCCAGACCGGGCCAGAGTTATTCCATACATGTGGCGAAAACTCATACAACTTGGGCCACCAGAATACGCTTCTGCTTTAGCAATAATGAAACCGGAGTACAATGCAAGGAGACTGTGAAGGATATGGCAGTGAAGCTCCGAGCATATGCAGACTCTGTGCATGGCCCAATACATGCAAGAATCGCAGCTGTGGAAACATGTATGCAGAAAATGGAGAAGATAAGATAGAAAGGAATCACCAAGAGATTAAAGAGTGCCTTCTCCGTGGACGTTCCCCAGAGAGAAGGCACATCCCACGAAGTGAGCTGTGGGATTTCCTGTGTGACAGTGGGGAAAACATGAGGAAGTGGGGTAGACAACCCTCTTCTGCTTTGGCAGAACGAGTGCGTGAATTGAAGGAGCGCAAGTCTCAGAAAGGAGGATCCACCAAAAAGGAAGTTGCTCCAGTTGCCTGTAGCCAAACTGCCGGAAATGAGTGGAAGAAACATCTCATTGTGACTGGCCCAGAGGCCCCATGCATTTTGGGCATAGACTTCCTCTGGAACGGGTATTTTAGAGACCCAAAGGGACTCAAGTGGGCTTTTGGAATAGCTGCTGTGGAGACAGAGGGCATTAAGCAATTGAACACTTTGCCTGGGCTATCAGAGAACCAGTGTGCAGTTGGCCTTCTGAAGGTGGAAGAACAAAGAGTACCAATTGCTACCTCGATAGTGCATCACCGACAGTACCGGACAACTCGAGATGCTGTGATTCCCATTCACAAGATGATCCGTGAGCTAGAGAGCCAAGGGGTGGTCAGCAAGACCCACTCACCCTTCAATAGTCCCATTTGGCCTGTGCGCAAATCTGAAGGAGAATGGAGATTGACTGTGGACTATCGTGCTTTGAATGAAGTGACTCCACCATTAAGCACTGCTGTGCCGGACATGTTGGAGCTACAGTACGAGCTGGAGTCCAAGGCAGCAAAGTGGTACGCCACTATTGACATTTCCAATGCATTTTTCTCCATTCCTTTGGCAGCAGAGTGCCGGCCTATGTTTGCTTTCACCTGGAGGGGTGTGCAGTACACCTGGAACCGACTGCCCCAGGGGTGGAAGCACAGTCCCACCATCTGCCATGGACTGATCCAGACTGCACTAGAAAAGGGTGAGGCTCCAGAACATCTGCAGTACATCAATGACATCATTGTGTGGGGAACACTGCAGCAGAAGTGTTTGAGAAAGGAGAGAAAATCATCCAGATTTTCCTGGAAGCTGGTTTCGCCATCAAGAAGAGCAAAGTCAAGGGACCTGCCCGAGAGATCCAGTTCCTGGGAGTAAAGTGGCAAGATGGACGACGTCAGATTCCCGCTGAGGTCATCAATAAGATCACAGCAATGTCTCCACCAACCAACAAGAAGGAAACACAAGCTTTCCTAGGTGCCATAGGCTTTTGGAGGATGCATATTCCTGAGTACAGCCAGATTGTGAGTCCTCTTTACCTGGTTACCCACAAGAAGAACGATTTCCATTGGGGCCCCAAACAGCAGCAAGCTTTTGCCCAAATCAAGCAGGAAATCACTCACGCCGTAGCCCTTGGCCCAGTTAGGACAGGACCCGAAGTGAAGAACGTGCTCTACTCTGCAGCTGGGAGCCATAGCCTGTCCTGGAGCCTTTGGAAGAAGGTGTCTGGTGAGACTCGAGGTCAACCACTGGGGTTTTGGAGCCGAGGCTAAAGAGGGTCTGAAGCCAACTACACTCCCACAGAGAAGGAAATCTTGGCAGCCTATGAAGGAATCCAAGCCTCCTCAGAGGTAATTGGAACTGAGGCACAACTCTGCCTGGCACCCCGATGACCAGTGCTGGGGTCGATGTTCAAAGCAAATTTTCCCTCTACCCACCACGCCACCAATGCCACATGGCGCAAATGGATTGCTCTCATCACACAGCGTGCCCGTGTTGGAAAACTGAATCGCCCTGGGATTTTGGAAATAATTACAAATTGGCCTGAAGGTGAAAACTTTGGTCTCGCTGATGAAGAAGAACAAGTGACACGTGCTGAAGAAGCTCCACCGTACAACCAACTGCCATCAGAAGACACACGCTACGCTCTTTTCACCGACGGTTCTTGTTGCATCGTAGGGATGAAACGAAAGTGGAAAGCAGCCGTATGGAGTCCCACACAACGGGTTGCAGAAGCTACTGAAGGAGAAGGTGGATCAAGCCAACTCGCTGAACTCAAAGCTGTTCAACTAGCCCTGGACATTGCTGAAAGAGAGAAGTGGCCAAAGCTCTACCTCTACACTGATTCATGGATGGTAGCCAATGCTCTGTGGGGATGGCTAGAAAAGTGGAAAAAAGCTAATTGGCAGCGTAGGGGAAAACCAATCTGGGCTGCTGAAGAGTGGAAAGACATCGCTGCCCGAGTAAGAAAGCTGGTTGTGAAAGTCCGCCATGTAGATGCCCATGTCCCCAAGAGTAGGGCTAATGAAGAACATCAAAACAACAAGCAGGTAGATCAGGCTGCAAAGATAGAAGTGTCACAGGTAGACTTGGACTGGAAACACAAGGGAGAGTTGTTCCTAGCTCGATGGGCTCATGATGCTTCAGGCCATCAGGGCAGAGATGCCACCTATAAGTGGGCACGAGATCGAGGGGTGGATCTAACCATGGACAGTATCTCCCAGGTGATCCATGATTGTGAGACATGCGCTGCGATCAAGCAGACCAAGCGGGTGAAGCCCCTGTGGTATGGTGAGCGGTGGTCCAAATATAAGTATGGGGAGGCCTGGCAGATTGATTCCATCACACTGCCTCAAACCCGCCACAGCAAGCACTATGTGCTCACAATGGTAGAAGCCACCACAGGATGGCTGGAGACCTACCCTGTGCCTCATGCTACAGCCCGGAACACCATCCTGGGCCTCGAAAAGCAAGTCCTTTGGAGGCATGGCACCCCTGAGAGAATTGAATCTGACAATGGGACTCATTTTAAGAACAGCCTTATAAACACCTGGGCTAGAGAACATGGCATTGAGTGGGTGTACCACATCCCTTGCCATGCACCACCTGCAGGCAAAGCGGAACGGTGCAATGGATTGTTGAAAACCACTTTGAAGGCACTAGGTGGGGGAACTTTCAAAAATTGGGAACAGCATCTAGCAAAGGCCACCTGGTTAGTTAACACCCGAGGTTCCACCAACAGAGCTGGTCCAACCCAATCTGAATGCCTGCATACAACAGATGGAGATATGGTCCCAGTAGTACATGTCAGAGGTCTGTTAGGAAAGACTGTGTGGATAAATTCTGCCTCGAGTACAGACAAACCCATCCGTGGGGTTGTCTTTGCTCAGGGACCTGGTTGCACATGGTGGGTAATGCAGAAAGATGGAACAACACGTTGTGTACCACAGGGAGATCTGATTGTTGTATGAAAACCACCTGTAGTGTGAAATGCTTGTATGCCTCTGCTTGCTGGTTGTCACTGTCACGGTTTGTATATAGCTGTGTATATATATATATTTATATGTATTAATGTGTGTGTAGAATTAGAATATCTTAGTTTGGGCATTGAGCCAATAATATGGGATAAGGGGTGGAATGTCTTGGGGTGACGTTATGATGTGTATCCCATATCGCTGCCGATTCCCAGAAATTGGTTTTTGTGCCTTTCTATGCCTCTAAACTGAGCCTGAGAGGGGGAAGGAAAAAGTACTGGGCAAAACTTTCTCAAAGCAGTTTGCAGCTTGTTCAAGGTCACATAAAGATAGGAGGTTTTTTTTTTTTCCCCAGCTGCGGCAGGGGAGCGAGGAAGCACCCAGCTTGCTGTGTTCCAGTCAGCTTTTGGCCAGTTGTTTTCAGTTTCTGGTTCTCTGGAGAGAGACTGAGAGTTGGACTTTGCTTTTCCTTCTCTAGAATTCCGGATTTTCTCCCTTTGCTACTGGACTGCTTTCAACCTCAGAGCACATCGGGAGGACTTTCCATCAGGCACAGAGGGCCAGGCCCTGCGCCAAGCCCCAGCTCCGAGGAGAGCAAAGGGAGGACTCGAACACTTTCCCAGGTTTTTCCTCCACAGCAAAAGATTTTACCATTTAACCTCATTTTCCTTTCCTGTGTGTTTGTTAAATAAATAGTTTTATCTTCTTCACTTTCCTTTGAGGAAATTTTTTTTTTTTTCCCGAACCTGGTGGGGGAGGGGTGGTTGTGCCTTCTCTCAGAGTATATATTTCTAAATTTGGCCAAACCGGTACAGGATGATACATAGAAACTCTAAAGAATTTATGAATCATGCATGATTGTGATAAATATGCAATAAGAGATGTACTTTTAAAGATGATCTTATGGATGTAGAGGTGTGCCTTTGGATCTCTGCCAAAGCACCCGGCCGTAATAATCTTTTTGCTATTGTCTCCTAATAGTCCCCTTTTATTAAACTTTTCTTAAAATTTTACTAAGAGTGAACCTTGTTTTTCACAATTGGTGGCCCATATGGGGAAAAGGCCTCGCCTCTGAGATCTCCCGGTGAACCCACAGCGAGGGGGCACCCCTGCCCGCTTTTGGCGGCTTCACTTTATTTTTCCCGGCATGGTCAGGGGATTTTGCAGGTCAAACACCCGGAGGAGGAAAGAGGAGACAATAAAACAAAAAGAAAGGAAAGAAAAGGCTCCCTAATATGCCGCGGTAGTTAAATACATAAAAATCTTGTGCACGAAGACTCAGAGAAAGGTGAGTATTTGTTCTTTCCACTTTTTCCTTGGGGGGGAGCGCATACGGGGGATGAAAGTGTGTATATGAGACGCAGGCTGGTTACCCCCAGATGTACGAAGCGAGTGAGGAGCTTCTGAGGCTGTAGTTCTGCTCTCCCGCAAGGGAAGCACTAAGTAAAGAGGCAAAGCGAAAGATAAAAGGAGTGAAAGAACCTCCAGTTTAACTGGGACTGGGTTTCAGGGGAGGGATTGGATCCCTTGAAGAAAGGGAGTCAAAATTTTCCTGGTACAAATTGATCCCTTTTCCTGGTCTTAAGAGTCAAACACGGTTAGAAGGGGAAAAGGGATTTTACCTTGGTATTTATTTTAAGGATCTTTAGGTGTACACGTCCAGGTCATATGCATTGAAATGCACCCCACCGAGCCAATCCCCAACATTGGGTATAACATTATAGGCTTTCCTAATTAGCATACCTATCAAAGATTCTCCAATGAGAGGCTCGAGTGAGCCCCCCTCCCCAAAGAACCTTCCCCTGGATGGTTCTATCTTGGTTTACAGAATGTGTTCTGGAGAGGACCTTGGGGTCTGGGGCACACTGATCCCTAGCTACGAAACTTCTAAAATGTTTAGTCTCTTAGCTTGACAAACAAGTCCAAGAATGCAGGCAAAAAGCACTAGGAATACAGAAGTTGTAAAAAGGTATAACAGGGGTATAAAAGAAAAGGCAAAAATCTTCATGGCATCATTTCCCCCCTTTTAGAGACTAACGAAACTCTATCTTGTCTAGTCTCTACTCTACTCTATTCTTTACCTGCAGAACGGGTTTACACAATCAGCTGCTCCACAGGCAATTACACAGATAATAACTACAATTACAGCTATTATAAATATTTCTTTTACCCTGGCCTCTAGATACAAAAATGCTGCTAGTGAGGATTATCTTGCTATTTTCTAAGCCCGTGAGAGACTTTTCTCTCTCACAGAAGAGGTAGCAGAAAATGTAAACAACCAAGCCACCTGCAACCTTGAAAATTCTTGTTTATGGTATAGTAGAAAAATATTTTGACAATGGATGTTTTAGGATATTAGCCAATCACACCCAAGGGGTGGCTGATCCTTGTCCAATTAGACTATGAAGAAAAAAGTCTATAAAAGAGTTTATAAAACAGTTGATCAATCTTGCTGCACAACTCCTGCCTGCTGGATCTTCTCTCCTCCTTCTCCCTACGGCTGAGTATATATACCCTAGGAACCAGGCCTGCGGTAATATTTGGTGACCCCGGCGTGATCTGCACTCTCTGACGTGTCCTGCACGCTGCGAGCCAAGCCGAATTCCTCTAGAGGTACGCTGTTCCCCTTCCCCCCCTGGGACCGGGAAGTCCGACGGGACTGAGAAATGGCAAACAGCTGCTGTGGTCATGGTCTGGAAAGGTGTGTTTAGCATAATGCATACCTCCATTCCTGAAAACTCAGTTCGGGAATTATTAGACTGGGCTACCTTAAAAGGGATTTCCATGGACAGAGATACTGCCCTGGACTTTGCCTTATGGCAGGAACTCGGCTGTGCTGTCCGACACGAGCTCCCGACTGGGGACCCAGCAGCGTTAGAATTATACAAAACCAGGCCTTTGTTATTTATTCTGCTGACCGACCTCGACTGTGGCAGCAGGGCTGGCTTGCCAATTTCGGTGATGAGTGACAGAGGAATGTCCGGGGGGAGCCCCGCGGACTGGGCTTCCGGGGCAAATGATGGTGGATTCGGAAATACCCCCCCCCCGCTCCACAGGCAGAGCCTGTGCCGCCTCACCCTGCACAATCAGAGGACTCTGCGACCCCCAGGAACCCCGCGCCGCCAGAGGCGGGGGTGTCGGGGCAGCGGGAGGGCACACAGCCTGCCTTACCGCTCAGCTCGGCAGCAGCCATGGCTTATCCAGGGCCGCAAATTAGCGGTTTAGCAACTTGGACCCCCAGAGCAGCTCCTAGCCTGGTTGCATATGCACCCGGATCTAACTTCTTAGCCGGGGTAGAGCCGGGTGTGAGTGCGCCGAGACTGCCTGGGTATGGTCCGCTGCCCTCCTTGGCGCTGGACTGTTCTGCACAGTCGCAGAAACTATCCATCGACCTTTTAATGCAGCATCTGCCTTTGCTGACAGAGTTACCAAACATATCCCGAAGGGTGGAGGACCTGTTCAGCTTGCTACTGCAGATGATGCCCGAGGCATCCTGCTGCGCTGGGTGCACCAAGCCCACACTGTCAGCACCGCCCGTGCCGCCCACGGGAGACACGGCTCCAAACCAGGAAACGGCGCGGCCGGCGGCAAACCCGGAAGCAGCGCTACCGCGGGAAAACCCGGAAGCGGCGGCAGCTGCAGAGCGGCAGCCGGGGGCCGTGGAGCCGGGCGCGGCCGCAGAGCACAGGCCAGTGACGGCGCCGAACGCGGCCGGGGAGCTCGAAACAGGAGAGGTTACGGCAGCGACCACGCCGAACACGGCTGCTGTACAAGAGGCAAGCGCGGAGCTGAGCGCGGCTGTAGCCCCAGAGACAGCGGCAGCAGTTGCAGTATCGGCTCGGTCGGAACTGGCTGAGATGGCACCCTGTAAAGAAGCTGCTGTCCAAACTGCAGCCCATCCAGCTGCAGTCTGTGCTGTCTGTTCTGCCTCTAGCGAACTTAGCCAAAGTGCACATCTCCGTCCATTTCTGCTCACTCCAAGCACCTCAGAGTTGCCTTTGCCTGATGATTCATCGTCAGGAAGTGAGGCAGATGAGGTTCTGGCCCCAGGTCGTCAGGCGGCTGTACCCACGCGGTGAAGAAAAAGGCTGCTCCGGTCTCGCCCCTGGACCTTTCAGGACTGCACGGTAACAGTGTGTCTGACCCACTACAGATGCTTCTTAAAGTCAGTTAAGATGCGAGCATTGGAGGAGGGTGACTGGAGGTTATTAGAAACCCTTGGAATGCAAAATAGATCTGAGGATTCTGGAGGTAACTGGGGAGCTGTTACACTCCATCTGCAGGCTGTTTCAGAAATTCAGGATGGTAGTGCTTCCCGAAAAGGGGAGATCCAAGCTTTCCCAGTGTATAAGGCTCTCCCAGATTCAGGAGAGCATGACAAGCATGAGGTGATTGCTTGGAAAGTTGCTCAGGACCTGCAGTCCAAGGTGGCTGACTCTGCTTACGTAGCAGAAATAACCCAACGCTTAGATTGTTCACTTCTGAAGGAGGTGAACAATGCGGCTCTGTTTTTGCTGTTGCAAATCTTGTGGTCTGCAATTCAGGCTCGAGTTCATCCGTATTACATTCTGCACATTCGAAGCCACACCAATTTACCAGGGTTTCTAACAGAAGGCAATGCCAGGGCTGACATGCTGGCCAACCCTGCGTGGGTATGGCCTCAGCCTGATAAAATTGCACAAGCCAAGGCATCGCACGGTTTCTTCCATCAAAGTGCACATACCCTGCAGAAGCAGTTTCATTTAACGCCAACCGAGGCGCGCGACATTGTCAGCACTTGTGCTGTCATGGACTCGCTGCGCCTTTGCCAGCGGGGGTAAACCCCAGAGGGCTAAAAGCCTTGCAGATTGGGCAAACGGATGTAACTCACATCCCAGAATTTGGTCGGCTGAAATATGTGCACGTGTCTATTGACACTTTCTCCTCGGCTATGTGGGCTACTGCTCACACTGGAGAGAAGGGCCGTGATGTCATTGCCCATTGGAAATTGGCTTTCTCAGTCCAGGGCATGCCAGCTTCTGTGAAAACCAATAATGGTCCCACCTATGCCTCGGAGAAGACGCGGCAGTTTTTACACCTATGGGGTGTAGACCATACCTTCGGTATCCCACATTCTCCTACTGGCCAAGCCATTATCGAACGCGCTCATGGTACTTTGAAGCGTGTTTTGGGCAAGCAGAAAAGGGGAATGCATGGAGAAACCCCACAGAGCCAGCTAGCAAAAGCTTTGTATACAATTAATCACCTTACAGTACCACAAAATTCAAATAATCCTGTTATTCTGAATCATTTTCTCTCATTGCAGGTGCTGACGTTACCATAAGTAACCAGGCGGTATGGCCACCTGGTTGGGGACTGGAAAAACCAGCAGCCATGCTGGTAGGGGTAGGAGGAACGCAAATCCCCCAAGTAAGTGCAACCCCAATTACCCTAAAATTTGAGGACAATCAAACCATTGTGCATCACCCCTGTGTTATGAAGCTGCCTCAGACCCTGCAAGGACTGATCGGACGTGACATCCTTGCACAACTAGGCCTCATGCTCATCACAGACCAGCTGCCCATACGGGCTCTCACCTGGTTAACAGATGACCCTGTCTGGGTTGAGCAGAGGTCAGTAACAGACAAAAGGCTAAAGATAGTAGAACAGCTTGTTGCAGAACAGCTAGCAGCAGGATGCATCAAGCCATCGGTCAGCCCATGGAACACCTCCATATTTGTGATCCCAAAAAAGTCTGGAAAGTGGCACCTCCTTCACGACCTTCAACAAGTAAATGCGCGCATGCAAACTATGGGGGCACTGCAACCTGGGCTACCGGCTCCTACAATGATCCCAGTGGGATGGCAAATAACTGTAATTGACTTAAAAGACTGCTTTTTCACAATCCCACTGCATCCAAAGGACACAAAACGTTTTGCCTTTACAGTGCCCGCAAAGAATCGCAGTGAGCCTACTAAGCACTATGAGTGGGTTGTCCTACCCCAGGGGATGAAAAATTCCCCCACACTGTTTCAGCTATATGTTGACTGGGCGCTACATCCGATTTGACGACGTTACGCAGAAGCACTCATCTACCATTACATGGATGACATCCTGATAGCTACTGCCACAGAGTTCTCAGACCAAGAGATGCAATGGGTCAGAGAACAATTGCATAAGACTGGATTAGAGATCACCCCCCAGAAGATCCAGAGGACTGCATCATGGAAGTACCTGGGCTGGCTCATATCAGAATCGCAAATTAGGCCCCAAAAGATCGAGCCACACACAGAAATCTCCACGCTCCATGATGCGCAACGGCTGCTAGGAGATCTGCAATGGGTCTGTGGACTCGCGGGAATCACGAACGCTGACCTCTCCCCCTTCCTGCCATGGCTGCACGGGACGAATGCTGCTGAACCTCGAGAATGCTCCCCGGACCAAGCAGCAGCTCTCACCAAGGTCGCAGATAAGCTGCGGCACGCATGGGTTTTACGCGAGTCCCACTTGCCATCCTCATGACCCTGACCGGCGCAGTGGGTTCACATGCCATCATCCACCAATGGCAAAAGAAAAAGGGGGAGGCCATCCAGATTCTCGAATGGATCTTCCCAACAACTCAGCCACGCTTCATACTGCAGTCCAGGGTAGAGATGGTGACGCTTTTAATCTGAAAGAGTCGCGACCGAGTGGTGGAGTTGGACGGCAGGGAGGCAGAGGACATCAGTATACCAGTCCGGACAGGGGACTTGGAGTGGATGCTATGCCATGCGGAGGCACTGCAAGAAGCTCTGCTTGGATTCACCTGTGTGGTCCATAGCAAGCGCCCACAGGGAAGGCTGGCGCGGCTGCTGGGGTGCTATGAGTGGCTGGACCGCCCGCTGAATGTAGATCGGCCAGTACTAGGGCACACAGTGTTCACGGATGCGGGGAGGAAGACGAAGCGGGCTGTCTGTGCATGGAAAGAGAACGACTCCTGGAAGACTCATGTCATAGCAGGAGAACCGGCCGACAGCTTGCAAACACTTGAACTGCATGCTGTGATATGGGCGTTACAGCAGTGGTCGAAGGAACCAGTGAATGTAGTCAGCAATTCACTATATGTCGCTGGAGTAGCCCAACAGATCCATGATGCAGAAATCCGGTGTACTAACAACAAACATTTGGGAAGACTGCTTATCACATTGCTGCATACCCTGCAACAACAGACACACCCCTACTGTATCCTGCACACCCGGAGCCACCAGTGGAACATCGGGCTGGGAGAAGGCAATGCCCGTGCAGACGAGGCGGTGACCCGTGCCCCCATAGTGCGTCTCCCGCCCGCGAGCATTTTTGAGCAAACCAGATGTAGCCATGATTTGTTCCACCAAAATGCAAAATCCCTGCAGAGACTGTTTAGGATCCTGCTGATAGATGCGAAAGGCATAGTGCGGGCTTGTCCCCGCTGTAGCCATCATGGCCCTGGGTTGGGTGTGGGAGTTAACCCCAAGGGTTTGACAGCCCTCGAGCTCTGGCAAATGGACGTCACTCATGTCCCTGAGTTCGGCCAATAGCGCTATGTCCATGTAACAATTGACACCTTTTCACACTTTTTATGGGCTACCGCTCAGACAGGAGAGAAGGCATTGCATGTGGAGTGGCATCTGCTCTCTTGCTTCGCAGTAATGGGGGTACCCAAAAAGATCAAAACGGACAATGGGCCAGCATACACCAGCGGTCGCCTAGACAGATTTATGCAGCAGTGGGGGGTAGAACATATCACGGGGATCCCACACTCACCCACCGGTCAGGCAGTGGTAGAGAGAGCCCATCATACATGAAAAGAATATCTGGGCCGACAGAAAGGGGAAGAGATGGAACCAAGTAAACGGCTAAGCAAAGTGCTGTTTACATTGAACTTCCTCTCTCTGGCTGGGGATAGGGAGGAGCCACCGGTGGCAATCCATCATCAGGTGGTTTGTAGGGGAATCGAGCAAGCTCTTCCAGGAATAAGTGTTGTGTACCGTAACCCTCGAACGGGGTTGTGGGAAGGACCCAGCCCAGTGCTATTTAATGGCCGAGGATATATGTGTGTTTCCTCCCCAGAGGGACCATTGTGGGTGCCCAGCAAGTGGTGTCATGCTACACATGCAGGATCCCGAAGCGAGAAGGCGCAGTCAGCATTGGCTCCTGAGGAAAGTAACGCCACTACTAAAACAGCTGGAACTCTGGGACTCCCGTCCCAAGAAGCCTTGGGAGAGGCTGCAGACATGGCTGAGTGAGGGGCTGAGAACTTGCCAGGTCCACCACTCTCTGTAGTGGGGGAAATAGTGAGACCCTGTGGCGAATGTAGCGGCTTCCCTAGGTGGTTGCTAGTGACTTGCAGTGGTTGTCGGGGGACCCTCTGGACACACAAGCTAACGTTAGAAAGTGGGTGGTATACGTGCCTGCCTTGTGCGGACCGTGATCGAAGGCGGAACCAAGAAGGGGAGTAAATTCTTGGGTATAGCACCAGACACAGAGGTAGAGTGGGAAATTGTTTTTGACTGTCTTGAGACAAGGGAATTGGCGGACATCTTTGATCAGCTGTCTGCCCATTTAGACCGAGTGAAGGCAGTACGGAGTGTGGCAGTGTTAGGGCGAGAGTGTAGCACACAGGTTCATGTCCCACGGCAGCATGTGGTGGCCTCCGAGTGCTGGGAAGCGACAAAGCAGCACTGGGCCTGCAAACATTCTGAGAGGTTTGCTTCTTGTAAGCATCCTAGCAGTGTCCCACTGTCTTGGGGTGACCTTATGATGTGTATCCCATATTGCTGCCTATGCCCAGAAATTAATTTTTGTGCCTTTCTATGCCTCTAAACTGAGCCTGAGAGGGGGAAGGAAAAAACTGAGCAAAACTTTTTCAAAGCAGTTTGCAGCTTGTTCAAGGTCACACAGAGATAGCAGGTTTTTTTTCCCCAGCTGCAGCAGGGGAGGGAGGAAGCACCCGGCTTGCTGCTTTTCCAGTCAGCTTTTGGCCTGTTGTTTCAGTTTCTTGTTCTCCGGAGAGAGACTGAGAGTTGGACTTTGTTTTTCCTTCCCTGGAATTCTGGATTTTCTCCCTTTTCTACTGGACTCCTTTCAATCTCAGCAGATCGGGAGGACTTTCCACCAGGCACAAAGGGCCTGGCCCTGGGCCAAGCCCCAGCTCCGAGGAGAGCAAAGGGAGGACTCTAACACTTTCCCAGGTTTTTCCTCCACAGAGAAATATTTTATTATTTAGCATTATTTTCCTTTTCCCGTGTTTGTTAAATAAATAGTTTTATGTCCTTCACTTTCCTTTGAGGAAAATTTATTTTTTCCCGGATCTGGGGGGGGGGAAGGGGTGGTTGTGCCTTCTCTCAGAGGATATATTTCTAAATTTGGCCAAACCGGAACACCCACGCAATGTTGACAGCAATCCAAAAGAGACAAAACATGTGGGTCACCCTATCTAATTTAACGGGGCAAGACTCTATGTGTCTGAGCCTGGCCATGTGTCATAGGTTAGCAAGCATAGTCCCGGAAGGGATGTCCTTGCTAAGGGGTGCTTACAGCTTCCTCTGGGACCTGATAGAACCTATCAGCTGGACAGTTTGAATATGGACAATTCTTTAAGCCACTTAAAGTTGTGACCGCCTCTGTGATACACACTTAAGAATAGACAAACTCCCCCCCCAAGCTCTCTCTCTCGTTTCCGGCGCTGGCACAGGTGGCTGCAGGCCCCGTGCGGGGGCCAGCAGGCCCAGCCAGGCCCTGCTTGGGCCAGGCCGGGCCGGACCACGGCCAGCCTGGAGCCATGGGCCTGTTCCAGCCGTGGAACTCCCCCCCCCCCCCCACTGCCTTTGCCTTGCCGTGGCAGCCGGAGCAGATTGGCTTCCCCCCCTCTCCACTGCGGCCAAGATTTCAGCAAAGCGGCACCTCTGTCCGGCAGAGGTCAGGTGACCAACAGCGATAAGCCACACAGCTGCAAGGCTGAGGTGAGATTAACCCTTTTATTGCTGTGAAGAGCTGAAAACCTGAGGGAAGAGAGAGAGGAGATGCTTAAAGCTGAAAGTCTGTTGTGAAGCTATGATATATCAGAGTATCCCATTGTAATTTCATGGAGATATGGGGGGTGGAGTGTTCAACTCGTAAGCAATAAGCAGATGCTGATGCAGCTGTAATTTCATGAGAAGTTTGGACAGAGAGAGATGAACCAGATGAACCAGATGAGGACTGTTGCTCCAAATGGGAAAGGAGAAAAACCTCAATTCCTAGAGATGCTCCCAGAGATAGTCCTAATGATGAAGATGAGGAAGACCCTTTGCTCCCAGGAAGGAGAAGGTCCTCTGTTTCTTTGTTTCTGAACAGCTCAACCTTAAAATTGTACCCCAAAAAACTTTCAAGAGTGGACCCTCGAAAGCAGTTGCGGGAAAAGCTGCAAGTCAGGGGAAGGGACTCACATTGCGAGCAGAGAGACTCCTCTTCCTAAATGGACTGAACAATATTTGGAAATGGGCGGCTGTCTCGTTGTGATACTGTTTTCATAGCACGAGCAAAAAGAGACTTCTCTTTCTAAATGGACTGAACAAGGTTATAATGGAAGTGGTAAACAGACTGAACATCTTAAAGGTTGTCTTTACATTGTCAGTGGGAGACGGGAGGAAGGTGGGGGGAGGAGGAGAGTTCTGAAGGTGGTATAATTTTTTTTTTCTTCTTTTAGGTCTGTTAATAAACTTCTTTATATTCTTTCAAGTTTGGTGCCAGCTTTGCGTTTCTCCTAATTCTTATCTCACAGAAGATAAACAGTAATGAGTATTTTAGCCCAAACCACTACACTAAATTGGTGTTTCCGCCCGGTTACAAACCCAACCCGCGACACCATGCCAGGGGACCATTCCGCACCTGCTTAATTGGGGTCCCATACTTTAACCCGCAAGTTTTCCGAGGGACGCTAGACAACAGCTCCCTGATAGGGTACGCCACAGGCCGTGGCAATTGTTCAGAACTGATCAGACTCAAGACTGCGCAACAGCGTGCCTGCTGGAAAGCTGCATTCTTGAAAAGCATCCACGTTTTTACCTAGTGCTTCAGTGGCTAGGGCTCACCCAACATTACATAAACTTGCTTGCTGGGCGAGAGACGACCTAAACATAACTTCGCAGATGCTTGACGAGCTAAGCGCAAATGTTACTAGTGTTAGGCACGCAGTATTACAAAATCAAGCAGCCATTGATTTTTTACTATTAGCACACGGCCACAACTGTGAAGTTTTCCAAGGTATGTGCTGTATGAATCTTTCTGACCACTCTGTCTCAATTCACAAGCACCTCTCTGACCTCCAGAGGGGCCTGCACAACCTTCGGGAGACAGACGGCCCTATTGGAGATTGGCTTAGAGGTCTGGGTATCACTGGATGGCTGCGTACCTTGGTAGTAGAAGGGTGCCAATTGCTATTTGTAGTTATAATAGGCTTAATAGTATTTGGGTGTATTTTTTCCTGCATAAAAGCAGGGCTGCAAAAGATTACCGACAAGGCCTGGGTTGCCCAAAAAGAAAACAGGGGATGTGTAGAGGGATTCCTTACGGAACAGGGGCATATGATACCCCTGGAAAGATTGGACTACCCAGGGTTGCTGAGGAAAAGCCCCTGAACAGGCCCCTGGCTGCAGGCAGGCCTGGAAAGCACCTGGCTGCAGGCAGCCCTGAGAGTCCATGGCAAAGTTATACACTGGTCGGCTCCCCCGCTGATTAGAGGCTGTCTAGAGGGACTGGGAGTGAATCTTTGCAAAAGTAGATTTAAGCTTGCATAGTTGAACAATAAACAGAGAACGATGCTTAATCGTATCAGTGCATGGGTCATTTCTCTGTCTAGCTCTCCGGACTCCGCCCCTAACATGTTCTCTAGCCCAGGTGTTCATAAGGCTGTTCTTAAAATGAGTCCCATTGTCAGATTCAATTCTCTCAGGGGTGCCATGCCTCCAAAGGACTTGCTTTTCAAGGCCCAGGATGGTGTTTCCAGGGAGTAGCGTGAGGCACAGGGTAGGTCTCCAGCCATCCTGTGGTGGCTTCTACCATTGTGAGCACATAGCACTTGCCTTGGCGGGTTTGAGGCAGTGTGATGTAATCAATCTGCCAGGCCTCCCCATACTTGTATTTGGACCACCGCCCACCATACCACAGGGGCTTCACCCGCTTGGTCTGCTTGATCGCAGCGCATGTCTCACAATCATGGATCACCTGGGAGATACTGTCCATGGTCAGATCCACCCCTCGGTCTCATGCCCACTTATAGGTGGCATCTCTGCTTTGATGGCCTGAGGCATCATGGGCCCATCGAGCTAAGAAAAACTCTCCTTTATGTTGTCAATGCAAGTCTATCTGGGACACCTCTATTTTCGCAGCCTGATCTACCTGCTTGTTGTTTCGGTGTTCCTCATTAGCCCGGCTCTTGGGGACATGGGCATCTACATGATGGACTTACATGGGTAGCTTTTCTACCAGAGTGGCAATGCCTTTCCACTCATCAGCAGCTCAGACTGGTTTTCCTCTGCGCTGCCAGTTTGCCTTATTCGACCTTTCCAGCCAACCCCACAGAGCATTGGCTACCATCCATGAATCAGTGTAGAGGTTGAACTTTGGCCACTTCTCTCTTTCAGCTATGTCCAGAGCTAATTGGACAGCTTTGAGTTCAGCAAATTGGCTCGATCCACCTTCTCCTTCGGTAGCCTGTGCAACTTGTCGTGTGGGGCTCCATACAGCAGCTTTCCATTTCCAGCTAGCACGTACAATTTGGCAGGAACCATCAGTGAAGAGGGCGTATTGTCTTTCACTCTCTGGTAGCTCGTTATATGGTGGGGCTTCTTCGGCACGCATCACCTGCTCCTCTTCTTCTTCAGAAGATAACCCAAAAGTCTCACCGTCTGGCCAGTTCGTAATTATTTCCAAGATCCCAGGGCGACTTGGGTTTCCAATTCGGGCACGCTGTGTGATGAGGGCGATCCATTTGCTCCAAGTAGCTTCGGTGGCGTGACGTGTGGAAGGAAACTTTCCCTTGAACATCCACCCCAGCACCGGTAGTCGGGGTGCCAGGAGGAGTTGTGCCTCTGTACCGATTACTTCTGAGGCAACTTGGACTCCTTCATAAGCTGCCAAGATTTCCTTCTCTGTGGGAGTGTAGTGGGCTTCGGACCCTCTGTAGCTTCGGCTCCAGAATCCCAGTGGTCGGCCCCGAGTCTCACCAGGCACCTGCCAGAGGCTCCAGGACAGGCCATTGTTCCCAGCTGCAGAGTAGAGCACGTTCTTCACCTCTGTCCTGTCCTGACTGGGCCAAGGGCTACGGCGTAAGCGATTTCCTGCTTAATCCAGGCGAAGTCTTGTTGCTGTTCGGGGCCCCAGTGGAAATCATTCTTCTTGCGGGTGACCAGGTAGAGAGGGCTCACAATATGGCTGTACTCGGGAATATGCATTCTCCAGAAACCTATGGTGCCTAGGAAAGCTTGTGTTTCCTTCTTGCTGGTCGGTGGAGGCATTGCTGTGATCTTAATGATGACCTCAGTTGAAATCTGACATCGTCTATCTTGCCACTTTACTCCCAGGAACTTGACCTCTTGAGCAGGTCCCTTGACTTTGCTCTTCTTGATGGCATAGCCGGCTTCCGGAAGAATCTGGATGATTCTCTCTCCTTTTTCAAATACCTCCGATGCAGTGTTCCCCCACACAATGATGTCATCAATGTACTGCAAATGTTCTGGGGCCTCTCCCTTTTCCAGTGCAGCCTGGATCAGTCCATGGCAGATGGTGGGACTGTGCTTCCACCTGTGCAGCAGTCAGTGCCAGGTGTACTGCACGCCCCTCCAGGTGAAGGCAAACTGAGGCCTGTCGGGGTCCCTCCCCCGCCATGTAGCCCTGGGAGCCCTGAGGGAGGCACGGGGTTTCCCTGCCCCGGTCAGCCTCGTTCCCCATTGGTTGGTTTGTGTTTCCTGCACGGGCAAAGGACCTCGGGCCCCGTGACTGGAGCAGTTCCTCGGCAGAGCCCAGCCATGCGGCTGGGGAAATAAACATCTCTGAAACATCTAGCAAGAATCCGTCCATATATATTTCTTTTCCATGGGACTCCTGGTTTGATATAGGCGTGTTACAGTATCCTCACTGTAACAAAATGGTGGGAATTGTGAGTAGAACGATCCCCGATCCCTAAGCGACTGATTTGTGTGAGTAAACCCTGGAAACTTTGGATTCCTCTTCTTGGTTTTGTTTTGCTATTGCATATCTGGACTATGGAGGAACCGTGGGAAGACTCTTGGCTTTCAGAGCCGCGTATGGACATTTATCTTAAACTTAAAATGATTCTTGAACAACGATTTGTAAATTTTAGCTTGATTCAAGCTCAAAAAGAACTGAAACACTTCCTGGCATGGTTGTTTAAGAACTTTTTCTATGTTTCTTGGGATTTAATTCTTACCAAGAGCTTTTGGAAGACCGTTTGGACCCAGTTAATATTTGAGTCAAAATATATGCTGATGGAAGAATATTTTCGTGAATATTACTTAATTACTGAGACTGTTGAGCAATGTCAGCTGTGTCCTGGTGAAGGGAAGCCTGCCTCAGGGACCGTGCGACCCAGGCCATGTGCACCGAGTTCTCTTCGAGCAGCAGCGAGGCAATTCCCGTGTGCGGGCGGAGCCACGCGAGCTGCCGTGTCGATGGCGGAGCGGGGAGCGGCGGGACCCGGCGGTGCCCGCACGGCCCCGCGCAGCGCGTGGTGGAGCGAGCCCCGTGAGCGCCCGACCGAGAGGGGTGACGTGTGGGCAGCGGCTGGCAGCGGTGGAGCGGAGCCGTGCCCAGCCGAAACGCGCGCTAGAGCAGGGTGCGGGGCGGGCTCGGGGTCCCAGCCGAGACATGGGCGCAGCCCCAGGCAGCGGCAGCAAAGCTGAGACCAGAGGAGGCGACGCACGGCAAACGGAGCGGCGTGGCGTGGCCCGGCCCGGCCCGCGCGGCCCCAAATGCGACCCCGGGAAGAGCACACAGGCATGAGCAGCCCCAACAGTTCCAACACGGGAGCAACCGAAAGAGAGAGCAAAGACTCAGCGAGACAGAAAACAGCAGCCACTCGGAAAAAGGAAAAGACCATAGTAGCTAAGATCTTAGGGATAGTGAAATGGTATAATGTTAAATAAAATTATGGTTTTATAACAAGATGTGACAACCAGCAAGACATATTCGTGCATAGAACTGCTATTAAAAAGAATAACCCTGAAAAATGCATCCCAAGCTTGGGAGATGGAGAGGTGGTGGAATTCAAAATCATACAAGGTAGAAAAGGGTTACAAGCATCACAGGTCACTGGGCCTGATGGTGTTTCTGTGAAAGGCAGTATACATGCTAAAAATCGTAGTCCTATTAGACAATATCTCCATTGTAAACCCCCCCTACAGTCTCCCTTTCCTAATTCCACCTTTCCCTTTTACCCTATGTCCTATTACCCCCAGTGTATTCCCAATCCATTTTTTCATCCATGGTTTCCCTCACAAAACCATGCATTTGCCAATTGTTTCCCCCAAAATCCCTTTCCAATGCTGAGTGGGGGATGAAAAGGGGGAGGGAATAAATTAAACCCTCTCCTGCCTCAGTTTCCCCACAGGCATGTCCAGAGAGTTCTGTCTCCCTTCTGTCAGCCCTAAGATGTTCCACAGAATCTGTTTGGACATTTAAAGACTCAGGAGGGTGGCTTGTTTTGTTTTGAAACTGTTCTTGTTATGTTTATCCAGTTGTCTTCATTCTCCTTTTATTAAAATAAAACGGGTGAAATGTCGGGCTCCCTCCCCTGCCATGTAGCCCTGGGAGCCCTGAGGGAGGCACAGGGTTTCCCTGCCCCTGGTCAGCCTCGTTCCCCATTGGTTGGTTTGTGTTTCCTGCGCGGGCAAAGGACCTCGGGCCCCGTGACTGGAGCAGTTCCTTGGCAGAGCCCGGCCATGCGGCTGGGGAAATAAACATCTCTGAAACATCTAGCAAGAATCCGTCCATATATATATTTCTTTTCCACGGGACTCCTGGTTTGATATAGGCGTGTTACAGTATCCTCACTGTAACAGAGACCTGCACTCTGCTGCCAGAAGAATGGAGAAAAAATGCATTAGCAATATCAATAGTGGCATACCACTTCGCTGCCTTGGACTCCAGCTCATACTGGAGCTCCAACATGTCCGGCACAGCAGCACTCAATAGTGGAGTCACTTCATTCAAGCCAGGATAGTCCACAGTCAATCTCCATTCCCCATCAGACTTGCGCACAGGCCAGATGGGGCTGTTGAAGGGTGAGTGGGTCTTGCTGACCACCCCTTGGCTCTCCAGCTCACGGATCATCTTGTGGATGGGGATCACAGCATCTCGAGTTGTCTGATACTGCTGGCGGCTCACTGTCGAGGTGGCAATTGGCACTCGTTGCTCTTCCACTTTCAGGAGCCCAACTGCAGAAGGATTCTCTGATAGTCCAGACAGGGTGTTCAATTGCCTAATGCCCTCTGCCTCCACAACAGCAATCCCAAATGCCCACCTGAGTCCTTTTGGGTCTTTGTAATAGCCATTTCGGAGGAAGTCTATGCCCAGAATACACGGGGCCTCTGGACCGGTCACAATTGGATGCTTTTGCCACTCCTTCCCAGTCAGGCTCACCTCAGCTTCCAACAGGGTCAACTGCTGTGATCCCCCGGTCACCCCAGCAATAGAGACAGGTTCTGCCCCCACATGTCCCGATGGCATTGAAAAGTACGCTGTGCCTCAGTATCAACCAATGCATCATAATTTTGTGGCTCTGATGTGCCAGGCCATCGGATCCACACCGTCCAGAAAACGCGGTTCTCCCGTGCCTCTTCCTGGCTAGAGGCAGGGCCCCTCTAGCCCTGGTTATCATTCTTTCCCTGGGTGTACATGCTCAAGGTACCTTCTGGGGATTTGACATATCATCCTCCCCTTTGTAATACCTGCCAGCTCGGTCACTGGAGGCTGAGGCTACTTTCACCTTAGCAGAACCCCCTCGGTTAGTGTCTCCCTCCTTGAGTTCACACACCTGCACTGCCAGGAGAGAAGCGGGTTTCCCATCCCACCTTCTCATGTCTTCCTCATGCTCGCACAGAAAAAACCACAGCTCAGCTAGTGAGGTGTACCGTCTCCCTAGCTAGAGGATGTCGGGCTCTGACTTGGGGGCCTGTGACTTGCACTGGTGCCACACTGATCTTCCTCATCTCCTCCCTCATCTCCTTCATCTCCTCTTTGAGGTCCTTAACCACAGCAGAGACATGAGCTTTCAGCAGATCATTGACCATACTGTCATAATTCCTGAGCCTGTTGGTGACAGAGCCCACTGTTTCTCGGATATTCTCGGCATCAATCATTGCAATGAAGGAGGTGTATTGCTGTGGCCCTAGCTTTGCCAGGTTCCACATCATCTGTCCTGTGCACCTGACCTTATCAGGGTCATTATCATGCTCTCCATCCCTCCCAAAGAGTACCTCTAATACTGCCACCTCTCTTAGCTGCTGGATCCCTTCCTCGAGTGTCTTCCACTGCATTCTATGATGGTACTCCTGCATTCTTTCTTTGTGAATGAACCTTTCTCTCACACTCATTAAGAGCCGCTCCCAGAGAGAAAGGGGCCCTGGCTCCCTCACAAATATCTGGTCCACACCTGGGTCCTGGGTCAACGACCCCAGATACCTTGCCTCACCACTATCCCTTTGCACACCTGTGCCCATAAGGTCCCAAACCCGAAGCAGCCAGGTTGTATAAGGCTCGCGCCCCCTTCGCACATTGTCTTTTCACATATTACGGAGACTGTTGTACGACAGGGACTCAGTAATGATTTCTGGCTCTGACTCTCCTGCTGGTTGTGAGGGCCCTGGTTCCCCATCATCATCATTAACTGGTTGTACTGATTTGGTCTTATACTTCCTCCTTTGCACAGGGGCGACTGCTGCTGGCTGTGGTTGTCCTTGTGGTTCAGCTGGAACCTGGACGGTTGTAATATCCGTGGGTTCCACTGCTGCACCATCGGACTCACCCTCTTTGGGGCAGGGAGAGGGTTTTTCACTAGCTGAGGAGGGGTATTCCCTTAGCACCTGGCACATCTCCTGGCACATCTCCTGCATCCCCTTCACAGGTATCCCCACCCAGTTTGGGTAGTCCATTTCTGAGGTGGGCTGTTGGGCAGTATGAGGCTTTGGGGCAGGATCTCTAGTGTCTGGGGCTGTGTCAGGCTCTGGGGCTGGATCTCTACTCTCTGGGGCCGTGTCAGGTTCTGGAGCAGGATCAGGCTCTGGGGTAGGATCTCTAGTCTCTGGGGCCGGTGTCTGGGTAGTTATCCAAGCCAATCTCAACTTATCCCTGAGTGCTAAATAGAGTAGGCCTATCAGCACCAGTTGGTTAGTACCCAGAGGGAATCTAAACCCTTCGAAAATTGGTGGGGTGGGCCCAAAGAACTGGCTGAGGGGTTGGGAGAAAACTTCCCCTGGTGTCATTTCCTCACAGAAGGTACCATTTTTAACATAACCCCAAAAACATGCACTTAGTGTGTGATAGCCCTTTATCCATGTGCCCACATTCCAGAGGAAGTTAAAAGCCCATGAATTCCTCACCTTCTCGACCCATAGTGCAAACTGGATAACAGCAATGGCAGCCTTAGCCAGAGGACCTATGTTTAGGTAAGGAGCTGCAAAGGGGACAATATAGCCACGACCACCTGCCACCCGAACCAGGGTAAACTAGACCACATATTGCTGCCTAACAAGGTTCCTATATTCAGCACACCAAATTAAGTTACCCAGGAACTCTTATTCCTTTTTCACACCTTTCTATTAATGCCCTCAGGCCCCATGGTTGGGCCCCAAGATCTGTCTTGGTTTGAAAGACAGGTGTCTGCTAAGGAAGGCAGGAGCCTCCTTGGAATGGCAGATGCAACCCCCCTTCCCTCCGAGTTATTATAATTTTGAAATCAGGGGGGCTTTCAGGCAAAGATATGGGAAATAGGAAGAACAGTTCTTTACTATTATATATCTATATGTGTATAACCAGTCAAACAAACAACAATAACTATGGCAGTAACAGCAAACAATCACAAACCCAGTGCCAGCCTTCTCGGCTGTCAGGCCCTTTCCCCTTGGGTGCAGTTCTGGTCGCAGCCAGCAGGGGCGCTGGCGGCTCCCAGTGAGCAGGGCAGGCATGATGGTTCCCCCGCGGCTGCAGGGGGCGCTCCGGAGTGAGCTCGGGGAGCATGCGGCACTGGTGGCCTGGGATCCCAGGGAGGGATGGAACAAAGGCTTCACAAACCCCTGGGCAGCCGATCCCAGTGTCCGGCCGGACCCTTGGGAACAGCAGGCTGGAACAGCAGGGACGAGCACAAATCCCAGGTGGCAGACGAGATGTATCAAAATTCCGGAGCTGCAGTGGAAAACCCCCGGAGGTCTCGGCAGGCAGGGCGAGTGGGGCTACAGAGTAGCAAAGGCTCGAAGCAACAGCGGGAGCAGGGCGGCCGTGACCCAGCTTTCCAGCGGGGCTGGGAAGGTGGGCTTGGGAATTCTGGGGTTTCTCCTGTAGAAGGAAGGCAGCCGAAGAAGCAGCCTCTCTCCCTGTCCAAATGCCAGGAACTGACTGCCCACAAACCTAGGTGAAAGAGATGCACCCCTCACTCTGTGGCCAGGTCCTTTGTTTTTCTTAAGCACCCAGCACTTTGTCCCCCTGGCAACATGTATGGGGAAAATTCCTTTAAGAGAAAAAAAAATAAAAGAAGGAGAACTAAAACCCCAACAGAGTTGACCTTTTTTTCCTTCCCTGGAATTTTGCATTTTCTCTCTTTTCTGCTGGACTGCTTTCAATATCAGAACACATCAGGAGGACTTTCCACCGAGCACAGAGGGCCTGGCCCTGGGCCAAGCCCCAGCTCCGAGGAGACCAAAGGGAGGACTCTAACACTTTCCCAGGTTTTTTCTCCACAGTGAAAGGTTTTTATTATTTAGCATTATTTTCCTTTTCCTGTGTGTTTGTTAAATAAATCGTTTTTATCTCTTTCACTTTCCTTCGAGGAAAATGTATATTTTCCCGAACCTGGTGGGGGAGGGATGGTCTGTAGCCTGCCTTCTCGCAGAGGATATATTTCTAAATTTGGCCAAACTGGCACAATAGGTAAAGAGCTTAATGTAACCAACTGTTGGGTCTGTGGAGGGCCTCTGATGACAGAGGAATGGCCATGGAAAGGCAGTGGCTTAAGCCCAATAGAACTCCTTAAGTGGAAGCGGACAAAGATAAGGGGAGAAAACAGACCAGAAGGATGGGTACTAAGTTCAACAGTGATAGGAGAGGAGTGTCTCTGGTGTACCGGAAACAGTTTCCTTAACGAAGTAGGAAATACTCCCTGTAAGAGATATAAAGTCAGTAACGGAACTTTTACATGGTGGGTCTCCGAGAAACCAGCTCTGTATTGGACTCGGAAAAAAACAAAGGAAGAGAATTGTAAGTACAATAATAAGGTCAAACTCTTTCAATGCAATGATACAAACAAAAATCCTTATTTTGGGATCCCAGACATTTCAGAATATTGGGAAAATATAAATCAACAAAAATTTTGATATTTCTGGAGGTCACCAGATGGCCTATTTTGGATATGTGGAAAAAGGGCATATGCAAAGCTCCCTTCTCGGTGGAAAGGGAGTTGTACCCTGGGAATCATATACCCAGGATTCTTTCTTTTACTAGAACCAGATGGAGATCAACTAGGAATACCAGTGTATGAGGATCTAAAAAGAAATAAAAGAGAATTGATTGGAGGATCTCAAAAATGGAGAGATGAGGAATGGCCCGCTGAACACATAATTGAAACATATGGGCCAGCCACTTGGGCATAAGATGGTAGTTGGGAATATCAAACCCCAATTTACATGCTGAATCGGATTATAAGACTCCAAGCAGTTGTAGAAATAATAACGAACCAAACTGGTCAGGCATTGGAATTACTAGCTAGCCAACAAAGCCAAACAAGAGCTGCAGTGTATCAGAATAGGTTGGCTTTAAGACTATCTATTGGCTGAAGAAGGATGTGTGTCATAGGTTAGCAAGCATAGTCCCGGAAGGGATGTCCTTGCTGAGGGGTGCTTACAGCTTCCTCTGGGACCTGATAGAACCTATCAGCTGGCCAGTTTGAATATGGACATTTCTTTAAGCCACTTAAAGTTGTGACCGCCTCTGTGATACACACTTAAGAATAGACAAACTCCCCCCCCAAGCTCTCTCTCGTTTCCGGTGCTGGCACAGGTGGCTGCAGGCCCCGTGCGGGGGCCAGCAGGCCCGGCCAGGCCCTGCTGGGGCCAGGCCGGGCCGGGCCACAGCCAGCCTGGAGCCATGGGCCTGTTCCAGCCGTGGAACTTCCCCCCCCCCCACTGCCTTGCCGTGGGCGACTGGAGCAGCTCAGCTCTCCCCCCTCTCCACTGCGGCCAAGATTTCAGCAAAGTGGCACCTCTGTCCGGCAGAGGTCAGGTGACCAACAGCAATAAGCCACATTCCAGCTGCAAGGCCGAGGTGAGATTAACCCTTTTATTGCTGTGAAGAGCTGAAAACCTGAGGGAAGACAAAGAGGAGATGCTTAAAGCTGAAAGTCTGTTGTGAAGCTATGATATATCAGTGTATCCCATTGTAATTTCATGAAGATCTGGGGGGTAGAGTGTTCAACTCGTAAGCAAAAGCACCTGTGCTGAGATAGGCAGATGCTGACGCAGCTGTAATTTCATGAGAAGCTTGGACAGAGAGAGATGAACAAAATGAGGACTTTTGCTCCAAATGGGAAAGGAGAAAAACCTCAATTCCTAGAGATGCTCCCAGAGATAGTTCTAATGATGAAGATGAGGAAGACCCTTTGCTCCCAGGGAAGGAGAAGGGGCTCTGTTTCTTTGTTTCTGAACAGCTCAACCTTAAAATTGTACCCCAAAAAACTTTCAAGAGTGGACCCTCGAAAGCAGTTGCGGGAAAAGCTGCAAGTCAGGGGAAGGGACTCACATCGCAAGCAGAGAGACTCCTCTTCCTAAATGGACTGAACAATATTTGGAAGTGGGTGGCTGTCTCGGTGTGATACTGTTTTCATAGCACGAGCAAAAAGAGACTTCTCTTTCTAAATGGACTGAACAAGGTTTTTTAGGGAAGTGGTAGACGGACTGAACATCTTAAGGGTTGTCTTTACATTGTCAGTGGGAGAAGGGAGGAAGGTGGGGGGAGGAGGAGAGTTCTGAAGGTGGTATAATTTTTTTTCTTTTCTTCTTTTAGGTCTGTTAATAAACTTCTTTATATTCTTTCAAGTTTGGTGCCTGCTTTGCGTTTCTCCTAATTCTTATCTCACAGAAGATAAACAGTAATGAGTATTTTAGCCCAAACCACTACACTAAATTGTCGGGGTCTCCTCCCCCCGCCCTGTAGCCCTGAGGGCACAGACACACGGGGTTTCCCTGCCCCTGCTCAGCCTCGTTCCCCATTGGTTGGTTTGTGTTCCCTGCGCGGGAAAAGGAGCTCGGGTGCTGACTGAGAGAGTTCCTTGGCAGAGCCCGGCCATGCGGCTGGGGAAATAAACATCTCTGAAACATCTAGCAAGAATCCGTCCATATATATTTCTTTTCCACGGGACTCCTGGTTTGATATATGCGTGTTGCAGTATCCCCACTGTAACATATGGTGATGAATTGTGAGCAGAACGATCCCCGATCCCTAAGCGACTGATTTGTGTGAGTAAACCCTGGAAACTTTGGATTCCTCTTCTTGGTTTTGTTTTGCTATTGCATATCTGGACTATGGAAGTATCGTGGGAAATGGGGCTCTCTGAGCCACAGAAAAAAATGTATCTAGAAGTAAAAGGAATCCTTGAACAACAAAACAAAAAAGTATTTGAACCGGGAGATCTTGAACACTTCTTTATGTGGCTTTTCAAAGAGTTCCCCTATATTTCTCGAGACTTACTTTTTGATATCAGACCTCCTGGATATCATCAGGAGTGTTTCTGGAACGAGATCTACGATGGGCTAAGGGATGGACGACCGATAGGAGCTCTCCGTGGATGCCTTATAATCAGCGAAGCTCTTGAGAAGCATTTGTATGGTCCCATTACCCCTAAAGCAGAAGATCATACTTATCCCGTGGCCGAGACCGCCCGGCCGCCATCCCGGGAGCACATGACTGCAGCCGTGCCGATGGAGGTGCCTGCGCTGGATGCGCCCGGCCCCCTCGGGAGCGCGCGCCTTATCGCGGACCCCATCCCTGTCTCGGGGTCCCCGGCCATGCGGCCGCGAGTGAGGGAGCGATGCCGCAGGCGCCGCGGGTGCCGTGGGCCACGAGCAGCCAGGAACCGGAGGTCAGCGTGGAAGCCTGCTCTGTGCATACGGCTCAGAGATCCCTATGCAGGGAGAAGCGGCGGTTTCCACAGCGACACGAGAAGCTGTGCAGCGCAGTGCCGAGCAGAAACGGGGCCGCTCTCAAAGCAGCGTGGAGTTTGCGGAGCGGAACCGGTCACAGGGCATGGGGCCGGCGGCGATGGCAGCGCGGGGCCGCGCAGAGCCCAGACAGGCGCCGGAGCGGGGCCGCTCAGAGGGCACGGAGCAGCCGCAACGCGGGGGCCTGACCGAGACGTCGGAGTCTGCAAGGCGGCGGCCACGCGGGACCAGCAGCCACGACAAACACGCAAGCATGTGATAGGAGACGTTCTAGCAAAAAAAGTCACAGGAACTGTGAAATGGTACAATGTCAAAAACAACTATGGATTTATAACACGAGATGATACAGGGGAAGACTTATTCATCCATAGAACTGCCATTAAAAGGAATAACCCTAAAAATTACCTGCAAAGTGTAGGAGATGGGGAAGTTGTGCAATTTGATATAGTGCAAGGAAAGAAGGGCTTACAAGAAGCGAATGTTACTGGGCCTGGAGGTATTCCCGTCAAAGGCAGCCGTTATGCACAAAATTATAAACAATATCTATTCCAGCAATTTCCCTACCCACAGCCTAATTTGCCCTTTTACCCTATACCCAATATGAACCCTTTCCTAAGTTTACCCTATCCCCAGTTTATTCCTAATCCCACCTTTCCCTTTTACCCTATGTCCTATTACCCCCAGTGTATTCCCAATCCATTTTTTCATCCATGGTTTCCCTCACAAAACCCTGCCTTTGCCAATTGTTTCCCCAAAAATCCCTTTCCGATGCCGATGGGGGGATGAAAAGGGGGAGGAAAGAAATTAAACCCTCTCCTGCCTCAGTTTCCCCACAAGCATGCTCAGAGAGTTCTGTCTCCCTTCTGTCAGCCCTAAGATGTTCCACAGAATCTGTTTGGACATTTAAAGACTCAGGAGGGTGGCTTGTTTTGTTTTGAAACTGTTTTTGTTATGTTTATCCAGTTGTCTTCATTCTCCTTTTATTAAAATAAAACGGGTGAAATGTCGGGGTCTCCTCCCCCCGCCCTGTAGCCCTGAGGGCACAGACACACGGGGTTTCCCTGCCCCTGCTCAGCCTCGTTCCCCATTGGTTGGTTTGTGTTCCCTGCGCGGGAAAAGGAGCTCGGGTGCTGACTGAGAGAGTTCCTTGGCAGAGCCCGGCCATGCGGCTGGGGAAATAAACATCTCTGAAACATCTAGCAAGAATCCGTCCATATATATTTCTTTTCCACGGGACTCCTGGTTTGATATATGCGTGTTGCAGTATCCCCACTGTAACACTAAATTGGTCTTTCCGCCCAGTTACAAACCCAACCCGTGACAATGTGTTTGTGGAAAATTTAATACATCAGACTGTTGTTTGAAGATAGATGACCATGGGGATGCTGTCCTAGATATAGCCAAAAATATCAGAAAAATAGCCCACGTACCAGTCCAAAAGTGGGAATCTGCACTAAAACTTAGCTGGTGGGATAATGTATTGGAAATAGAATGGTGGAAGAAGCTAGGTTTCTTCCTTTTATGTGCCACTGCAGGCTTGATTTTTCTCCCTTGCCTGATCCCCTGTTTTATTCGATTAATATCTACTGTGGTCCAAGGTATGCAAATAGTACCAATGCCCGTGGAACCAAAATTGGCTACATCTGGAACAGCACAAAAGATCATGGTGTTGAAGAAGCAAAATGATATCAAAGACTCCTTTGAAGAAGCAAGATTGATTTGTGAAAAAAATGAGCAAATAATAAAGGCTAGAAAACAAGGTATACTGCTCAAGCCAAATGATCTGTAAAAAAAGGAAAAGTGAGGTATTGTTATGAATGTATTGTGATGTTGGCTTTTTGCATGTTCCTTAATGTTAGAAAAACTTTACCTAGGTTCTGTAATGTCATACATGATATAGAATGCCTATTGTTTATGTAGTCAATTTAGAAAAGATAGGCAGAGAAAGTCTTCACATTCCTGGAGTATCTTATCAGAGAAGAAGAAAAACCAGAAACCAGAGAGAAGAATTTATGGAGGGAGCAGAGACAGAATGGAGCCAAGGAGGAAGACTGATGGGATGATACATAGAAACTCTAAAGAATTTATGAATCATGCATGATTGTGATGAATATGCAATAAGAGATGTACTTTTAAAGACGATCTTTTGGATGTAGAGGTGTGCCTTTGGATCTCTGCCAAAGCACCCGGCCGTAATATCCTTTTTGCTATTGTTTCCTAATTGTCCCCTTTTATTAAACTTTTCTTAAAATTTTACTGAGTGAACTGTGTTTTTCACAATATATAGTATGTTGTGTCAACCTTCTCACCCTTTATATGGGTTTTTATTAAAGCTATTAGTAGACAATTATAATATTAAGGAAATGCCTTTATTGTGAATATAATATTTCATTCTTCAACAGTGGCAAATAATCTTCCATATTTATTCTGGACCTCCACGCTGTAAAATAAAAGCATATAGTTAAATATATTCCACTAAAAGAATGGAAAATGGAGATCTCATCTTTTTCACTGTTCTAGATTAACAAATAGAGTTTTAGTTTTAATTTTTGATTTAGACATTGATTTTTAACCTGTATAGGAACATGCACGGAGTGTCAAAGTATCAGCATCTACCCATAAGAACTCCATTTTTTCAGGGGAGAATACAAAAGGATCAATACCTGCAACCTATAATTATAGTTTCTTCCAGTTCTCCCACTGAAGAAACATGACTCTTAATCACTTTAGAAAGGTCTGATAAACATAGCAGTAGTAAACAGAAGTTTTAGAATTATTTTCACTGCCCAAATTCCAAAGCAAAAACAAACCCCAGGTCAGCCATTACAATCATTATGAGAAATCAGAAAGGTACTCAATTCATTATTTTGCCAATAAAATTATTTGACAATTTACCTCACCATTAGAAAATTTATGCTAAAGATCAAGGAGCATATTACTATGCAAAATTATTAGTTTTATTTCTAATTTTAATACCCTACTGATGTACATGCAGGAAAACTAATTTCCTCTATTAATATGATCACACTGTAGGTGTCCTTATAATTTAACAAAGCTATGTGTCTTTTCATTTCAGACTCACACCTGTCTCTCCAGTTCTTCATATTTTGTGCATTGTCCCCTTTTAAAGCATCGGTGTTTAAAACTGAAAATTGTTACAGAACAAAAGCAGGTTTTTCTTGCTTTTTATGTACAGTGGCATATTTACAAATATTGCAGAAAATATTTATATCAAGTTTAATAAAATATTTCCACTACTAGAAATACAAGCAGTAACTTACAAAAACTAGTTTGAGGAATATTTTGGACTTCAGTCACCTGGTAATAGCCTTTGCTGGTCTAAGAACAGACTCTTGTGCTCCTGTACAGCATATTTAAATTACATGTTAAACAGCTGTTACAAAACAGGTAGTGACTGTGATTAATGTAGGCTACGACTATCAGAAGCTGTCTGCATGTCTGTATCTCTCTAATTAGTGATACCACAAGCTACTAATTAGTTGAGTACCTTGTGTAGTGTAGTGGTTTGGTCCAAAATACTCATTACTGATTTTGTAGTTGGGGTACTGTGTATCAAAGCAGTGAAAACTCCAAGTATACACTTGCCAAGAATTACAATGTAATACTGTATTTTTAACTTGGAAGGAGGTGTAGAAATAAGATAAATACTAGGTAAATACAGACAATACACACCAATAAATGAAACTTACTTGAATATATTCAATCTCTTCATCTGACATTAGTTTTCGTCTGTATTTCTGAGGTAAGGTTCTTGTTAATTCAGAAGTGTCTGGTATACTTTGTACTCTACTAACAGGTGAAATATTTTTAAATGCTGGTGATCTGCTTCCTACAGACTCCTGTGCTTTTGAAGCATCAAGAGATGGCATACTTGTTTGTAGAGATTCCAGTACTGAAATCCAGATTGCAAAACCATTACAGAAATATAACAAGACAGTAAAACTAATTAGTAAGCAGCCAATAAAAGTTACCAGTTATTGACAGTGTTCATTATAGAAAATACTTAAAAGAATTAAAATAATTAAAAGATACTCTACTTCTCACAAGCTGTTTTTACTGTTGTTAAATATACCCAGAATACAGTGAAAAAATTCTGAAAGTAAAAGAAAGCATATTTGAGTGGCAGAAATACTGATGTGGAAACAATATAAATCAACACAGATCCTAACAAAGGCTTTTTCACTGGGAAGCTGTACTTGCAGAAGCAGCATGAAGTATCAAATGTGCGTGTGGAGGGGATTATGTAGAAAGATAAATAAATAACTAATATCCAACTAAGATGATGCTTTTTGTTTACTGCAACTGTAAAGACAAACAAATGAAAAAGAGGTAGAGGCTTAGAGAAAGAAAAAGCTCACAACTATGGCAACCACAACATGTAATAGAATGCTATACCCATTCTTAATATTACAAAATGGCATCAAGAAAGTAAGGTCCCAAACAGAGCAAGGAGGAAGAGAACCCATCAGAAGGAGCAGAATCTGAACAGGGGGCATGCCATTAAGCTGAAATTTTAAAATTTAAGAGCAGAAGGCAAAGGGAACAGAAGATGAAAACAGAAGAAAACAACACACATATGATAATAGTTTTGGCTAGTAATGACTACAAAGTATTTTTGTTTTAATAAGTAACATACCTTATATATGAAAAAAAAAATTCTCCAAATTTGTTTTATATACCACATAAATATTTAGAGATTTGCTTGGCCTTTAAAGCACTCACATCCCTAAAAGTATAGTCTTGATCCACAGAGCTCTGTTTAGCTATGCAGAAGCAACATTCTGGTGCGGTAAAACAGTTATTGCTACAGCATTCAAGCAAAGCGAAGTAGATTGCAATTTACTAGTGAGGCAACAGAAATTAATTAATGTAGAAAGGTTTAACATACTTAAAATATATAGCCACAAAAATACTGTGATGCAAAGATAAGCATAAGCTAAATAACATGTTTTTAAGCCTTTGAGAAAGCAATTCACTGGCATGAAAGGTGGTGCAATTGGCTGAACTGGGCACAACATACAAAATTTGGACTGAAAGTTATTGCAGAAAATAGTTCCTGAAGAATTCACAGGTAAGTCAGAAGTGACACTGATGTTCATTGTAGATACTTTGCAGTGTTAATGGATAAACTAAGCTTAAAGCTAAATCCTAAATATAATGCTGTGGCAAATACATTGTATGGTATCATTTCTAAACAAGCGAGAATAACAACAGAGCTTCTTAAAACATCTACTACTTCAGTTTCAAATGCTTTATTGACTCAAAAGTAATATTAAAACAACATATAGCTCATTAACTTTGATGTTCTAAATGTAACAGTATTGAGGTTCTTGTAAATATACACATAGCTATAGGTGTAAAAATTAATGTCAAAGATTGCAATGAAGTTAATCTTTTTCTCAGCATTAATTATTAGCACAAAGAAACACTTCTTAAAATGTACAGTGGAATGGCTCTTAGCCATAAATCAGGGTTTTAAACACCCCCGACATCACACACTCCAATTAGGAAAAGAAAGGATGAGGAAAATGCAACATCATTTTCTGCAAAGATCACCAAATACCTAAGGCTGTTTCAAATTCACTTGGATACTATCACTTCAGGCAAATATTAGTATTTTCAAAAATGTGACTTTTTATTTAAGTAGAAAAACATCACTAGAAATCCTTGTGAATCTGCCTTGACCAAAAAATAAAGGCATGCACGTATTATTTATATTCCCACAGCTGTATAGAGTCTGAAAAGGAAGCCTTCAAACTAAAACAACTATGATTCAGAAACCCTGCTCAAAATCAGTTGAGTTGCATAGTTGAAGCAGAAAAATTGTGTGCTGATTCTTATATAAAACAGTTTATGCAAAGAAATATGACATAAGTTGTATCTATAGATTAAATACTTACTTTTAGGTCTGGGACTACTTTTTCTGTCTGGGAACTTTATTAAAGGAGTATGTGGCTTGACTACCTAGAACAAGACAACGTAGTAGGAGAAACAGGGAGAATAAAATATATTTCTAGACAAACATTAACTTTACAATAATAAAATGGAACATACGACATATTAAACAACCACTTCTATACTGCTGCTTTATGCACCAGCATTGTGATAAAATTACTACTTAAATTCTATTTTTATCCAAGGAGAAATTTCACCTTTAAAGGCACTACCCCACTCTAGTGTTCAGAACAGGAATAAGCATTCTCTTCCTTTTCTCACAGCAATGTGTGTATGCAGAAATAGCTACTACAGTAGAAAAAATGGAATTAAGTTTTAGCATGTGAAACTGCTAGCAGTGCTCTCCACCTGTACATATTTGTTCAGCTGGCTGTCTGGGATTGACTAGTTCAATTAAGAAAAAACCCCTATAAATTATAACGTCTGGTATTCAAAGCCACTGTGCTTATTTTTGAAATATGTCTTTTCAAGAAGACTACGTTTTACCTTTGAAGGGAAGAAGGATAGCTTAGAAAGGAGATACTGATTAGCGCCCTCCCCTCTTGAACAGCGACCGAAAAGGTCTGCAGACTGCTCAGTAACATCCTTTGGTACCAGAACCAGGCACAGGAATCAAATGACCGGCGCCACCGGGCCGGCCTCGCCGCATGCTTCTTCCCCCGCGCCAAGGACACCAGCCTCTCCAGAAGCGCCTCGGGCCTCGGCCACCTCAGGCCCCGGAGGCCGCGCGCGAAGCGAAGCCTGCCATCCGCCCCAGGCTCCCAGCCCCAGCCGCCCGAGCCGCCTCCCGGTCCGCAGGCCGAGCACCGCTACCTGTACTACTCTAGCGACAGCCGCCATCTTACTGCCCATGGTGACGCCACGTCCCAGCGCCGGAGGAGCAATACCAGGCCACGCCCACTATGAGGGGGGCCCAGATAAGGGGCTGTTTGAGGCAGTGCCAAAATACAAATAAAATAAAGGGGCAAAACATTAAAATTTAAAAATCGCTTCAAGTAGCTCTGCATTTTATTTGAATTCGATCAAGACAGCCGATCCACATTTTAAAAGCTGATCCTCACTTATAAAGAGTGCCAATGTTTTAATTTAACATATTACTTTGGTGAGTTGACCTTGGCTAGACATCAGATGCCTGCCAAGGTGCTCTATCCCTTCCCCTCCTCAGCAGAACAAGGGGGAGAAAAAGACGACAAAAGGCTCATGGGTTGAGATAAGGACAGGGAGATCACTCAGCACTTAGCATCACAGGCAAAACAGACTCATTCGGTTCTCAGCTGATATCTTCCTGATTACTGATACTTCTTTTTTATTCTCCACAGAGCACTTGCAGTTTGATTTCCAATTATTTCGATTAATGTTGAAATATTCTCAATTGCTTTTTCCAATTCATTAACTCCTAACCAGGGGATAAACCATGTGGCAATGGAATGGAAAGCTGTGGATCTCTTTATCAAAGGATTGCTAATTCTTTTGGTTCATTTTAGATCAGCCTTCAAATTCTTTGTAACTGTAATATTTGGGATTACAGCTCCGAAAGTGCAAGTACCCTTGTCACCAAAAATCGGGAGTAAAACTCTCTAACACTGTAATTTCAGTACTAGAAAGCAGCATCACTTTTATTCATGATGCCAGTCATGAGTGGGATATTTCCACCTAACCCATGCACCACATGACACAATCAACTTTGTCTAGTCCTTTTTGGGGGATTACATCTGTTTATACATGTGCTACGGTAAGGTGATGTCTCCAGATCCCACTCCTGATCTTTTTCTTCTTGATCTATATTAAATGAGGTACTTACCCAGAACGTTACCCATTTTATATCGGTGGGGATTGGAACTCCAATTAAATGTATTCCTTTTCCCAAATGTTCAGGCATATGAGCACATATCCAACAATCACTCAGATTAGCTCTTTGTTACTTCCTCCATCAATTTCAGGTGGAGATTGAAGCTCCATTGGTTTCCCAGACCTGATCTCGATGGTATTGTTAAACTTAGTCCACTTAACAAGATAAATCAGAGTTAAAACTTCATACTGCTTTGAATAGAAATATACAAAATTTAATTCAAATAGAAATACAAACAATGTTGTAAAATAACTCCATTCACACGTGTCGTGGTTTGACACTGACCAAATGCCAGGCACCCATGAAAGCTGCTCACTCACCCTCCCCTGCCACAGCTGGGCAGAGGAGAGGAAAATTTAACAAAGGGTTCATGAGTTGAGATAAGGACTGGGAGAAAACACTCCAAGGGCAAAACAGGCTCATCTTAGAGGTACAAAGTGAATTTATTACTAAAAACTTCAGAGGAGTATAATGAGAAGTAAAATAAGCCCTTAAAGGCACCTTTTTTCCCCCAACCCCTCCCTCCTTCCCACCGACAGCTCAGGGAGACAGGGCATGGGGGTGTTTGTCAGTTCGTCACCTGAGACCTTCTTCTGCTGCTCAGGGAGAGAAGTCATTCCCCTGCTATGCCGTGTGGTTCCTTCCCATGGGAGACAGTTCTCTGTGAACTTCTCCAACGTGGTTCCAATCTCACGAGCAGCAGTCCTCCCAAAACTGCTGCGGCGTGGGTCACTCTTCCACAGGGTGCAGTCCTCCAAGGACAGGCTGCTCCAGCCTGGAAGCAGAGGCCCCCTCTCTCCACCAGGTCTCCCACTGGAACACAGCCTCCTCTAGGCATTCACCTCCTCCAGCTTGGGCACCTCCCCCACAGGCTGCAGGTGGATCTCTGCATCCCCCGTGGCCCCTCATGGGCTGCAGGGGGACAACCTGCTTCACCATGGTCATCACCACGGCCTGCAGCGGAATCTTGGTTCTGGCACCTGGAGCACCTCCTCCCCCTCCTTCTCCACTGACCTTGGTGTCTCCATGTTGTTTCCCTCACATGTTCTCACCTCCTCCTCTTCTTTGGCTAGAAAAACTGTGCCTCTCTTTGTTTTGATTTTCTTCTTAAATATGTTGACACAGAGGCGTTACCATCATCTCTAATTGGCCCAGCCTTGGCCAGTGGCATGTCTATCTTCAGAGCCATCAGGGATTGGCTCTGCCAGACATGGTGGAAGCTTCTAGCAGTTTCTCACAGAAGCCACCTCTGTGGCCCCCCCGCTACCAAAAACTAGGCTGTGCAAAACCAATACAACATGTTATTTCCCAATAACCCACAAAGTCCTCCCATGTACAGTTCATATGGTATCATATTAAACTTTAATCATAGAGGTCCAGTTGATTTACTTTCCATTCAGACTTTGGTGCTGCTTCAAGTTTTCAGTAATGAATCCATGGACCGATACTGTCAAGCTTGGCTGCTGTATGGGTGGTTAACAAAACTTGAAATGGTACTTTCCACCTTTCCTTTAAAGATTCATCATTCCAGGTTAGAAGATACACCCAATCTCCTGGTTGAAAGGGATGCACTTGGACATCCAAGGTAACAGGTGATCCTAAAACAATAAACATATGCAAGGATGAGAGTTTTTTTCCCAAAGATAATACATATTCCCAGAAATTGTGATTCCCTATTATGTGACTTTCCTGGGTATAGTTATAGCCTGATATGATCTCCCGTGAGAGATCTCTCTTCATATGGACGTACCTTTTCCTTAGAGCTTGGATGAATTCTAATTTTCAGCAATGCCAGGGGAAGAGCCTGTGGCCACTTAAGTGATGCTTCCTGACAAATTTTACTCATTTGCATCTTTATGCTCTGATTCATTCCCTCAAACTTCCCACTAGATTGTGGTCTCCATGGAATATGTAGGTCCCACCTTATTCTTAATGCTTTGGACTTAGTTTGTACAATTTCAGCTTCAAAATGGGGTCCTCTGTCTGATTACATTCCTATTGAGACCCCAAATCTGGGTATTATTTCATTTAACGATATTTTGGTTACCTCTTTAGCTTTGTTGGCGTGACAGGGGAAAGCTTCAGGCCAACCAGAAATGGTATCAACTAACACCGGTAAATACCTATATCACTCCTGTCGAGGAAATACAGAGAAATCTATTTGCCAATAATCTCCTGGACAATTTCCTTTCTTTGTAATTTCTTGGAGAGGATGAAAGTTTGGTAAGAAAGTTTCACAGATATGTAGGCTTGGCAGAAAGATCTCTGAATGTAGAAACTGAGGATGAGATAGAAATGAAAGCAAGTTTTGATATAGAGTAAAAGATGTTTTGCTGAAACACTGATCGCTGAGTAACTGAGAAGGCAAAGGTTGGAGATGAGTTGGAAGGAGATTTTTATGAATAGGACAAAGGTATGTGACTACAAACAAAGACATGTTTTTCACCAAGTAAATGAGTCCCAAGAAGAGCATAAGTAAATAGAAAACATGTCTTTACCAAAAAGAGAGCTATCGCAGGCAAACAAGAAATGTTGATGTAGCAAGAAGAAAAGGTCTGAGAATTTTCCATTGTAAGCTTAAATTGTAACTTACTCTTGTGATTGGATAATAATGACTATAATATGGTAATGGTAGTAGCTATGATAGGCTATAGGCAAATGTAAACGTCTTGTGTATGGTGCTTATTGGTTGTTATGTATTAAGATACTCAGCAAAGAAAAGTATATAATGCTTTGTAACTTGAACAGAAGGCGGCTTCAGGTATGCCTACAAGCTGGAGCTGACAGCTGTAGGGCTGGCTCTGGATACCCACTCCCTGAAATGCCGTAACTTCGCCTATGCAATAAACAGCTTTCAAGAGCCGCCTGAAGTCCAGACATCCTTCGTGAAACTTTCTCCTATAGTAATTCCTTGGGGTGGTAATTTATTATTTTGTAGGAGTTATTACCAAGATGCATTTTTCAGCTTTTGCCATTTTATACACTATCTAATAATTGTTTGATTATGCTTCCATACTTAACAAGCTAGCTTTGAAATGTTAATAGTTCTCTTTCTTTCCATAATGCACCATGAGTATGCACTACACTGAAAGCGTCTTTTGACTTACTTTCCTTTGGACAATTCCAATGCCTTCTGTAAAACAATAAGTTCAGCCTTCTGTACAGAAGCAGGCAAGGGGCAAGCTTTTACAGCCTCTGAGTTTTACCAGAGTATCTGGATTTGTTATGGGAACATCCTTTAAATCCTCTCTGTTAGAGTAGTCTTGTTCAATGGTTTGTAAGCAGTCATGTTGTAATTCCTCTCCTCCTGTTTTCTGAGGATCTAAAACCATAGATGGATTAAGTGCAGAAGTTACTTTGAGTTCAACACTGTCCTGTTCCAAAAGAACTTGATATTTTAGCATTCTGCTAGGAGACAACTAATGATTTATTTCCATTTTTGTTCTAAAAGAATTGTAAGCATGTGTAGCACATAGATAATGATCTTTTGTTCCAGAGTCAATTTTTTGAGCTTCTTGAATCAACAGAACTGTAGCTGCCACTGCCCTAAGGCATGCAGGCCAGCCTTTACTAACACTGTCCAATTGTTTGGAAAAGTATCCCACAGGTCATTTCCATTACCCTAACTTTTGGGTCAACACCCCCAGGACTAAATTAAGCCTCTCATGTACAAAGAGCTCAAAGGGTTTCATTAGGTCCAGCAATCCCAATGCTGGTGCAGACATCAAAGCTTTCTTTAAAGTGTTAAAGGGAGACACAGTCAGGATTTCAGTGTAATACTGTTACCAAAAATTCAGTAAAAATAAAAAAAACTCCTTAACACCAATGTAGCATTAAGAAGCAGGCATTCTTTATTTGGCCAGATGCATGAGGGGATATCTCCTCTGAAATATTGTGCATGCTGAGTACAGAAAAGCTCCTGCTTCTATACTATATTTTACATACATATTCATTGATTTTCCCAAAATAAACATATATATGATAATCATTAACATCTGTTCCCTCCCCTTTACACATGTGTTTTTCTGTCCTGGGGGTCTCTTTGGTGGTTCCTGGTGGTTGGTGACCCCAAAGTCATACCTGACTGCCCAGTGAACTGGTAAAAGTTGGCACAACTGGGCTGGTTGCTTTCCAGTTCCTCTTACACAATGGGCATTGTGCAGTTCCATAGGTCAGTGGTTTTTGAAGAATAAGCATTGTGTTAGCCCACCAGGTGCAGAAAATTCATCTGGCAACATCCAACCCCCATTGAAACTTATGAAGCTTGTCTTCCCTTTAAGTCTTCCTTATAGGAGAAAGTTTCACGAAGGATGTCTGGACTTCAGGCGGCTCTTGAAAGCTGTGTATTGCATAGGCGAAGTTACGGCATTTCAGGGAGTGGGTATCCAGAGCCAGCCCTACAGCTGTCAGCTCCAGCTTGTAGGCATACCTGAAGCCACTTTCTGTTCAAGTTACAAAGCATTTTATACTTTTCTTTGCTGAGTATCTTAACACATAACAACCAATAAGCACCATACACAATACCTTTACATTTGCCTATAGCCTATCATAGCTACTACCATTACCATATTATAGTCACTATTATCCAATCACAAGAGTAAGTTACAATTTAAGCTTACAATGGAAAATTCTCAGACCTCTCTTTTTCTTGCTACATCAACATTTCTTGTTTGCCTGCGATAGCTCTCTTTTTGGTAAAGACATGTTTTCTATTTACTTATGCTCTTCTTGGGACTCATTTACTTGGTGAAAAACATGTCTTTGTTTGTAGTCACATACCTTTGTCCTATTCATAAAAATCTCCTTCCAACTCATCTCCAACCTTTGCCTTCTCAGTTACTCAGCGATCAGTGTTTCAGCAAAACATCTTTTACTCTATATCAAAACTTGCTTTCATTTCTATCTCATCCTCAGTTTCTACATTCAGAGATCTTTCTGCCAAGCCTACATATCTGTGAAACTTTCTTACCAAACTTTCATCCTCCCCAACACTTCATAAGCCTCACTTTGCTTTTTTGCTAACATATAAGTTCCTTATGTTGCTTTAGCAATCATGTTTTTATGCAGCTTAAAGCAAGCATCATAATCATAATTATTACTATGATCACACATACTTTGCAAAAGCGAGGCCAATCAACCAACCAACCAACCAACCAGAGAAAATCCAAATCCTTTAAATATTTTGTTTAACTAGTTACTTTCTAATCCTGCCCTTAATTCTCTGCTAGATGCAGCAACCAATTTTATCCTCTCTATCTGATCATCCAATTTAGCAGTCACATTTGGAATGTGCACACAAGTATTGTTTTTTAAATTCAAATAACACATACTCCATGTTAATGTAGTAGAAATAGGTCTAAAGCCAATCTGTTTTGTAAGGTCATTTTAGTTGTGGCTTGCAATTGTTCATTTATTTCAGTAAACCCCAATTGAGTTGCATTTGCTAAAGTTTCCATTTGCAGAGTCAAATTGCGTATGGCCAGACTATTCCTGAAGGTGGATATTTGGGGAGTAAAGATGGATTATAAAATCCATCCCGCTATAGTTCCTGAACTGGGATGTTTCCAAGTTGTATCACTTTTAACTTTTTCCCATAGTCAGGTTCCCAATGGTGACTCCTTCCACAAGGGACATGACGTTAATACTCCCAGTGTCCATTGTACTCTTGATTCTCCTGAGGGCAAATGTGTGATCCAAATTCCATTACTTCCCACCCATACTGTGGGTCCTAACGATTTTACTGAGTCCTGCTGACAGTCTATATCTTTCCAAGTCTCATTGTTTATTAGGTGAGACCAGGTGTCATTAAGAAAGGTAGAATAATTTCTACAAACACATCCCAATCTTAGAACTTGTGCCACAGTCATGAGCCACTGTACCTCAGGATTCCTACTAGTACAAGTGTATATTTGAGTGCAATTCCACTTTTCCTTTGCCCTTGGATCTTTTTGCCTTGACCTTATTAAATCAGAATATTTTATACTGACCTGTAAGGGGTCCTCTGGGAGGCCTGGACTCCCTTCCCAGTCTAGACAACACTGAACTGGCTGGATGTATTCCCATTGTCCTGTCTGAGGGCTATTCCATGTTTCTGGTATTTGACATCCCCAAGGGGTATTAGTGCAATCTGTCAGCCAATAGATATTTCCTGAGGTTATTTTCAGATCTGGATTTGAGATATTACAATTCTCAACAGTATCATTCTTACGTGTCCATAGTAAGGAATATTCTCCTTTCATCTCTCTCCAATTGGCATGGATGCTATTTCCTTCCCACGTGTTCCCAAATTTTTGTCAAATTGCTGACTAAAGCTCCCCATGGAACTGGATTTTCTGCAGAGGTTTATGTTGGCAAACAAGCTGTTATAGAGGTTACATTCTGTAATCTGCCAAAATCTTGCACTAGCTTTAAGATCACATATTCCCTCACAGACATTAACAACATCATTTCTATTATTATAAATATGCAATTATTCATCAACTTCATCTAGATCCAATAAATAATATCCCCCTAGAAAATCATATCCTATACATAAAAAATAGGATTTATTTATAAAAAAAACTCCATGGTTTTAGTCAGTCTTGTTTCTGCTGTATTTGATGTGTGGTTGCTGGTTTTACCCATGTGTGATGAACCCAGGGTTTGATTCCTTCCACCTTGAATGCAGTATAGGTTATGAGGAGGACTTGGAAAGGTCCTTTCCACTTTTCTTTCAAGGATTCAGAGTTCCAGGTCTTTACATACACAAAATCCCCAGGTTGGTATTGGTGAACAGGTGCATCCAAAGCAAGTGGTCCCAATAGGGTTATAAACTGATGGAGCCCAGCAAGTTTTTCCTAAAGAAATCGAGTATAGATTTAAATCTGTTTCTCCCTTTGAATGTATTTTCCTCATTATAGGAAGTGGAACTATAACCTGATGGCTGTCTATTATTACAGCTGGTGAATGGGGTCAGTGGCTCTGACCCAGGAAGAGGTGACCGGTCCGGGGAGATGGTCCCGAAAGGAATCGCCTTCCCGAGGCCCGGTGTCTTCCCTCAGCTGCTGGCAGGAGGGCCCTTGCAGAGGCTGTCAGCTCTTTAGTGATTATCAGCTCGTGATTTCAGCTCAGCTCTGCAGGGCAGCCTCCAGGCCAAGCCAGACCAGGGAGAGAGACGAGAGGCTCGTGTGGCTGGTTCCGCACGAAGGTAGCTTTATTGTTGGTCCCCTCTGGCGAAGGGGAAAGCCAGGGATGAGAACTCTCTCTGACCCCCACAGGGGCCAGAGGGCTTGCTTTTATAGGGATACAGGGGATCGGTAAAGGCCAATGGGTTACGAAGGATATGCATAGGGTCTCCTAAAGGATTGTGGGTCTGTCTTTTCTCGTGACCAAAGCAGTGGTTGCCTTTCCAGGGAGTCCTGCTGGGCGATTGCAAAATCTCTTATCTCAGCAGAGAACCCTCCAGGGCAGGGGCTGGGCATACCCCACAGTCTATTACCCACCATCCCTCCTGATTCTTAGTGGCTTTTAATATATTTGCTAAGCATTGAACCTCACTGTCATAATTAGGCTTAAATTCAGATACGTCAATTTGTTTTTGTGGCACTAACACTAGGATGTCTTTTTCAGCTACTCCTCGAGCTGCTTTGTCTTCCAATTGGCTTCCCTCTATAACATTAGTTTGTCCAGATTGATGTGCTTTGCAATGCATCACTGCCACCTCCTTTGGTTTTTTAATTTCTTCTAAAAGTTGTAAAATTTCTTCTTTGTGTTTAATAGCTGATCCTTCAGCTGATAGCACTCCTCTTTCCTTCCATATAGCTCCATCAGCATGAATTACACCAAATGCATACCTAGAATCAGTCAAAATATTCACCCTTTTGCACACTGCCAAATTCAATGCTTGTTTTAGTGCTATTTCTGCTTTTTGGGCTGATGTATTAATTGGTAAAGATCGAGCTTCTACTATCTCAGTAGCAGTCACCACTTCATATCCTGCCATCTGTCTTCCATCTTTTAGAAAACTGCTGCCATCTGTAAATTCTAAATTCGGATTCTCTATTGGTTCATCCTGCAAATCAGTTCTGCTGGAATATACCTGTTCCATGGTTTGAAGAAAGTCATGTGTCAGGGCTCCGTCATCCACTGCCTTTGGATTGAGAAACACGGCTGGATTCATGGCTGCTGTCATCTTCAATTCCATATCATCCTGTTCCAAGAGCACAACTTGATATTTGAGCATCATGCTGGGGGATAGCAAATGCCCTTTTACTTTAATACGGATATCACCATGTGAGGGACAAAACCAGTTATGTTTTGTCCTGTCATGAGCTTCCCGGACTCTTGGATCAGTAGAACAGTTCCAGTAATTGCTCTCAAGCATCCTGGCCATCCTTTGCTCACATTGTCCAGCTGTTTGAAGAAATAGCCCACAGGTCTTCTCCAGGTTCCCAACTTCTATGTCAGGACACCCCAGGGCTAAATGCTGCCGCTCATGTACAAACAGTTCAAAGGGTTTGGATAAATCAGGAAGCCCTAATGCAGGTGCCATCAATAATGCCCTTTTCAGTTCTCGGAAAGCAGTTTGGCACTCGCAAGTCCACACCAATTGTCCTTCGTTTGTCTCTTTTAGAGCTTGTTCCAGTTTGGCCAAATTTAGAAATATATCCTCTGAGAGAAGGCACAACCACCCCTCCCCCACCAGGTTCGGAGAAAAAATAAATTTTCCTCAAAGGAAAGTGAAGGACATAAAACTATTTATTTAACAAACAGAACAAACACACGGGAAAGGAAAATAATGCTAAATAATAAAATCTTTCACTGTGGAGGAAAAACCTGGGAAAGCGTTAGAGTCCTCCCTTTGGTCTCCTCAGAGCTGGGGCTTGGCCCAGGGCCAGGCCCTCTGTGCCCAGTGGAAAGTCCTCCCGATGTGCTCTGATGTTAAAGCAATCAAGGAGTCCAGTAGAAAAGGGAGAAAATGCAAAATTCCAGGGAAGGAAAAAATTCAACTCTCAGTCTCTCTCCAGAGAACAAAGCAGCTGAACCACTAGCCAAAAAAAAAAAAAACCAAACTGTCCTGGGAGTAGCCAGCCGGGTGCTTCCTCCCTCCCCTGCCGCAGCTGGGAAACAAATTGCTATTTGTGTGTGACCTTGAACAAGCTGCAAACTGCTTTGAAAAAGTTTTGCTCAGTTTTTTCCTTCCAGGTCTCAGGATCAGTTTAGAGGCATAGAAAGGCACAGGAATTAATTTCTGGGCATAGGCAGTGATATGGGATACACATCATAAGGTCACGCCAAGACATTCCACCCCTTATCCTATATAGTTGGCTCAATGCCCAAACTAAGATATTCTAATTCTACACACACATTAATACATATATATATATATATATACACAGCTGTATATGAACAGTGACAGTGACAACCAGCAAGCAGGGGTATACAAGCATTTCACACTACAGGTGGTTTTCATACAACAATCAGATCTCCCTGTGGTACACAACGTGTTGTTCCATCTTTCTGCATTACCCACCATGTGCAACCAGGTCCCCACGGGTGGGTTTGTCTGCACTCGAGGCAGAATTTATCCACACAGGCTTTCCTAACAGACCTCTGACATGCACTACTGGGACCTTATCTCCATCTGTTGTATGCAGGGATTCTGATTGGGCTGGACCAGCTCTATTGGTGGAACCTCGGGTGTTAACTAGCCAGGTGGCCTTTGCTAGATGCTGTTCCCAATTTTTGAAAGTTCCCCCACCTAGTGCCTTCAAAGTGGTTTTCAACAATCCATTGCACCGTTCCGCTTTGCCTGCAGCTGGTGCATGGTAAGGGATATGGTACACCCACTCAATGCCATGTCTCTGTTGGAGTGTAGTTGGCTTCAGACCCTCTGTAGCTTCGGCTCCAGAATCCCAGTGGTTGACCTCGAGTCTCAGCTGCCTTTGTGTCCTCTATGAACAGTTCCCACTCAGCCCGGTCAGCTCAGGACACAGCAGGCTGCGGGGGCCAGCCTCTGATATCGGAGTGAACAGAGGTCTGGCTCGTGGGTCCTTCCAAGGGACCGCGGCGATGAAGGCAGACGGCGGAGGAAAGGGGGCAGGCTCAGAGTTGGGTTAAATCCAGAAAGTTTATTGGTCCTCCAAACGGGGGGACCTCAACCACCAGGGGTGCCCAACCCAGAGCACCTGCCAATCTCGTGCAGGGGATTTTATGGGGGGGGGAGACATGGGGGGGGGTACAGAACAACCAACCAGTGAAGGGAAGGGTGCGGCAAACAGAACGAGGGACACGTAAGGGAACCAACTGTAACAGGGGAAGGGAGGGACTTCTTTCCCAGGACCAGTCACCTGGCCCCCTGGCTAGAACTTTCCAGAAGCCTGGGAGGGGTGCCAGAGTGACAGACAGGGTCCTGGGAGGAGACAAAAATGACAGATAGGGTGATTTAAATAAAACAGGGGGGGCGCCAACTGGGGTACAGCAAACTTAAGGAACATAGAGGGGAGACCTGGACTGAACTAAAACAAACACACTCCCACAACCAGACACCTTCTGCCAAAGGCTCCAGGACAGACCATGGCTCCTGGCTGCAGAGTAGAGCACGTTCTTCACTTCGGGTCCTGTCCTGACTGGGCCCAGGGCTACCGCATGAGCGATCTCCTGCTTGATTTGGGCAAAAGCTTGTTGCTGTTCGGGGCCCCAATGGAAATCATCCTTCTTGCGGGTAACCAGGCAAAGAGGACTCACAATCTGGCTGTACTCAGGAATATGCATCCTCCAAAAGCCTATGGCACCTAGGAAAGCTTGTGTTTCCTTCTTGCTGGTTGGTGGAGACATTGCTGTGATCTTATTGATGACCTCAGTGGGAATCTGACGCCATCCATCTTGCCATTTCGCTCCCAGGAACTGGATCTCCTGAGCAGGTCCCTTGACCTTGCTCTTCTTGATGGCAAAACCAGCTTCCAGGAGAATCCGGATAACTTTCTCTCCTTTCTCAAACACTTCTGTTGTGGTGTTCCCGCACACAGTGATGTCATCAATGTGCTGCAAATGTTCTGGGGCCTCACCCTTTTCTAGTGCAGTCTGGATCAGTCCATGGCAGATGGTGGGACTGTGCTTCCACCCCTGGGGCAGTCGGTTCCAGGTGTACTGCACGCCCCTCCAGGTGAAGGCAAACTGAGGTCTGCACTCTGCTGCCAGAGGAATGGAGAAAAATGCATTAGCAATGTCAATAGTGGCATACCACTTCACTGCCTTGGACTCCAGCTCATACTGGAGCTCCAACATGTCTGGCACAGCAGCGCTCAATGGTGGAGTCACTTCATTTAAGGCACAATACTCCACAGTAAATCTCCATTCTCCTTCAGATTTGCGCACAGGCCAAATGGGACTATTGAAGGGTGAGTGGGTCTTGCTGACCACCCCTTGGCTCTCCAGCTCACGGATCATCTTGTGGATGGGAATCACAGCATCTCGAGTTGTCTGGTACTGTCGGCAGTGCACTGTCAAGGTAGCAATTGGTACTCTTTGTTCTTCCACCTTCAGAAGGCCGACTGCAGACGGGTTCTCTGATAGCCCAGGCAAAGTGTTCAATTGCTTAATGCCCTCTGTCTCCACAGCAGCTATTCCAAAAGCCCACTTGAATCCCTTTGGGTCTCTAAAATACCCATTCCGGAGGAAATCTATGCCCAAAATGCACGGGGCCTCTGGGCCAGTCACAATGAGATGCTTCTTCCACTCATTTCCAGTCAGGCTCACCTCAGCTTCCACCTAGGTCAAATTTTGTGATTCACCTGTTACACCAGAAATAGATACAGATTCTACCCCCACATGCTGCAATGGAATTATTGTACACTGCGCACCAGTGTCAACCAAGGCATCATATTTTTGTGGTTCTGATGTACCAGGCCAACGAATCCACACAGTCCAAAAAACACGGTTTTCCCTGACCTCTACCTGGCTAGAGGCAGGGCCCCTCTATGCCTGGTTATCCTTCTTTTCCTGGGCCTGCATCTTAGAGTTTCCTTCATGGGAATTGGACATGCCATCGTCTTTTCCATCATTTCCGACAGTTTGGCTACAGGCAACTGGGGCTACTTCCTTTTTGGTAGAACTTCCTTTCTGAAACTTGCGGTCCTTCAATTCATGCACTCGTGCTACCAGAGCAAAGGTGGGTTGTCCACCCTACCTCTTCACGTCTTCCCCACTGTCACACAGAAATTTCCACAGCTCACTTTGTGGGATGTTCCTTCTCTCTCTTCTCTCTGGGGAATGTCTGCGGAGAAGGCACTCTTTAATCTCCTGGTGATTCTTCTTTATTTCATCCTCCATTTTCTGCATACGTGTTTCCACAGCTGCGATTCTTGCATGTGTCGAGTCATGCACAGAGTCTGCACATGCTCGGAGCTTCACTGCCATATCCCGCACGGTCTCATTCGCACCGTAGTCCGGTTTCATTCTTGCTAAAGCAGAAGCGTATTCTGGTGGTCCAAGGTGTATGAGTTTTCGCCACATGTATGGAATAACTCTGGCCCGGTCTGGACTCCTCAATCAAGGGTCATTTGTGAAGCCAACCTTTACCACCCCTAGTTCTCTCAGGCACTGGATCCCTTTTTCTATGGTCTTCCACAGGGTTTGCTGCATGTGGAGATCATCTCCGCACATATATCTTTCAACCATGCCTGTTAAGACCCGTCTCCAGACACTGTCAGAATCAGCCCCCCTTATCATCGCTTGGTCAATCACTGGATCACGTGACAGGGATCCCAAATGCCTCGCTTCAGCACCGTCCAGCATCACATCATCACCTGCCGCATCCCAAATACAGACCATCCAACTTATTATGGATTCATCATACCGTCGGGTGTAATCCTTTCTTAGGCTGTGAAGGTCCTTTATGGACATGGACTCAGTAATGGTTTCTGTGCCTGAGTCAGTTGGTGGTTTTGAGGTTCCTTCCCCTGCATTATCCTCATCTTTCATTGGGCGATCAGTTTTGGTTGTGTGTTTTTTCCTCGTGACAGGAGCCACTGTCAGTGGCTTAGACTCTCCATCTGGTTTGGGCTTGCTGTCTGGTTTATCTGCAGCCTGAGTGACTGGGGTGTCTACAGGCTTTACTGATTGATCTTCCTGCCCCTCTTCCTTTACCTGTTGCAGTGTGCGATAGGCATATGCCAAAGCCCAACATATTGCAAGGAGCTTGTTCTCATTAGAACTGTCATTGTATTTCTCTTTCAGATATTTCACCACCTCAGCTGGTTTCTGAACTTGTTCAGGGGGAAAATTGAAAACCATTGGGTCAGAGAATTTCTTCAAGATTTGGCCCATATTCTCCCATTGCCCACACCACTCAGGATGTTCCACCTCTGGGTCAGGTGTCTCGGCAGTCGCCCGGGAAATCTGAGCTCTTATTCTGGACAAGCTGTGAAACACATAGAGGAAGCTTACCAGATAAAATACCAGAAATACCAGGAAGGTGGTCTCTTTAACATCCAGGGGAAACTGTACATTCTCAAAAGATAACCTATCAAATTTAAAGGGAAGGGAAACCTCGTCTCCTCCTCCTCTAACAATCTGGGTGCAATTACTAATAAATTCCCAAAACAGGCTACTGAAGTTAGGACTGGGGTTAGGACGGAGAAACCACATATCATATACACCTCGAACAGCTGCCTGTACCTCTGTCAACTTCTTATAAATCATTATCACCGAGCACAGCAAAATAGAAATCCTGATTTGTCACCCTTCTCTGTAAAATTTACATATCAAGGACAAGATTGGAGCAAGTTGTGGATAGGCAAACAACCCTGGGGACCAAAAAAGCACTAGTACCTCAATGAAGCCTAAGGACCAAAAAGACATGAGTACATCGAGCCAGAGAGACATTATGAACTCAACCAGCATGGTGATTAGTTTACCCCAACACAGAATAAGTAAATTCAACCCAAAATGTAATTACTACAGGTTTTTTCCACTTTCCTTCAAGCCACGCAGTTGGGCGCCACTAAATTTGTTCTGGTTTGGCCAAATTTAGAAACATATTTTTTGAGGGAAGGCACAACCACCCCTCCCCCACCAGGTTCGGAGAAAAAATAAATTTTCCTCAAAGGAAAGTGAAGGACATAAAACTATTTATTTAACAAACAGAACAAACACACGGGAAAGGAAAATAATGCTAAATAATAAAATCTTTCACTGTGGAGGAAAAACCTGGGAAAATGTTAGAGTCCTCCCTTTGGTCTCCTCAGAGCTGGGGCTTGGTCCAGGGCCAGGCCCTCTGTGCCCAGTGGAAAGTCCTCCCGATGTGCTCTGATGTTAAAGCAATCAAGGAGTCCAGTAGAAAAGGGAGAAAATGCAAAATTCCAGGGAAGGAAAAAATTCAACTCTCAGTCTCTCTCCAGAGAACAAAGCAGCTGAACCACTAGCCAAAAAAAAAAAAAACTGTCCTGGGAGTAGCCAGCCGGGTGCTTCCTCCCTCCCCTGCCGCAGCTGGGAAACAAATTGCTATTTGTGTGTGACCTTGAACAAGCTGCAAACTGCTTTGAAAAAGTTTTGCTCAGTTTTTTCCTTCCAGGTCTCAGGATCAGTTTAGAGGCATAGAAAGGCACAGAAAATAATTTCTGGGCATAGGCAGCGATATGGGATTGTTGGGGTTTTAGTTTAATCCTAGTTTTTTTCTGTTAAAGGAATTTTCTCCCATATGCATGTTGCTAGGGGTCAAATGGCCATACTTAAGTAAGACAAAAGAGCAGCCCGTTTTGGGTTTGGGGGTGGGGTGGGCCTGGCTACTCTTTGTTTCACCTGGGCGTGTGGGCAGTTCGCTCTCAGCGTCTGGAGAGAGAAGCTGCGGAGAGAGGAGCTGCTGGTTCCCATTTTCGGCGTCTTTCCTTTCTGCTGGAAACAACGCCGGGATCTCAAAGCTGCTTTCCCTGCCCTGCTGGAGCCTGGGCTGCGGCCGCCCTACCCCGCTGCTGCTTCGAGCCTTCGCTGTGTTGTAGCCGTGCTCGCCCTGCCTGCCTGGAGCCCCGGGGGGTTCCCCTTTTGGATACATCTCGTCTGCCACCCGGGATCTGTGTTTGTGCCTGCCGCTCTGGTCTGCCATCCCAGCCTGCTGTTCCGGGAACCCGGGATCGGCTGCCCAGCAGTTTGTGAAGCCTTTGTTCCATCCTTCCCCGGGATCCCAGGGCACCGGTGCCGCGTGCTCCCCGAGCTCGCTCCGGAGCGCCCCCTGCAGCTGCGGGGGAACCATCGCACCTGCCCTGCTCACCGGGAGCCGCCAGCGATCCCTGCCGGCTGCGAGCGGAACTGCACCCGAGGGGAAATAGCCTGACAGCCGAGAAGGCTGGGACTGGGTTTGTCTTTGCTGTTACTGTCATAGTTGTTGTTGTTTTGTTTGACTAGTTATACATATATATATATAGTAAAGAACTGTTATTCCTATTTCCCACATCTTTGCCTAAAGACCCTTGATTTCAAAAATTACAATAACTAAGAGGGAAAGGGGTTATATCTGCCACTTCAAGGGAGGCTTCTGCCTTCCTTAGCAGACACCTGTCTTCCAAACCGAGACAGGGATACACATCATAACGTCACCCCAAGACAGAGCTTCATAGACATGCTTCACTAAAAGTCTATAGTTTAATATTCACAACCAGCACCACCTGACCACTCCTAGAAAGCCTCGTAATTTTCAGCTATTCCGAGGTTCTGGAGTTTGGCAGATTGCTTCCTTTCTGTCAGGGCCAAGAATTCTCTGCCCTTGATTGATCCTGAAGCCCAAATAGCTAACGGTTGCCTTTCTTATTTGAGCTTTTTTTTTAGTTACTCTGTAACCATTTTGTCCCAGAAAGTTCAACAGACTTATGGTCATTTGTAGGCATTGTTCTTGTGTCTCTGCTGCCAGAAGAATGTCATCCACATACTGTAGAACTGCTCCTCCAGTATTATTTTTCTTCCATTGTTTTAATTATTTTGCTAGTTGATTTCCAAATATTGTTGGACTATTTTTAAATCCCTGCGGTAGGACTGTCCAGGTTAACTGAACTTTACATCCAGAGGTGGGACTTTCCCATTCAAAAGTAAATATTGCTAGACTATCATACTCCAAGGATATGCAGAAAAAGGCATCCTTAAGATCAATAACTGTAAACCATTTATATTCTCCTTTTAGTGCTGTCAAGAGTTTGTACGGATTAGCTACTACTGGATGAATATCTGGTACTATTTTATTAATGGCCCTTAAATCTTGTACTAACCTGTATTTTCCATTTTGCTTTTTAACTGGTAATATCCATGTGTTATATTCTGATTCACACTCCTTCAATAACCCATATTCTAAAAATTTTTCTATAAGCTTCTCCAACCCTTTCCTTGCTTCCCAATTAATAGGATATTGTTTTTGCCTTACCGGTTTAGCTTCAGGTTTGAGAGTAATCCTCACCGGTTTTGCCACCTTTGAACATCCAGGCATCTCAGTTGCCCATACCAACAGGGTTACAGCATTCTCTGCCTCCTCTGAGATTTCTTCCAATTCATTTAATTCCCATAACATAAAAATGTTTGCCTCAACGTCTTTTGATTCTGGTATTTGAATTTGTATTTCCTCATCCCAGTGTTGCCAGAATGATTTTTGCTTTTATCTATTCTCTATATTCTTTACACATATATTTGTAGCTCTGTAGCCTATTATTGTATTCGTAGCTAGTCCTAGTACTTTTCCCTACCTTTTTGCTACCCTGATAGGCAGAAAGACAGAACACAATCCAGAGCTCCAAGCACCAGGGGGTACAAGGCTCCTATCCTACCTTGGTTCTTCCTGGGAACCAAGGCTGAAAACAGCTCTTCAAGACAAATTTTTAAAAACAACATTTAGTCCCTAACTAAAGGTGGGGGGGGAGGGGGGGGGAGGGAATTAGGAGCTGGTTGAACCGGGACGAATGGCTTCATCACTTGTGCTCCTAATTGGGGATTTTTGTCAAATAAGCTAATTTGCTAAACTTATAAAACTGTATTCACCCCATGTGGGGGTGGGCATTTTGGGTATTTTTCATATCTGCCTCTTGGAGGCCTCCAATAAAGACTAGCCTTAATATTACCTCCGGTAGGAACCCAGAGTGCCGAAAATATTTCTCTGCCTGTTTTTAAGGGTTCTTACCCCCCTGAACAACACTGTTTTAGCTTCAAACCTTGGAAAAAATTACCAACAGTCAGACAACAGCTAGAAAATACAGTGGTGTGAATTAGGTGATAGACTACTATGTAAGATTGTCACAGGGTGAAAAATTTAGAGGTTTTAGGCTTCTCTTTGAAGTAAATAGATGAGTAAAAAATACCAAAATGGAGGATTGTTGTTGTTCTCTAAACCTTCTTCTCCTTCTTCTACCACTCCATATTTTGCAGTAAAAGTAGTTTGGATTGATTGGATAGAAAATTCCGCAGTTCCTAGTCGTGTTACTGAATAATTGGTAAGAAAGTAAAAATAATGTACTGAAAAGCAGAAAGAACTCCACTACTAAATAAGTAGTAAAGTAGGTATGCTTTATTCCAGCACTGGGACACACAGGGGATCGCTCCTCCAAAATCATGTGTGCCGACAGCTGCATTCAGCTTGGTATTTATCGGGTTACAAGTTCCATATTCATTAAGTTTCCTAACAAACTTATACATATTCATCACCTAGCCCCGCCCAGCCTCGCTTCGTATTATAATGAACTCAAAAGTCATTTACATCCGCGTAGCACTTGCGCAGTGTTGTTTGGTGGTTGTGGTAGGGGTCTTCCGAGGGTCTTTTGATGAAGTCAGGGGAGTCATCCTCGTCCTGAACTTTTCACCTTTCTTTCCTGCCCATGGTCTTTTATACCTTTGGCCTGGGTTTAAGCTTTGGCACTGGTTTGAGCTAGTTTTGGGATGAGGCAGGATGTCTGTCTGAGACTCCCGCTGGTCTTATCAGCGGTCTCTTATCTTTTCTTCCTGCTCTGGTATGCTGACCAAGCTAGATGCATTGTTCCTGACAAACGAATTCTTCTGCTCCCCATCCCCCTGATTCAGTCCCCCCTTTTCTAAAGAGTTAGTAAATTCTTTTACTAATACTTAAACTCTTTTCCTAATGAATTTTTTGGTAGGCATCTCTTAATGTTTTTCCGTGTGCGTTTGACAAAGTAGTTAGAACTGATAGCTTTTTTAGTACTCTATAGTTCCAAATAAGTAACGCGATAGACAGCGCGAGGCAGGTACTAACCAAGGTTAATAAGACAATTATGGGGTGACATAATGTATTTAGGATACCAGTTGCTGTAGGTGACCACCCGAAAAGTGAGTCCCACCAGTTATGGCTTGCGTCTTGTTTTACTCTTTGCAAGATTCTGCTGATTTCTTGTGTGTCATAATGTGTTACAGTGGGGATACTGCAACACGCCTATATCAAACCAGGAGTCCCGTGGAAAAGAAATATATATGGACGGATTCTTGCTAGATGTTTCAGAGATGTTTATTTCCCCAGCCGCATGGCCGGGCTCTGCCAAGGAACTCTACAGTCAGGATCCGAGCTCCTTTGCCCGCGCAGGGAACACAAACCAACCAATGGGGAACGAGGCTGACCAGGGGCAGGGAAACCCCGTGTGTCTGTGCCCTCAGGGCCCCTCTTCCCAGGGCTACATGGCGGGGGAAGGACCCCGACATTTCACCCGTTTTATTTTAATAAAAGGAGAATGAAGACAACTGGATAAACATAACAAGAACAGTTTCAAAACAAAACAAGCCACCCTCCTGAGTCTTTAAATGTCCAAACAGATTCTGTGGAACATCTTAGGGCTGACAGAAGGGAGACAGAACTCTCTGGACATACCTGTGGGGAAACTGAGGCAGGAGAGGGTTCAATCTCTTTCCTCCCCCTTTTCATGCCCCCATCGGCATCGGAAAGGGATTTTTGGGGAAACAATTGGCAAAGGCAGGGTTTTGTGAGGGAAACCATGGATGAAAAAACGGATTGGGAATACACTGGGGGTAATAGGACATAGGGTAAAAGGGAAAGGTGGGATTAGGAAAGGGAGACTGTAGGGGGGGTTTACAATGGAGATATTGTCTAACATGACTACGATGTTTTGCATATATACTGCCTTTCACAGGAACACCATCAGGCCCAGTGACCTGCGATGCTTGTAACCCTTTTCTACCTTGTACAATTTTGAATTCCACCACCTCTCCATCTCCCAAGCTTGGGATGCATTTTTCAGGGTTATTCTTTTTAATAGCAGTTCTATGCACGAATATGTCTTGCTGGTTATCACATCTTGTTATAAAACCATAATTTTGCTTAACATTATACCATTTCACTATCCCTAAGATCTTAGCTACTATGGTCTTTTCCTTTTTCCGAGTGGCTGCTGTTTTCTGTCTCGCTGAGTAACTATCGTCGCTGCTGGTTCCGGCGCGCTTTTCCCAGGGTCGGGTTCGGGGCCGCGCAGGCCGGGCCGGGCCGCACCACTCCGTTCTCCGTGCGTCGCCCCCTCTGGTCTCAGCTTTGCTGCCGCTGCCTGGGGCTGCACCCACGTCTCGGCTGGGCCCCCGAGCCCCCCCGTGCCCTGCTCCAGCACGCGTTCCGGCTGGACACAGCACCGCTCCGCCGCTGCCAGCCACCGCCCGCGCGCCGCCCCTCTCGTTCGGGCGCTCACGGGGCTCGCTCCACCACGCGCTGCGCGGGGCCGGGCGGGCACTGCCGGGCCGTGCCGCTCCCACCGCGCCTCGCTCTGCCGCGGACACTGCAGCTCGCGTGGCTCCGCCCGCACACGGGAACCGTCTCGCTGCTGCTCGCAGAGCACTCGGTGCACGTGGCCTTGGTCGCACGGTCCCTGAGGCAGGCTTCCCTTCACCAGGACACAGCTGACATTGCTCAACAGTCTCGGTTATTAAATAATATTCACGAAAATATTCTTCCATCGGCATATATTTTGACTCAAATATTAACTGGGTCCAAACAGTCTTCCAAAAGCCCTTGGTAAGAATTAAATCCCAAGAAACATAGAAAAAGTTCTTGAACAACCATGCCAGGAAGTGTTTCAGTTTTTCTGAGCTTGAATCAAGCTAAAATTTACAAATCGTTGTTCAAGAATCATTTTAAGTTTAAGATAAATGTCCATATGCGGCTCTGAAAGCCAAGAGTCTTCCCATGGTTCCTCCATAGTCCAGATATGCAATAGCAAAACAAAACCAAGAAGAGGAATCCAAAGTTTCCAGGGTTTACTCACACAAATCAGTCGCGGGGATCGTTCTGCTCACAATTCTCTACCATATGTTACAGTGGGGATACTGCAACACGCCTATATCAAACCAGGAGTCCTGTGGAAAACAAATATATATGGACGGATTCTTGCTAGATGTTTCAGAGATGTTTATTTCCCCAGCCGCATGGCCGGGCTCTGCCAAGGAACTCTACAGTCAGGATCCGAGCTCCTTTGCCCGCGCAGGGAACACAAACCAACCAATGGGGAACGAGGCTGACCAGGGGCAGGGAAACCCCGTGTGTCTGTGCCCTCAGGGCCCCTCTTCCCAGGGCTACATGGCGGGGGAGGGACCCCGACAATAATGGACGGAGACTAAGGTCTTTTCCCCGTTTCTTTGGATTTCTCTCAAAATCTCCATTAGGTCTTGATGTTTCACTAATTGCTTTACTAATGTTAGGTCCATCCCAATAGGTGTGGGTAGCAATTTATGGTAAATGGTATAGTTAGACCTTATTAATTGATGAGATACAACTGGTGCTAAATACGAAAAGTCACACCCAACAATCCTGGCAAAATTACAAATACAAAAATTAGAGTGATTCCTGGCAGTTACATTTATAACATTGTCATCTATCATCATAGAAGTGCAGGTAGTTCTTAAGCACACACAGCCTTGACCAATATATACAAGTACAGTTTTTGGTGAAGTGTCTGGGTGGATCTCAAAGTGACATATGCTTTGTTCTGTATCAAGACATATGTCTCTGGCATCAAGTGTATTACTTTCATAGATAAATCCTTGTTGTTCCCTTGTGATGCAAGATTCTGGATTCACCATTTGCCATTTTTCTCCTACCATCCGAGCCCATACTCTATGTTCAGAGGGGTAGAAAACTGTCCCTTTATGGTTTAATCCCAATGCGACAATAGGATGAATTACATAAACTGCGGCATTCCGTATCGTAAGCACAAAGGCGGTAGCTATGTTAGTCATTGGGTCATAGGTGAAATTTACCAAGGTCCACCAGGATTGGAGCTTTCTTTCTAATTTAGTAGCATTGTTCCAAACAGCCTCTCGGATTTCAATAGGAAATACACCTTCATTACCTTCTCTTATGATTAAGGAAGCTGTGGACTGCATCCATAATTGAGCTTGTATGCAGCTAAGGGCTAATGAGACATTGTCCTGAGCTGTGCCAAGTGTGTTTAATATCAGTTCGTGGTCCAGGTTGCTGATTTTCGCGAGGTCTGGGAGTATTTTTGAGACTCGCCACTGGCTGTTTCCTAATGCTAATTGGGAAGATTGTAGGGGTTGTTTTAATTTGGTCAGGTGTCATAGGTTAGCAAGCATAGTCCCGGAAGGGATATCCTTGCTGAGGGGTGCTTACAGCTTCCTCTGGGACCTGATAGAACCTATCAGCTGGCCAGTTTGAATATGGACAATTCTTTAAGCCACTTAAAGTTGTGACCGCCTCTGTGATACACACTTAAGAATAGACCAACTCCCCCCCCCAGCTCTCTCTCATTTCCGGCGCTGGCACAGGTGGCTGCAGGCCCCGTGCGGGGGCCGGCAGGCCCGGCCAGGCCCTGCATGGGCCAGGCCGGGCCGGGCCACATCCAGCCTGGAGCCATGGGCCTGTTCCAGCCGTGGAACCCCCCCCCCCCACTCCTTGCCGTGGGCAGCCAGAGCGGCTCGGAACCCCCCCTCTCCACTGCGGCCGAGATCTCAGCAAAGCGGCACCTCTGCCCGGCAGAGGTCAGGTGACCAACAGCGATAAGCCGCATTCCAGCTACAAGGCCGAGGTGAGATTAACCCTTTTATTGCTGTGAAGAGCTGAAAACCTGCGGGAAGAGAGAGAGGAGATGCTTAAAGCTGAAAGTCTGTTGTGAAGCTATGATATATCAGAGTATCCCGTTGTAATTTCATGAAGATATGGGGGGTGGAGTGTTCAACTCATAAGCAAAAGCACCTGTGCTGAGATAGGCAGATGCTGACGCAGCTGTAATTTCATGAGAAGTTTGGACAGAGAGAGATGAACCAGATGAACCAGATGAGGACTTTTGCTCCAAATACGAAAGGAGAAAAACCTCAATTCCTAGAGATGCTCCTAGAGATAGTCTTAAAGATGAAGATGAGGACCCTTTGCTCCCAGGGAAGGAGAAGGGCCTCTGTTTTTTTTGTTTCTGAACGGCTCAACCTTAAAACTGTACCCCAAAAACTTCAAGAGTGGACCCTCGAAAGCAGTTGCGGGAAAAGCTGCCAGTCGGGGGAAGGGACTCACATCGCAAGCAGAGAGACTCCTCTTCCTAAATGGACTGAACAATATTTGGAAGTGGGTGGCTGTCTCGGTGTGATACTGTTTTCATAGCACGAGCAAAAAGAGACTTCTCTTTCTAAATGGACTGAACAAGGTTTCTTATGGAAGTGGTAAACGGACTGAACGTCTTAAGGGTTGTCTTTACATTGTCAGTGGGAGAAGGGAGGAAGGTGGGGGGAGGAGGAGAGTTCTGAAGGTGGTATAATTTTTTTTCTTCTTTTAGGTCTGTTAATAAACTTCTTTATATTCTTTCCAGTTGGTGCCTGCTTTGCATTGCTCCTAATTCTTATCTCACAGAAGATAAACAGTAATGAGTATTTTAGCCCAAACCACTACATCAGGTCACTGGTCGCTGTGGCCAATTTATTCATCAGTATCTCTGAATCAATCCCATTTATAACTCCCAGTCCTGTTCCTAGCATGCCAGTCAGGTCTCTCCGCATTCTGCCTTTGAGGGGTGTTTGCTTCTGCAGCCAGGCTGTCCACCCTTCAAGGGATGTTTGTATTAAAGGGGAGCCGGCTGGTTGGATCTCAGAAATGTTAATTTGCATTAGTAGTTCTACACGCTTAAGAGACCATTCTGGATTAAACAGCAGTAATTGTTGGCCTGTGTTCCTTACTACATAAGGGCCAATCTCATAAACCTTTGGCTCAGATTTAAGTGGTGTGACCTGGGTTTGGATCTGACTGCCAGAGTAGGTCGTAGTAGGCCTAGCCATGGCATTTATCTAGAATTTGAATGAGAGTCCATTACTGCCTTGGCCCCAAAGACAAACCACTTCAACAGTCTGTACTAATGTAAAATTATACCAACAATCTGCTTCACTTGAATAACTACAGATTTCACGGTGTTTGTCTGTAGGAGTAGTTGAGATACTGATTTGGGTTGCTTTTCTATGAGTAGTCCCGTTAATCATTCGGCATCCAATCTTGATTTTTTCTCCTACAGTCCCCTGGAGCTGCCAAGTTCTTTGTTTTTCCCATTCTTGCTTTGTATACACTTGGTTTCCGTGCATGACTACAGTCAACAGGTTTAAATTTTTTAAATCAGAATATTTCCCCATGAGTCAGGTAACCCGCATAAAGGCTTGAGACCATATGTCTTCTCTCCTATGAATAACTTCCCGGCTGAAGGTTACAATTATAACTGTGAGAAAAACAATTTTCTGGGTTATACTTGCGTGCAACCCTAACATTTTCATTTTGTTCGGGTAAACTTCAATTTCAGTTCATCATCCCCAGGGGTCACTTTCCAAGGGGTCTCTGGAGCCTTCTTTACTCGGGTATGGTGAATCCAGGCACTTTGTTCTCTGATCTTAATCGCGGTGTGTGAGTGACTGGCTACGTGAGAAAGGGCACATAGACCCTCTGCAGCTTGCTGAGCTAGATCTTGCTCAACACCGCACGCATCTTGTGTAACAATTGAAGTTGCAGAATTCTGCACGTAGCCTGCTCAATAACTGAGCTACCATTGAGTTCTTATTGCTGAGCTATGTGTTTTATTGCAGAGTTAGCAAGGTTAGTCTTTGGCAGCAATAGACGCTTATGGAAAACAATAGAAGCTTGTGGTTAAGAGAGCCAAAGAAAAGGGGAACTGCTGACCACAGAAAAGGGGAACTAAAGGGGGGGGAGGGGTTAGAAATCAGCTAAGATGACGTTAACCACTTAGAATGCGCCTTTACGAATATGCATGAGCCTATTATTGATAGAATATAAGGATCTTTTTTACGATCAATAAACGAATTCCTGCTGATCACTCATATTGAGCATCTGGGTTTTCCTTCCATCGCGACATAATGGTGCCCGACTAGGGACGGGAATAGGGACCGTAGAGACGGACAACCTGCAGCCACGGCACGACGGAGTCTGCGTCGGTCCCGTAAGCAGCTTGGGAGGCTGAAGAGGTGGTGAATATTCACATCTCCAAGCTCAGGAGCACCTACAGAGGTGTCCTGCTGGCCACGCACCGCAGGGGTCTTGCAAAGGCTGCAACAGCGCGCTGACATTAGGTATGGCAAATAGACAAGCGGTGTATGATTTGCTCAAATGCTTTTTAGAAAAGCGGAGCACCCCAGGGATTGATTATAAAAAGGAGCTCCCTGGGCTTTTAGATTATGGGGTTGCTAAGGGCTGCTTTATTGATCCAAATGAAGTCTTTGAGAGGGAGCAATGGAAAGTGCTTGGGGAAAAGATTTTTGATGCAGTTACTCAGGACGATAAAGTAGCTAAAAAGATGATGAAACCATGGCGGGCAGTGAGTAATGCTTTAGCACAGTACGAGGCAGAGCAGAAGGCTGCAGCAGCAGCTGCGCAGCACTTGGGGACACCGTGGACTCGGGAGCAAGACATGGGTGGAGTAGCTGCCCGTTACCACCCTCTGTGAGTAATTTTACTATGCAAGTTGCAAAGGCAGCCTCAGATCCCGTTTGCTCACCTCCCGTGTTCCCCCAAGCTGTTAGTGCACCCTCAGCACCGTTAGAGCATGAGGTATTGCCTACAGCCCCTCTGCAATACAGCCCTCTGTTAGAGCAGTTAGAACAATCGCTGCCACCCACAGCCCCCCCCCAGTCGCCCACAGCCTCCTCGCTATCGCCGCCGCCTGAGAGCTGGTTGGCAAAACTTTCACTTCCTCCTGAGCAGACGAATGCTTCGCCTTGATCAAAAACAAACCCAGAGAGTCAAAAAATAGCTCAGGAACGAGATGATTTCTGGAGAGAGGTTGCTAAAACTATTGCTGCTGAAGGAGGCACGGATACTGCCAGAGAGCTAACACACACTTTTCCAGTTGACTATTCACCTCCTAATGCTCAAGGACAGGTTACTATTGCTATCAGACCCTTAGATTGGAAATTGCTTACTCAATTGCGAGCCACTGTTAATGAATCCGGGTTTAAAGGGGAACCAACTCATCAAATGCTTGATTTCTTGTGGGGTTCTATGCTTTTGCTACCGAATGATATCAATGTAGTGGTTTGGGCTAAAATACTCATTACTGTTTATCTTCTGTGAGATAAGAATTAAGAGAAACGCAAAGCAGGCACCAAACTTGAAAGAATATAAAGAAGTTTATTAACAGACCTAAAAGAAGAAAAGAAAAAAAAATTATACCACCTTCAGAACTCTCCTCCTCCCCCCACCTTCCTCCCTTCTCCCACTGACAATGTAAAAAGACAACCCTTAAGATGTTCAGTCTCTTTACCACTTCCATAATAACCTTGTTCAGTCCATTTAGAAAGAGAAGTCTCTTCTTGCTCATGCTATGCAAACAGTATCACAACAAGACAGCCACCCACTTCCAAATATTGTTCAGTCCATTTAGGAAGAGGTCTCTCTGCTTGCAATGTGAGTCCCTTCCCCCGACTTGCAGCTTTTCCCGCAACTGCTTTTGGGGGTCCACTCTTGAAGTTTTTTGGGGTACAGTTTTAAGGTTGAGCCGTTCAGAAACAAAAAAACAGAGGCCCTTCTCCTTCCCTGGGAGCAAAGGGTCTTCCTCATCTTCATCTTTAGGACTATCTCTGGGAGCATCTCTAGGAATTGAGGTTTTTCTCCTTTCCCATTTGGAGCAAAAGTCCTCATCTGGTTCATCTGGTTCATCTCTCCCTGTCCAAACTTCTCATGAAATTACAGCTGCATCAGCATCTGCCTATTGCTTATGAGTTGAACACTCCACCCCCCATAATCTTCATGAAATTACAATGGGATACTCTGATATATCATAGCTTCACAACAGACTTTCAGCTTTAAGCATCTCCTCTCTCTCTTCCCTCAGGTTTTCAGCTCTCCACAGCAATAAAAGGGTTAATCTCACCTCGGCCTTGTAGCTGGAATGTGGCTTATCGCTGTTGGTCACCTGACCTCTGCCGGACAGAGGTGCCGCTTTGCTGAAATCTTGGCCGCAGTGGAGGGGGGGGGGGGGTTCCGAGCCGCCCTGGCCGCCCACGGCAAGGCAGTGGGGGGAGGTTCCATGCCTGGAACAGGCCCATGGCTCCAGGCTGGCCGTGGCCCGGCCCGGCCTGGCCCAAGCAGGGCCTGGCTGGGCCCGCTGGCCCCCGCACGGGGCCTGCAGCCACCTGTGCCAGCGCCGGAAACGAGAGAGAGCTTGGGGGGGAGTTTGTCTATTCTTAAGTGTGTATCACAGAGGCGGTCACAACTTTAAGTGGCTTAAAGAATTGTCCATATTCAAACTGGCCAGCTGATAGGTTCTATCAGGTCCCAGAGGAAGCTGTAAGCCCCCTCAGCAAGGACATCCCTTCCGGGACTATCCTTGCTAACCTATGACAATCAAAAATATCACTAAGCTGATATTAACACATCACCAGCGTATGCTGTTTGGAGCTTAATGGCAGACTTTATGCCAGCAGTCGGTAGCAACACAGCGGGGAGCTGGAGATCCTTTGCATGGGGTAACCCTAGAAGAATTAATGGGTATGGGAGCTTATTTGCGGACAGAAGCACAGGCTCTCATAGGACCTGACAAAGTCCGGGAAAGCATGCAGCTAGCTCGGCGAGCAATAGATCAGATTAAGCAACCAGGGGGATTACCATCATATATGAGTATCAAACAGGGAAGAGATGAGCCATTTGGTACCTTCATTGATTGCATAGCAAACGCTATTATAGGAGCCGGGGTTCCAGAATATATGCATGGTATGTTGCTGAAACAATGTGTCATCCAGAATTGCAACTCCACTGCACGTAGTGTGTTAGTTACTCTGCCTGCTACTTAGACTATTGAGGAAGCATTAGATAAAATGTCACAAGTCCCTGTAGGTCCACAAGCTATGCTTGTGAATGCAATAAAAGAGCTTGGGATAGTGATGAAGCAGCAGGCTGAGGTAGCTCAGAAGCAGATTGAGGCAAATCAGAAGCAGATGGAGGTAAATCAGAGTCAGGTTCTTGCTGCCCTTGCACCTTTGCAAAGCCAGCGGAGCGGGTCACAACGACAGACCACCCGACTACGGTGTTTCCGTTGCAGAGTCTCCGGCCATATGAGACGGGAGTGAAACTCTGGCAAGGTCTGGTGTCAGCATTGTCGCTCGGATACCCATGCCAGCGCTGCTTGCCGGAGTGCAAAGTCGGGAAACGGGAAGCCGAGTGGGAAGGCCGGCCCCGCGATGACACCAAAAGTGGCAGCATACCCAGCAACCCAGGAAGTCGCAATCCAGGAAGTCAACGCCTGTGCGACACCGTCACTGAGCAACCCTTTTGTCCCCAACCTGCAACCCGGGGGAGTCTCGGGTTGGACCTGGCAACCTCAATAAACTGTACCCTTATAGATAACCGACCGCAACGTATCCCCACCGGAATTAAAGGACCTATTGTTATAAACGGGAAAGCAGTCGGAGCACTTTTAATTGGACGCTCATCAGCCACTATGGAAGGATTACAAATACTTACAGGACTAATTGATGCGGATTATACTGGAGAAATTCAAATCATGGTACAGACTCTTTTTTCACCTCTTTTCATAGAAAAAGGCACCCGACTAGGCCAATTGGTGCCTTTGCCAGTTCTCACTGAAGGACTATCACCCCTAAACTCCAATCCCAGGGGTGAGGGAAGTTTTGGATCCACGGGACCAGTAGCCATGCTTACTGTGAGTTTGAAGAGTTGGCCACGCTGCACGGTGGCAGTAGCATACCAAGGACAGACTGTTACCCTGACAGCGCTCCTGGATACCGGTGCTGACATATCCATCATCAGCAGTCATCATTGGCCTAGTCACTGGCCTACTTTTGAATCCGGAGCCACAGTCGCCGGAGTGGGAGGACTTACCCTCGCTCGCAAGTCCCCTCTATTGCAATGGACTATAGCTGAGCAAGTGGTAAATTGCTGTGTGTCCATCATTCCACTGCCACCTGGTGTTGCTGCTCTAGTGGGACGAGACATACTCACCCAGATGGGCATGGTTCTTACTACGGATTCAAATTTTTAGGAGTGGCCATTGCTTGGACTTTCTCCATCCCTATCCGGTGGAAAACAGAACAGCCGATTTGGGTTGAGCAATGGCCTTTAAAGCGGGAAAGTCTCGAACAAGCATATACTCTGGTTCAAGAGCAATTTAATCAAGGACATTTGCGACTTTCTACAAGTCCCTGGAGTACTCCAATTTTTGTCATTAAAAAGAAATCAGGAAAATACAGACTGTTGCATGATTTACGGGCTGTTAATCAACAAATGCATGATATGGGGGCCCTCCAACCAGGCCTACCAAATCCTTCCATGCTACCAGCAGGGTGGTCACTACTGATTGTCGACCTTAAAGACTGTTTTTTCACTATTTCCCTGCATGAGGATGACAAGCAGAGATTTGCTTTTACTCTGCTAGCCATTAATAGGGAAGCACCTGCTCAACGCTTTGAATGGACAGTGCTTCCTCAGGGTATGTGCAACTCACCTACCCTTTGCCAACTTTATGTTGATTCAGCATTGCAGCCCATTCGAAAAATGTTCCCGGATACCATCATTTACCATTACATGGATGACATTCTGCTAGCGCAAGAAAGCCCGTTCACTGTGCAGGAGAAAGATATTCTGCACAGGACATTGAATGATCGGGGCCTGCACATAGCCCCCGAAAAAATTCAAACCTCTGCTCCGTGGACTTATCTAGGGTGGAAAATCACTGACAGCACTATCCAACCACAAAAGCTCACCATTCATTCAGACATCGGTACCCTGCATGATGCGCAGAAGCTTATGGGAGATCTGCAGTGGCTTCGCCCCATAGTTGGCATTCCTAATGAACTGCTAAATGAGCTTCGCCCACTTTTGAAGGGTACCAACCCTTCACAATCTGTTACTCTGACGCTTGACCAAAAGGCTGTGTTACAGACTATTGCAGAGCAGATCACCACAGGCCTTATTACAAGACGTGATCTTGCCTTGCCTTTGGACGTTACAATCATTTGCGGCCCACAGTATCTGCTTGCCGCCATCACCCAATGCAAATTAATAAAAACGGGGGAGCCACCGAAGGATATCAGGGTCCTAGAATGGCTTACACCACCATTGCAGCCCAGAAGGACAATACAAGAAAAAGTGGCAACTTTAGCAGATTTAATTCAAAAAGCGCGCATCAGGATTCTGCAGGTTGATGGAAGGGTCCCAGGGACGATCTGGATACCTATATCGCCCAAGGACCTAGAATGGTTTCTGTTTAATTCACCGGAACTACAGCGAGCCCTTTTAAACGGAGGACCTAATTTGGTAGTAAAGCCACTACCAACACCTACACTAGCATGGATGACTAACCACGGGTGGATTTCTAAACCAAAAAGAGCTCAAGAACCGCTGGACAATGCGCTTACAGTATTCACTGATGCTGGAAGGAAGTCACGGAAAGCAGCAATTACATGGAAAGATGATAACACCTGGAAGCACTGGATACTAAAGGCAACACCAGAGGATTCATTACAAACATTAGAACTCTATGCTGTTGCTTGGGCCTTGGCTCAATGGAAGGACACTCGCCTCAATATTGTTTCGGATTCTCTGTATGCAGTAGGGGTTGCAAATCGCATTGAGGATGCAACACTGCGTGACCTCAAAAATCAGAGACTGATAGCACTCCTTATAAGTATGCAAATAGCAATCTCTAAACAAACTGAAGCATACGCAGTGCTACATATTAGAAGCCTGTCTTGGGGTGACGTTATGATGTGTATCCCATATCGCTGCCTATGCCCAGAAATTAATTCCTGTGCCTTTCTAGGCCTCTAAACTAAGCCTGAGTGGGAGAAGAAAAAACTGAGCAAAACTTTCTCAAAGCAGTTTGCAGCTTGTTCAAGGTCACATAAAGATAGGAGGGTTTTTTTCCCCAGTGTGCAGCAGGGGAGGGAAGAAGCACCCGGCTTGCTGTGTTCCAGTAATTTTTTTGGCCAGTTTTTTTTGGTTTTAGTTTCTGGTTCTCCGGAGAGAGACGGAGAGTTGGACTTTGCTTTTCCTTCTCTAGAAGTCCGGATTTTCTCCCTTTGCTACTGGACTGCTTTCAACCTCAGAGCACATCGGGAGGACTTTTCATCGGGCACAGAGGGCCTGGCCCTGGGCCAAGCCCCAGCTCCGAGGAGACCAAAGGGAGGACTCTAACGCTTTCCCAGGTTTTTTCCTCCACAGCAAAAGATTTTACCATTTAACCTCATTTTCCTTTCCCATGTGTTTGTTAAATAAATAGTTTTATCTTCTTCACTTTCCTTCGAGGAAAATTTATTTTTTTTTCCCGAACCTGGTGGGGGAGGGGTGGTTGTGCCTTCCCTCAGAGTATATATTTCTAAATTTGGCCAAACCGGTACAAAGCCACATGAGCACGGACGGCCTAGGGGAAGGAAATGACCGGGCTGATCAGCTCGTGGCAGGAATTGTTCAGCCCCCACTACCAGTTCATCAACAGGCGAGAGAGGCCCATGCCACCTTCCATCAGAATGCTAAAGGACTTGCACGAAGCTACGGCATTTCCATAGCCAAAGCGCAAGCGATTGTCAAGGCCTGCCCGGTGTGCAGTTTCCATAATAGTGGAATTGGGATAGGCTGTGGAGTTAATCCCAGAGGACTTAAAGCCAATGAACTTTGGCAGATAGACATTATGCATGTTCCAGCATTAGGCCACCTGAAATATCTTCACGTCTCCATTGATACTTACAGCCACTTCGTTTGGGGTACGCCACAGCCAGGCGAAAAGGCTAGAGACGTGCGCAGACACTTAACTAGCTGCTTTGCAGTGATGGGAGTCCCGAAAGCTATTAAAACGGACAATGGGCCTGCTTATGTTAGCAAGACCCTCCAAATGTTCCTGCAAACATGGAACATCAGTCACACCACGGGAATCCCACACTCTCCTACTGGGCAAGCTATTGTAGAGAGAGCTAATGGAACTGTAAAGAAATATTTAGAGAAGTTTAAAGATATTGTAGATCCAAAAGAAAGAGTAGCAAAAGCTTTATTTGTATTAAATCATCTTTGCATTTTTGGTGATGAAAAGGAGCCCCCTGCAATAAAACATAGAGAAGGGGCCCCACCAGCTCAGAGAGGGACTGGAAGCTATGTCTACTTTAAGGACATGGCTACTGGGGAATGGAAAGGACCTGCAGAGGTGTTATACTTTGGTCGTGGATATGTTTGTGTGCTTACTCCTAAAGGTCCACAGTGGATACCCAGCTGCGGGGTCAAACCGACACTGTGTAAACCTGGAGCCTCCACGACATCACCTCCCGGAACTGAGCCTGCTTCAACTACATCTAGTGGCTGATCCAGTGCTCTTGTGGATGGTATCTTTTCAGCTTTATACCGGCTAGCGCTTGTATTTCAATGCCTTAGAAAGCCTCGAGCAACCCAGAGAGGCAGCACAGGCGATCTAGAACCTTAATAGCTCTAAAATCGGTACCTGTATCAGCTGCAGAGCAAATACCATCAGCAGAAGCAAAGAGGGAGAAATATAGCTCCCTGCCCGCTCAATTTCCTGCAGTTAGAAGCCTTAAGAAAGAGAGAGACAACCACAGATGTTCACAGGAAGATAGCTGAGCTGAGAGAGGGCGGAGCCTTCCCTCGACTATCCTTTATTCGGAGAAGAGGGAAGGGGAGGACCCGGGGTGGGTGGCCAATCAGATACTGCTGAAGAGTTTGAGTTACATTTGGTTTTGCCCGCGCTTCGAACAAAGGAGCTCGGAGCACGTGGCCGGAGCACGTGTCTTTGGGAGGGGGAGGGGAAGCTCAGAACAGGCAGCAACAATTCCCTATTTTTTTTTCTTTAAAGCTGGGTTGTAACTCTTAGTAACTTAAAGTGCATAGAACAGTAACAGAACAACAGTGCAAAACATAATTGGAATCTATCGTCCCTACAACTTCGACAGTACCTAGGATGCCTTTAAACTAGTTCCCCAGCAAAACTCAGGGGGTTAGTTAGGACATCTATGGTATGGAGTATCAGGACGAAGACTTACAGAGTACAGTGCAAAACCTGAGTGCAAAACAGTGCAACTTAACTCAAGGGATTAACATCAAAATCTGCAGCAAAGGGTTTACATGAGGGTGCCAAATCAGGATCCTTTTTACGGCGTCTCTTCCAGGAGGCAGTTTTAACCTCCTTAATTTTTGAGGAAGTGACATAAGGCTTTACCCATTTCCCTGGGATCCATCTCAGTCCTTGAGGGGTAGATACACTGGCATACCCACGTCCCCAAGTTACAAGTTTGTATGGTCCTTGGATTTTTTGAGTCTCTGGGTCCCGGATCAGGACTTCTGGATTCTCCTTCAGTTTCTGTCTCCCGGTGTTCTGGAAGTGACGATAGATGGGAGGGTTTGGATCCTCAAAGGTGCCATTCAGGAAGTTTATGGTAAACAGTGCTTTGCTGAGTCTGAGGACAGGTGAATTGAGTTTGGTAGTCCCTGATTGTTGTAGCAGCATTCGCTTGAGGGTTTGATGGGCACGTTCAACAATGCCTTGTCCGGTTGGGGAGTGAGGAATACCTGTAACATGTCGAAATCCCCACTGCTGACGGAAGTTTTTAAACTCCTGAGAGGTGTAGGCAGGTCCATTATCAGTTTTTATCTCCTCAGGTATACCGAGCACAGCAAAAGCTTGGACAAGATGTTTTTCAACGTCCTTAGCTTTTTCACCTGCATGTGCAGAGGCATACATGGCACCAGAGAAGGTATCAATGGAGACATGAACGTATTTTAATCTCCCAAATTCAGGGAAATGTGTGACGTCCATCTGCCACACTTCACCGCTATTAATGCCTCTGGGATTGACTCCCATGCCCAGTGATGGAAGCTGTAGCTTCTGGCAGTTGGGACATGTTGCCACTATTGCTTTTGCCTGCGTCCGCGACAGATGGAACATGCGGATAAGAGCAGGAATATTTTGATGGTACATGGCATGGCTCAATTTTGCCTGTTCGAAAACTTGGGGGAGCTTTGGTAAGTCGGCTGATAGAACTATGTCTGCTGGCATAGCCAGAGCATCAGCTCTACGATTACCTTCCGCAATAAATCCTGGCAGGTTTGTATGTGACCTCACATGCATGACAAAATAGGGATGCTCTCTGTGGGAAACCAGATAAATTAATTGAGAGTAAATCATAAATTTTTTTATTTGAGATTTCTTTTAGGAGAGCATGCTCAGCTCTAACAGTTACTCCAGCTACATATGCTGAGTCTGTGACCAAATTAAAGGGTTCTTTGAACCTCTCAAATGCTCTAACGACAGCTGCTAATTCAGCTACTTGTGGTGATCCTTGGATTACCTTGATGTCAGATTCCCACTTTTGTGTCTTTGAATTTCTCCACGTGACCACGGACTTCTTACTTTTCCCTGACACATCAGTAAAAACAGTAATCGCATCGAGGGGTTTTCTGCTTTGAATCTCTCGAGGGATGAAAGAGAATGGCAGATTAAACATTTCATGTTTTGGGTAATGATTGGAGATTTGGCCTGAGTAACTATCTAATGCAAATTGTAAATTTATATTATTTTGGAATAAGTGATCTAATGCGTCTGTTGTCACAGGTAAGTAGATGCATGCAAAGTCACATCCTGCCAGGGTGCGGAGCCTTGCTCTACCCTTCATGATAATTTTTGCTATTAATTCTTGTGGCTGTGTGATGGTTTTAGGAGGTTGGAGTGGAAGGAAAACCCATTCAATTATGATGAGGTGGTCCTTCTGCTCTTTGTCCCACTGAAATATGAGGCCGTGAAAGCGTGGTGCCTTCCCTAGAATGACAAGCTTAAAGGGTAGGGAGGGCTGATACCTGTGTGCTTGCCTGGTGGAAATGAGCTCTTGTATCTTTCTGAGAGACTGCCTTGCCTCTTCTGTCAGGGATCTGGGGGATGCTGGACCGCCTTCCCCTTGCAACAGGTTTGCAATAGGAGCTACATCCTCTGTGGTGAGTCCTAACCAGGGTCTTAGATAGGTCAGTGTCCCACAGATCTGTTGCACTTCCTCTAATGTTTTTGGGTTATTATTAATGGTGACGGGTGTTGGGGTGATAGAGGTTTCTGTGATTTTGAGTCCGAGGTATTTCCAAGGGCTTGTTCTCTGCATTTTTTCAGGTTGTAATTCAAAGCCCTTGGCCTCTAGGGCCTCAATCACCATGTTAAGTGTCTGCTCAAGATACTGATTATTGGGAGCACACACCAGCACATCATCCATGTAATGTAGGATGATGGCTTTCTCTGCTTTGGCACGGATGGGAGATAGAATTTTAGCAATGTAGTCTTGGCAGAGAGTTGGGGAATTTTTCATACCTTGGGGAAGCACAAGCCAATGGTAACGTTCCATGGGGGTTTCATGATTAAGAGAGGGTACAGAAAATGCAAATCGAGGGGCATCTGCAGGATGGAGTGGAATATGAAAGAAGCAATCTTTAATGTCAAGAACAGCTAAATGCCAATGTTGTGGGAGCATTGAAGGTGATGGCATACCTGGTTGAAGGGGTCCCATGTCTTCAATAACTTTATTAACTTCTCTAAGATCTTGGAGTAGCCTATATTTGTTCTTTCCCGGTTTTTTTATTACAAACACGGGTGTGTTCCATGGGCTGTTAGTTGGAACTATATTTCCTTTAGCCAATTGTTCAGCTACTAATGTTTTGAGTGCCTGTAGGTTTTCTTTTTTTAAAGACCACTGTTTAACTTGCACAGGTTCATTTGTTTTCCAAGTTAATTTTTGTGGAAGGCACTCTGCTTCAGTGGCCTGCAGGAGAAGATTTTGATATCTAGGGGTGATATCAATTTTTGTCCCCCACTGAGACATGACATCCCTTCCCCACAGGGTGAATTTGGTGTCCAGGACATACGGACGAAGAGTTGCTATTTGTCCTTCAGGACCTTCAATTTGGATGGTGTATTTGGATTGCTTTGCAATTTGGGTACCTCCAATCCCTTGTATGATGCCCTGAGATTGTAGCTCCCATTGCTCAGGCCACTTATCAAATGGAATGACAGTCACATCAGCACCTGTGTCTATCATTCCCATTATACTGATTTTATGTGATTTATGACGGAGCTTACATTCTATTATAGGTTTGTCATTTCCCAAAACCTCAGTCCAACAGATGGCTGGGATATGACCATCTGTGGGCAGGTATTTGGGCAGTGGAATGGCCTGTGCAATAACTTGACCCTTTTGCATAAAGTACAGTGGATATATACATTGTACCATTACGTTAGAACACCCGTTCTGATCCACTTTCATGAGTGTGGGTGTAACCTCTATCCCAGCAGGTGTTACCCGAGTGTCCCCAATAACAAAAAGGTATGTAAAGTCTGGCATGTGGTCCACATTCTGGAATGAGATAGGTATTGCAGTCTGTTTGTTGTTGAAATGGTGTGTTTTGGCACAGGTTACCTTAAACCTTAGTCCAGAAGTCCAAGTTGCTTTGTCTGCAGCTCTATTTTTGTCTGAACGCGGAGCTGTTAGGACGCGTTGAGTCGCTAGTTTCCCTGCTGTTGACCTGGGGAAACAGTCTTTGGAGAGTTTTTATCAGCAGTTATAATCGCTCTGCAATTGCGAGCTACATGTCCCTTTTTCTGACAACGATAGCATATAAGGTTACCACGCGATTGAGTTTCTCCTGTACCCGTAACATTCTCTACAACTTCCCCAACCATCCCCACTTTTTCCAAAAAGGGAGCAGCTGTGTTCAGCTGCACCTTCTTTGTACAGACTTCGAGGATGGATTCAACAGTAGGAGGAGGATGAAGAGGGAGAGTGAGGATGACTTGTTTGCAAGCATCATTGGTATTCACTTGGAGAAGTTCGAGTAGGAGCGCTTGTTGGAGGTCGGGATTAGGGACCTGGGAAGAGACAGCTTCGCACAAACGGTTATAAAAGTGAATAATATTTTCATTTGGCAATTGCTTGATGGTGGTATAATGAGAGTTAGGAGTTTGAGATGGTAATAATGCTAAGGCCTTTTCAGCAGCACGTGTGATTTCAGTAAGAACTGGACGAGGGATAAGCATTGCTTGTTTTTGAGGATTAGCCATATTATTGTCACCAGATAAAAGGTCTAATGTGATATAATTGTTGTCAAAGTCCAGGTAATTATCTGGAGTTTGCCACAAAATTTTTAATAAATCAGATAAAATTATTTTCCATTGCTTTTTCCACATCATAAAATCACCAGGCATGAGAAGACTTTGCATCAATGTAAGTAAGTCATGAGGTACCAGTAAGTGAGTTGCAAAAGTAGCACTTAAAAGGCTCTTAAAATAATTACTATGCATTCCAAACTCCTTAATGGCCTTGCACAAATCTTTAGTATTAGAATAAGGTAAAGGTTTCCAGTCAGGGTTTGCTCCATTGCTAGTAGGAGAGAGTGTGGTAGAAGCAGTTGGAGTTACTTCCTGGTAGGCATAGGTTCCCGGATTTAAAAGGAAATTCACAGGATTGTGGGAACCGGGGGCGGGACAATAGGAAGCAGGGGCGGGGAGTGGAGGGGCAGGGGCAGGGAGTGGAGGGGCAGGGGCGGGGAGTGGAGGCGGGGACACGGCCGGAGGAGGGGAGGGGTTGGGGGCGGGGTTGTTTGAGGCAGGGGCGGCACTTGCGTCATGGGCGGGAACAGAGGGAGGGGTGAAACACGACGCTGTGGGGGCGGGGTTAGGGGCGGGGTCAGGTTGTGACGCGGGAGTGGGAGGGGATGGGGACAAGAAGGGGTTTGTGGGGTGGGGGAGAAAGGGATTGTGGGAGGTGTAGTTTGGAGATGAAGGAACATCGCGGCCGCCATTACTGGAGAGAGACAAACTTCGAGAGAAGGGGTTGGGGGGAGGGGTTTTTCCCCGGGCTGCGAGCACATGGCAATGGCTCTCCCTGGGAACAAAGAGATCAGGGGAGAAGGGGTTTTTACGCGCGCTTGAAACATGAGGGCTAGAAACTGGGGACAAGGGAGTGGAGAAAAGGGGTTGGGAAGGTCCTGGGACGGGCTCCGGATTCCCGTCCGAGGCAGGGTGCTGAGGAAACACGGGTGAGCCAGGAGGACGATAGCTCTCCTGTGCTAAAAAGCAGTCTGCTCTAGCTGTGTTTACCAGCGTAGGGGAAGAGGGGTTTGGGACAAAGGGGTTGGAAGAGGGTATAAGGGAATTAACAGGTGTATTTTGCAGAGGCTTTTCATGTACTGCCTTTTTCTCAGGCAAAGTATAACTTAGTAACAGGAGAAGAAAGAATTTTGAAACTGTTTCATCTCCTGCACGCCTAAGAGAGGAAAGTTTTCTCCCCACCTTATCCCAAAATTCAGCAGATCTTATGTCTTCGGAGGTAAGATTAGGAAAGTACTGAAAAAGCCATCCTACAAAAGATTGAACTAGATTTTTAGGGTATTTATGCCCAGTTAAGGAAAGGTAGCTTTGAACTTGGTGGTATATTTCTCTATGGTGTGCAGAAACTTCAGATCCCATTATGAAAGCAACACCACGAACCTCAACCCAACTCGCCCAAAAGGAGGAAAAAAAAGAGAACGTTTGAACCGGCACCAGCTTAAGACAGGAGCCCCTAAACCAGCAGGGAAATACTCACCAGAAATCTGGATTTTACCACAGGAAAGCAGGTCCGGAGAAAAAAAACATGCGAGAAGGGTCTTCTGCTTTCAAGCCGTTCCCTCGCCACGTGGTGTGGGGGAGGTACAGGCTGAGCCTCTGGGCTCACTGTTACGCAAAAAGTAACAGCTCGCTACACAGAGCTGGCACAGCACGACGTGCAGAGCTAACTCCAGCAGACACACAGCTGCCGGGACACCCTGAAAGTCTCTCAGAACCGGAGTTCAGAGATAGCACGTTGAGCGCCAAATGTGGATGGTATCTTTTCAGCTTTATACCGGCTAGCGCTTGTATTTCAATGCCTTAGAAAGCCTCGAGCAACCCAGAGAGGCAGCACAGGCGATCTAGCACCTTAATAGCTCTAAAATCGGTACCTGTATCAGCTGCAGAGCAAATACCATCAGCAGAAGCAAAGAGGGAGAAATATAGCTCCCTGCCCGCTCAATTTCCTGCAGTTAGAAGCCTTAAGAAAGAGAGAGACAACCACAGATGTTCACAGGAAGATAGCTGAGCTGAGAGAGGGCGGAGCCTCCCCTCGACTATCCTTTATTCGGAGAAGAGGGAAGGGGAGGACCCGGGGTGGGTGGCCAATCAGATACTGCTGAAGAGTTTGAGTTACATTTGGTTTTGCCCGCGCTTCGAACAAAGGAGCTCGGAGCACGTGGCCGGAGCACGTGTCTTTGGGAGGGGGAGGGGAAGCTCAGAACAGGCAGCAACATGCTCTCACCTCTTGCTAACATCGTGCCTGCCCGACTTAGGCAATTTAAATCCTGGGAGGAGGCAGAGCAACTTCTGGATGCCCTCGAGCAGTATTATCCTGGGAAACTTCACTGTAGAACCTGTTATGTTTGCGGGAGACCAGGGCATGCTGCATGGTCCCTTCTCCAATGCGCGGGTTGTAATAGAGGGTGGTGGATCCATCAATCGCTTTTATCAGGGGGAGCATGGTGTATTATCTGTGAGGGAGCCTGGCAACGTGAATCTTTACAGGCAGCGTTACAGCAGGAAACTGGTTTACCAGGTTATCAGGGTCTTACTCTCTTTGAGTCAGCTGAACAATGAGCTATTGCTGAGTTTTGCTGGCAAGTTAACCACGAGGCTACTCACATTCGTTTACAGCTTAAATCCGCAATAGTGCGTAAAGTTTGTGGAGATGGCCTTAAAATACCACGCCAGTGGATGGTGCGTACCCATGAGTGGGAATGCATGTGCCATTGCTTTAATGCTTGCAGCATCGCTGATAATCGTGCATGCTCCCGATTCACATCATGTTAGCTATATAGACAACCGAAAGAACATGTGGGTTACCTGGGCTAACCAAATAGGCCAAGATTCCTTTTGCTTATCCTTAGCGACACCTTCTGATCCCTTCCGTACCTGCCTTATTGGGGTTCCGTTAGCAGAAACTAGTAGCCTTAAAAAATACACCCTTAACTATTCAGAGCCAGAAACTGCACTCTCAACCTTTTGCAATACGCACTATTCCACTCTCACTGATGACCATCTCGATACTCAATTCTCCACTTATAACATCTGCAATGCTTTAAAAATAAAGGAAAACCCTCTAGCTGCCCAAGCACGAGCGATTGCCTTAGGCCTTAATACATCTATGTTTGAGCCACAAGAGCTAGATCTCTTAGGCTCTCAGCCTAGTCCCTATTGTCTTATGTTTAGAGGCAGTCACTTTGACAGCATCTCCAGCCCCCAATGGCCAAATAAAGACAGCACATGGATGAGCCCTACCACCTCATGGTACTTTAACATCACAGTGTACTGTAATGGATCAGTATGGCCAGTTGATAATCCTCCACAAGAACCTAGGGCGTTACCATCAGGAATTTTCCTCATTTGTGGAGACAGAGCATGGCCAGGAGTGCCTTCTAAGCCAGTGGGAGGACCGTGTTATTTTGGGAAACTAACAATGTTTGCCCCTAGCATTCAGCAACTACTAAATATCACACACAAGTTGTGAGGAATGAGACAACTCTTTGTAAAAATTAAAACAATTTATTAAAACAGAAAAATTGAAAGATTGCAAAAATTAGCAAAATATAAAAATTTGGGATCCTAGTGGCTCAGGAGGTATGCCCCAGGAACGCAGGGATTCAGGAGCTTCAGGCTTAGGCAGCTCTGAACCTCAGGTAGAGAAAAAAAAAAACTTACAGTCTAGGCTGGTCAAAAAGAAATCTATTTCTAAAGGCCCCTAAACAGGGGTAGGTTTCTCCAGCACTGAACTTAGCAGGCTGGAGAGGAAGGAGAATGAATATAGTACTTCCTGTGCTCCCTGTTTTATAACTTTTGCTCCGCCCACAGTCCGCCCACAGCCCACCCCTTTGGTTTAAGGTGATTGGTGTTTTCCCTTTGACAGAGTATCTCTGTCCACCAATGGCTCTTCCTGGTCAGAGGGGTGATATTAGTTGAGATAAGGGTCATGTGCTTACAGGGTATGGCTATGGGGGCTGGGCTGTTTGTTGCAACTGGGGTTTTTAAAATCTGCCTTGAAACCAAGGTACAAGTAAAACATAAAAAAATACATCCAACACATCTTAAAACACTTGTAAAAGTATACAGTAAACACAGGAGGACCATAAAAACTTGATTAGGGTACCTGGGCTGATGGGATAATTTTAACATTCAATTTAAAAATATTAAGCTCAAAATTAATTAAAGCACTTAATATGCAAAGACCAAGCACAAATAGGGATTTCATGTATGACAAGTCCCCCCTTTTTCTCTTATGCTCGCATCTTTGGTCTTTGCATTTAAGTGGAGGTGGATAACTCTTCAGGGATAGATTCAAGCTCTTTAAAACTGTCCCACACTTGCTGGGCAATTTTTCTCTCCTTTCTAGTTTTCTTATTGTTACTATTATTGATATGCATAATCTTTTGAGCGAATGGTGGACGCTGCTGTTGTCCTTGAAGGTCCTGGATCAGTGGCATGCTTTGGACGACAGTGGTGATTAGACGGATGAAACAAGGGATTAAACAAGGGAGAAAAATAAGTCCTGTAAGGGAAAGTCCAACAATAATTAAAGCTTTCTTCCACCATTGTCCTTGGAAAATATTTTCCCACCATTCAGAAGTGATCAAGGGCTGCCATTTCTGCACTGGAACATGGGCTAGTTTCCTGATGTTTTGGGTAATCTTGGTGATGGCTTCACCGTGATCATCAATATGGATGCAGCAGTTTGAGGTGTTAAACTTGCCACATACTCCACCTTCTTCTGCTAGTAAATAGTCTAATGCCAGCCGATTTTGGTACACGGCTGCTCGAGTTTGCCCTTGCTGTGTGTTAAGCAGTTCAAGAGCAAGAGAGGTCTCATTAGTGATTACCTCAATTAGTGCTTGCAGTCTGATGATCCGATTTAGCATGTAGATGGGAGTTCGGTACCCCCAGCTCCCATCCTGTGCCCATGTTGCAGGTCCATAAGTCTCTAGGATCCTCTCATCTGGCCACTCTTCTTCTCCCCATCTCTGGGTCCCTCCTATTACATGTCTCTTAGTACGGAAAAGTTCATCATAAAGGGAGATTCCAAGGTGGGCTCCAGCGTTTTCAGCAAGTAGGAAGAAGTTTGGTTGAATGGCTCCAAGAGTGCAGCTCCCTTTCCAGCGAGGTGGTAAGTTGGAATAAGCTCGGTTACCACAGATCCAGTAGAGGTCTTGTGGTGCTTCCCAGAAGTGGGGTTGTATACTTGCTGCTGTAATCCAGTACTTGGAAATTTGTGGCAGGACAGAGTATGGATTTCCTTGATCCCAGCACTGCCAGAGTTTTTTAACAGGATTTAAAATGCAATTTTTGTTTTTAACCTTTTCTGCAGACCAGAATACATCTGGTTCTTGAGGTATCCACCAATGTTTTTGCCCATCAGTTACCAGGTACCTTTTGCATATTGTCTCACCAACTTCTTCTAAAAATTTTCTTCCTTTTCTCCAGATGCATTCTTCTCCAATAACAGTATTGCTTAGCAGCCAGGTTTCATTGTCATGTCGGGTTGTGGGGGAAAGATTACTCAGTCGGAGTAAATCGGGGGGTCCAAGACTGACTCCCCGCCAAGGCCAACTCTCCGATTCTAAAGTTCCTCCGCACACCCAGCAATTTGTTAAATTTAGCTGTTGTCCAATCCTTTCTGCCAGGTCAATAAACAAGTTTTTCCTTGACATCAAAGGATTGTTTTCTTTTTGTTTTTCCTTTTCTTCTATGACCACCTCTTGGATCAGGTCAGTGTCATAGGTCTTTCTTTTCAACAAATCTTCTGTCTTGGTTATGTATCTAAAATTGAAACAGAGCCAATCGTCTTGGGAGGGGCACTCTCCCTTCTGCTTATGTATTTGGGTGCCAATGTTTTTGCCAATCCAGTACTTGTGACCTTTTTCTGAGCAGATACTCAACCCTGTTATGTTGTAACAAGATGGATTAACATAAGTATGTGCTCGGAAAAAGTGTCGAATTTGAAATGAGCCTCCTTCTGCCTGGTACACAGTCTTGTAACATCTGTTACAGCGGCTGTCGGCTGCTTGTGTAAAGGGAGGCCAGAGGACCCAGAGACAGATGACACTCAGTAGCAGGATGTTGCTCACTTTCCCCTTTAGGCATACCCGAGAGGAGCTGTCAGCATTTGGGTTGCCTCTGCTGGTGGGGCTTGTCATCTTTGCTTCTTTCGTCCTTTCTTTAGGCATCTCACCTTCAGATGGTTCTTCAGTGATCTCAGGCTTCTGGAAACTCATGGTTATTTTAGGGTTGGCCTTGTCAAAGATTAGAGTTATCATGCCCGTAATTTTGGAGTCTGATTGGACTGTTATTGAAAGAGAATGCTGGCTTCAAATGGAGCCTTACTATACAGTTGATGTGACAATATGGTTGTGTGAAGGCAGAATCTGTAAAAGGGAATAACAAAGAACAGAATTAACAGCGAAATATTTTCAACTTAATTTAACAACTTGTAGCTAGCACTTATTACTGAGGTATAACTGGGGAAGAACTGGGAGTACAGGATTTTATTAACTTGGAGTGAGGGATGCTGAGTGGAGTTTTCAAACAGGGTGTTTAGTTTGATGGTTTGTCTGGAGGTTTCTTCTCTTCAGTTGGTGGTGTTACTGGACCTTTCACCCTCTTGACATGCGTCCAGCCCTTCTCAAATGTTCGGACAGCAGTTTCAGTGGTTAGCTGGACCTGAAATGGACCTTCCCAGGATGGGGTTAATGACTTTTCTTTCCAGGATTTTATTAACACCCAGTCACCTGGATTGATGTGATGTAAATTAAAATCAAGTGGGGGAGTTTGTGGTAGAAAACCTCTTTCCCTTAGCAACTCTAGATTTTTGGCAATTATCTGTACATATTGTTGTACATTGGTGTTTCCACACTCTTTCACATTCAACTCTTGTGGTGTAGCAAGGTAGGGTAATCCATACAACATCTCATATGGTGAACAACCCAAATCAGATCTTGGCTGTGTCCTAATTCTAAGAAGAGCAAGTGGAAGGCATTTTACCCAGGTCCATTTTGTTTCCAGCATTAATTTTGTGAGGGTGTTCTTGATTGTCTGGTTCATCCGTTCCACTCTCCCAGAGCTCTGTGGATGCCACGGGGTGTGTAATCTCCAATTTGTTCCTAATTGCTGAGCCAATTGTTGTACAATTTGGGAGGTAAAATGAGTACCTCGATCTGAATCTATGCGGTGGACTATCCCATAACGGGGGATAATTTGCTCGAGGATCACCTTACTCACTGTCTGGGCTGTTGCATTGACAGTTGGAATAGCTTCCACCCAGTGGGTAAGGTGATCAACGATTACCAATAGGTATTTCCACCTCTGGACAGGAGGCATTTCTGTAAAGTCAATTTGAATGTTTTGGAAAGGCCTGATTGCTAATTCAATTCCTCCGCCCGTGTTCTTTTTCATTACCTTTTTGTTAACTTTTTGACAGATTACACAGTCCCGGGTTATTTGGTTGGCTATTTCATAAACACCAGCGCATCCAAAGGTTCTGAGATAGTGATCTGCTAGAGCCTTTGAACCCCAGTGATTGCTTTGGTGGATATTTTGTAGAATTTCTCGGGTTAAATTTTTGTTTAAAATTTGGCGTTTATCTGGTAAATACCAGCGACCTTGAGAATCCTCATTAGCTCCAATTAAAATTAATTTTTGTTTTTCCTGATCAGTAAAAATGGGCGTGGGTAAAATGTTAGTTTGTGGAATAGTGTCAGTTGTGGGGGTGTTAGTTGGAAGTTGGTTCACTTCCATCACTTTTACCTCTTCTTCCACTGCTGCTTCTTTTGCTGCCAAGTCTGCTAGGTTGTTCTCTCGAGCTTCTTTTGTGGTTCCTGATTGATGACCTGGAATATGCACCACTGAGATCACCTGAGGCAGTTGCAGTGCTTTTAGAATTTTTAGGATCAATTCCTTATGTAGGATATCTTTCCCTTTGGTGTTTAGGAACCCCCTTTCGGACCAGATTTTTCCAAAGGTGTGGACTACGCCATAAGCGTATCTGGAGTCAGTGTAAATAGTCCCGATGCTTCCTGCTAGTCGGTGGAGTGCTTTTTCTAGGGCATAGAGCTCACAGACCTGAGCTGACCAGGTCGGTGGCAATCTGCCCTTTTCTAGCACACACATTTGGTGTCCATCGACCACTGAATAGCCAGAGCATCGTTTTCCATCCACCACTCGAGATGACCCGTCAATGAAGAGGATTTCCCCTTCATTGAGGGGACAGTCCACCAGGTCCTCTCTAACTTTTGTTTGGATGTCAATTATCTCAATGCAATTGTGTTCAATTTCTTTTTCTGATGGGGTCCCATAAAGAAATTGAGCTGGATTTTGGTGTGTACACACAACTAGCCGCAGGTGGTCTGAGTGCATGAGAATGGCTTCATATTTGACTATTCTTGGGTCAGTTAACCACTCTGCAGCCCTGTGAGCTAAAATGGTTTTGATTGAGTGTGGTGTATGCACTGTCAAGTCTCCACCAAAAATGAGTTTTTGACTCTCCGAGACCAGAACGGCTGCTGCGGCGATGGACTGGATGCAGACGGGCCATCCTCTGGACACTGGATCTAGTAATTTGGAAAGAAAAGCAACTGGCTTCCTGACTCCACCCCACTCTTGGGTCAAGACGCCATAGGCAACTCCCTTCTCCACATTAACAAACAGATCGAAGGGCTTTTCTAGTGAAGGAAGGCTTAAAACAGGTGCTTTTGTTAATTTCTCTTTCAGATTTTGTAATTTTTGTGTGTCTGAATTAGTCCAATTAAAAGGTTCTTCTTCCATTAGTTTTTCATATAAAAATTTGGCAGATTGTGAATACTGATCAATCCACAGTCTGCAGTATCCAAATAGGCCTAATAATTGCCGAATTTCTCGTTTTGAAGTTGGAGGTGGTAAATTTAGGATCCCTTCTACTCTTTCAGCACTGAGTTTTTTTGTGCCATGGCCAATTAGATGTCCCAAATACTTCACCTCCTGTAGCACAAATTGTAATTTAGGTTTGGACACCCTCAGCCCGTTCCTCCCTAGAAAATTTAGTAACTGAATTGTAGCAGTTCTTACCGTAGACTCCTGTTCCCCAGAGAGGAGCAGGTCGTCTACGTACTGAGTTACCTGAATCCCTTCGGGTGGAGAAAAGGAACTTAGCAAATCTTCTAGCGCTTGGCCAAAGAGTGTGGGTGCCTCGGTGTAACCTTGAGGCAGGCGAGTCCAGCGCAGCTGCTGCTTCCTTCCAGTGTCCGGATCCTCCCAGGTAAATGCAAAGATGTCTCTGCAATGAGAATCTAGAGGACATGACCAGAAAGCATCTTTAAGATCAATAACAGAGAACCAGGCATGTGCTGGGGGTACCCGACTCAGGAGTGTATAGGGGTCCTGCACCAGTGGGTACCTGGTTTGGACTCTCTTATTGACCTCACGCAGGTCTTGTACAAGCCGGAATGACTTATCTGGTTTCTGGACAGCCAGAATTGGAGTGTTGTAAGTGGATTTGCAGGTCTCAAGAATTCCATCTTGTAATAAGTCCATGATAACAGGCTTTAGGCCCTTTCTTTTGTCCTTGGAGAGGGGATATTGTGGTACACGTACTGGCTGGCTGTTTGGGAGCAACTCAATTGTTAGAGGTGTGATGTCCATTTTTCCCCGGTTGCCAGGTTTGGCCCACACTACCGGGTCAATGTGTTGCTCATCTACTAAAGATAAAACAAACAATTTAGTGTTCATTTTTTCACCTTGCGGTACCACCCCAACCCTCAGAGGTATTTGGAAGTCACGTCCTAAAAGATTGATCCCAGCTTGAGGTAGGTATAGCACATCCCCTGTATGGGTACGTCCTTGTATGGAAAGGGTTACATTTTTAATTACAGGAACAGCAAAGCTTTCACCATTAGCACCATATATATCTAATGTATCTTGAGAAATAAAACATCCTGGAGGTGTTTCAGTGACACAGGTTCTTTCAGCACCTGTGTCCACTAAAAACTCCACTTGTTGTCTCTGGGGTCCAGCTTCTAATTTTATCAAGGGCTCTTTAAGATGTTTTTGCCCCAGAGAATAAAGCCCCTGACCCCTTCAGTTGTTCAAAATTTGTCCCTCCATTTGAAGGGCTCCTTGGTCTCTCTGCTTTTTAAAACAGTACCACTGCCCGTGGCCTGGTTTATTACAGTATGTACAAATTAACCTCTCAGGTCTTTGAACAATTGAGGTAGATTGTGTATTGCAAGCACAAACCTGTGGCTGTTGCTGAGGGCAAATTTGGGTTTGCTGTTGTGGGATGCCCCTTTGGAAAGTTCTTTGTGTAGGAGGGTTGTGGATTGGAGCACTAGTACTGTTATTCATTATTCGGCTTTTAGCCTTCATTCTCTCTTCATCCCTCCTAACAAAGACTTTTTGGGCTTCCTCCAGTAATTCATCTAGTTCCCTCTCTGGCCATTTTTCCAATTTTTCCAATTTTTTCCTGATGTCAGGCCAGGAGTGAAGCACAAAATGTACCTTTAGCATAGTTTTACCTCCTTCACTGTCTAAGTCTATGACAGAATAAAGTTGAATGTTATTCCTTAACCGAGCCATCCAAGCTGTTGGGGACTCATCCTTTTCCTGTTCCCCACAAAATGCCTTTTTCATATTATTAACTCGAGGAACAGCTTCTCTAATCCCTTTTATAATTAAATTTCTGTAGTCTTTCATGTTCCTCCTGCCCTCTTCTGAATTTGGGTTCCATTCAGGGTCTGTTAATGGTAATTTTTGTTCTCCAATTGGGCCTTGATTAGAATTATTTTCTCTGTCCCAGACTGTCACTCCTGCAGCTCTAATCAATTTTCTTTCCTCAATGGTGAATAAGGAGTGAAGGATGGATTGTATCTCTCCCCAATTATAAATATTAGGGCCGAGGAATTGATCAAATTGGTCAGCTAGACCAATTGGGTCAGCCATCAGGCTTTTCATTTCTTTTTTAAATTCTCGTACCTCAGATGAAGCTAGAGGTACAACTACATAACCAATTCCTCCTTGAGCATTTCCCATGGGTACCTCTCTAAGAGGTAAAATTTTAGACTCATGGGCAGTGCTAAGGCAGGTAGGACAGTCAGGTGTTTTAAATGATTTCTTTCTAGTGCAAGATGCTGGGCCATCCTGGCTAGAAGAAATCCCTTGTCCGGTTGTCTTTTTGTGAGAGCAGGAAGGAACAGAATTTTCTTTTTCACTTTCTGAGTCCTTTTCGGTTGGGTGGCTTGGTGAAGGAAGGACCCTTTCTTGTTCAATTTGGACCCTCCTTTCTGGAGGAGTTACTGGAGGAAGGTAGTCTAGGGGGTCCCACTTTGGTTTATTTAATTTAGATTTTTTTATTTCTTTCTGTTTGTGTTCTTCTGCAATAGAAAAAATTTGGTTTGAATTTTTATTAAGTCCAATTGAATTAGATTTAGTTTCCTCTTCCAATTCTATTTTTTTTCTTTGGTCTTCATTTTGTTTTTGCCAATAATTTAACCAAATTTTAGCATAGTCTAATTCATCAGAATGTTTTGGAGCTTTGTAATGTATATAAGAATGCAAAGCCTCACAAAGCCATTTTTCAGAAGACCCATACTTGGGCCATTTGAGCCCATCTTTGTTAATTTTATGTTTTGGCCACTTAAAAACACAGTACCTAATCATTTGGCACTGGTCTTTTTCTTTAGTTAAAAGATTTTCTTCCCACTTTAGGAGCATTTGTCCTAATGGACTCTCTGGGAAGATTTTGTATTTCTTCATTAGGTCTTTCTTTTTGCTATTTACTTGTCCCATTTTGTTACTGGGAAGCAAACAAGTAGCTTGTGCAGAAGAAAAATTTTTTTTTTTTTTTTTTTTTTTCCTAATTAAATAAACCAAAGTATTGTATTATATAACACAATTAAAATATTGTATAAGGAAATAATATTACAAAATAACCTAAATTCAATACACTATCACAATAAAAAAATGATAATAAAGTTATAAGCATAAAATACAATACAACTAATGTAGAGAAAAGTAAGCAGGGTTAGTAGATATATAAGGGAATGAATGATGGCTAATCTGTGGGAAAATTAAATATGGTAGGCTGGTGAGAAACAAATATGTTGCAAGAAAAATTAATTTTAATTATAAAAAGAATAGTTAGTGAGTATTTAAATTGTTTAAAGTATAACTGAAATTTAGATAGCTTTATACATATATACTTAAAACTTAAGAAACAAGAGTTGTCTTTATTAGCAAAGGAGAGATAAATTTAAAATATTTATAACCGAATTAAAGGAAAAAGATTATAATGAATAACATAAACAGTAATTCAAAATATCAAAGTAGTGTCTTATGAATAAAGCAGATAAAACAAATTACAACTATAATCCAATAACTCAAACACTCCAAACTAACAGGAAGTATAAAGGTGCTAGACAGCACTGACCACAAGAATGCAGAGAGAGTATAAAGGTGCTAGATAGCACTGACCACAGGAGTGCAGCTAAACAAGTTCACACATGCACTTAGAACAGCAAAAAGGGTGCAGTTCAAATTTAAAGGACACAAAATGGCGGCTGCCATGATGAAACCCGAAATTTCAAAATGGCGGCCGACCACGTGGCGGCCCGAAATTTCAAAATGGCGGCCGACCACGCGGCGGCGCGAAATTTCAAAATGGCGGCCGACCACGCGGCGGCCCGAAATTTCAAAATGGCCGCCGACCACGCGGCAAAAAGAAAAAGAGAGGGGTTTAAAATGAGGTTTCTCCTCAGTTCTAGACCCGAGGAGACTGAGACACTAATAAAAATGAATTTGGGGCTGAGCACACCTCTAAAACGTGGAAACCTCCCCCCAGAAAGGCTGATCACCACACTCGATCTTCCCCTCTGTGTCTCTAAAAGGGTGATCCCTCGTGGTGCCCTTAAAAATGAACCCTTTCAAGCACACTCACACACACACTGGGGGCGGCCAACCCCCCCCACACACACTCTCACAAAGGAATTCCACTCGGAGGTTCCCCAAACACTAATAGCCCTTAAAAAAGGGTAAGTCCCTAACTAAATTCCCTTTAAAAAGGGTTCAAGCCTTACCACAAGTCTTTCTCCACCGGAGGCGTCCTTTCTCTACTGCAGTAATCCTTGTGGGAGCCCAGAAAATCCAAGGAGGAAAAACCAAAAAAAAATCGCAAAAATTCAAAAATAGTCCAAAATACCTGGATTTTAGGGCAAAAATGGGATCCCGGAGGAGTCCCCAAAAGAGTTGTGAGGAATGAGACAACTCTTTGTAAAAATTAAAACAATTTATTAAAACAGAAAAATTGAAAGATTGCAAAAATTAGCAAAATATAAAAATTTGGGATCCTAGTGGCTCAGGAGGTATGCCCCAGGAACGCAGGGATTCAGGAGCTTCAGGCTTAGGCAGCTCTGAACCTCAGGTAGAGAAAAAAAAAAACTTACAGTCTAGGCTGGTCAAAAAGAAATCTATTTCTAAAGGCCCCTAAACAGGGGTAGGTTTCTCCAGCACTGAACTTAGCAGGCTGGAGAGGAAGGAGAATGAATATAGTACTTCCTGTGCTCCCTGTTTTATAACTTTTGCTCCGCCCACAGTCCGCCCACAGCCCACCCCTTTGGTTTAAGGTGATTGGTGTTTTCCCTTTGACAGAGTATCTCTGTCCACCAATGGCTCTTCCTGGTCAGAGGGGTGATATTAGTTGAGATAAGGGTCATGTGCTTACAGGGTATGGCTATGGGGGCTGGGCTGTTTGTTGCAACTGGGGTTTTTAAAATCTGCCTTGAAACCAAGGTACAAGTAAAACATAAAAAAATACATCCAACACATCTTAAAACACTTGTAAAAGTATACAGTAAACACAGGAGGACCATAAAAACTTGATTAGGGTACCTGGGCTGATGGGATAATTTTAACATTCAATTTAAAAATATTAAGCTCAAAATTAATTAAAGCACTTAATATGCAAAGACCAAGCACAAATAGGGATTTCATGTATGACACAAGTGATCACGACGAAGCATTCTTCCATTAGGTTCTAATTGCAGAGACGATGTGCAACTATGGAAAGATCCTGCTGTCTTTTTTGCTTCTCTCCTAGTCCCAGGAGCTGCATCAGCATGTGCCCTCACTCAGCTTAGAAGGTTAGCATGCTGGACAGGCAAGCAAGCAAATGTTACCTCACACCTGATAGGCGAGCTTATTGCAGACATAGATAGCTTGCGCCATGCTTTACTGCAAAATCGTGCAGCCATTGATTTTTTACTGCTAGCACAAGGTCATGGATGCAAGGATGTAGAAGGAATGTGCTGCTTCAATTTATCAGATCACAGTCAATCCATACACTCCCAGCTTCAATGGCTCACTGAACATACCAAAAAGCTCACAGTTCAAGACAATCCTTTCGATGGATGGTTCCAAGGGACTTTTGGGGGACTCGGAGTTTGGGCCATAAGCCTCATAAAGGAAGGCCTCAGATGGATAGTCATTATACTTTTGCTTTTTCTTGGGGCACGCATTATGTTTTCTTGCTTAGCTAAACGCATAGAACATTTAACTCAGGGAGTTTTGATCGCTCAAACTAATAAAAACGGGGGAATTGTGAGTGACTGGCTACGTGAGAAAGGGCACATAGACCCTCTACAGCTTGCTGAGCTAGATCTTGCTCAACACCGCACGCATCTTGTGTAACAATTGAAGTTGCAGAATTCTGCACGTAGCCTGCTCAATAACTGAGCTACCATTGAGTTCTTATTGCTGAGCTATGTGTTTTATTGCAGAGTTAGCAAGGTTAGTCTTTGGCAGCAATAGACGCTTATGGAAAACAATAGAAGCTTGTGGTTAAGAGAGCCAAAGAAAAGGGGAACTGCTGACCACAGAAAAGGGGAACTAAGGGGGGGGGGGTTAGAAATCAGCTAAGATGACGTTAACCACTTAGAATGCGCCTTTACGAATATGCATGAGCCTATTATTGATAGGATATAAGGATCTTTTTTACGATCAATAAACAAATTCCTGCTGATCACTCATATTGAGCGTCTGGGTTTTCCTTCCATCGCGACAGCGGTGTAAGTGGTGAGGAGCACCTGGAATGGTCCTTCCCACTGTGGTTCCAGAGTCTTTTCTGTAAGAGACTTAACATATACATAATCTCCAGGCTGAATGCCATGTACAGGACCGTCCAAGCCTCAACTTCGAGTTCCAGCCACATGTTTTCCAATTTCTCTAAGCTGTTTATCTAAAGCAATCATGTAGGTGGTTAGCGTTTCTTCCCCTATTTGGGTAGATATTCCTTTCTGTACCCCATATGGCCTCCCATAAAGTATTTCAAAGGGACTTAACTTCTCCTTAATTCTGGGCTTGGTCCGAATTTGTAACAATGCAAGTGGAAGAGATTGGGGCCAGGGTAGGTTAGCTTCTTGCCCTAATCTCACAGTTTGCTGTTCAATCAAATGGTTCATTTTCTCTACTTGGCCACTCGACTGGGGATGGTATGGAGTGTGGAGTTCCCAGTCTATGCCTAAATGTCGGCTAGTTTGTTGTACCACCCTTGAAATAAAATGTGGTCCCCTATCTGAAGATATTGTGGCTGGAACTCCGAAGCGCAGTATTATTTCTTGTAGTAACACCTTGGTTACTTCTTGAGCCTTAGCGGTCCTAGTAGGAAAGGCTTCTGGCCATCCTGAAAAAGTATCTGTTAGCACTAATAAATATCGATACCCCTCTTTTCTTGGACGTTCTATGAAATCAATTTGCCACTGATGTCCCGGCCCATGGCCTCTCCCAATCTGGCCCATTTTTGGTTTGGGGGTATTTTTGGGATTAGTCTGGAGGCAAAGGTTGCACTGTCGAGTTACTTGCATAACAGTTTCGTATAAGTTTCTGGCGATAATTTTCTCAATTAAGTAGTTATACAAGGCATTTGTTCCTCAGTGTGTTTTCTGGTGTTCCTCTCTAACTACGGCCCATAGCAAATGAGAGGGAATAACTACTTTTCCGCCTGCAGTGATAGCCCATCCCTCTTGGTTAAATGTTCCCCTTTCATCTTTAATCAATTTCTTGACTTTTTTATTATATGTTGGCTTACCCTCTAGGGAAAGTTGTCCATCTGGGATCAAGGCGCCAGTTGTTACTTCACCTTTTGCTGCTTCTTTTGCCTCTCTGTCCTCCAGTTCATTCCCTTCTTCCAATTCTGAGCTCACCTTTTGATGTGCGCTTATGTGCATGATTGCTACCTTCTCAGGTAGCTGGACTGCTTCTAACAGCCGCATTATTTCTTGTGCATGTTTGATGTTCTTTCCATGCGAATTTAACAGTCCTCTTTCTTTCCAAATAGCCCCGTGTGCGTGCACAATTCCAAACGCATACCTTGAGTCTGTATAGATGTTTATTTTCTTTCCTTTTGCCATCTCTAAGGCACGGGTTAGGGAGATTATTTCAGCCTTCTGCGCAGAGGTGTTTGTTGGCAGGGGTCTGGATTCTATCACCTCCCGGCAGGTGGTAACTGCATACCCAGCATGTCGCTTTCCACTGATGATGTAGCTGCTCCCATCAGTAAACCAGGTCTCTGTGTTGTCTAAAGGGGTATCCTTTAGATCTGGGCAGCTGGAGTAGGTAGCTTCGATAGTCTCCAGGCAATCATGGCATACCGGTTCCCCTTGATTTCCACTGAGAAAGGAAGCTGGGTTGACAATGTTAGTTACCACTATTTCTACATCATCTTCTTCCACCATGATGGCTTGATATTTCAGGAACCTTTGTGGGGAGAGCCAGTGCCCACCTTTCACTTCCAGCACTGCGGACACCGTGTGGGATACCAGTACAGTCATTCTCTGACCCAAGGTGAATTTGCGTGCTTCCTGGATGTTTAGCATGACTGCTGCAACAGCTCTGAGGCACCCAGGCCATCCTTTGGCTGCTGCATCTAGCTGCTTAGAGAAATAAGCAACTGCCCGTCGGTATGGGCCCAGGTCCTGTGCTAGTATTCCCAGGGCGATCCCTTGCTTCTCATGAGAAAATAGAAAGAATGGCTTACTCATGTCTGGGAGTCCTAGAGCTGGAGCTGACATGAGGTCATTCTTTAGCTGGCTGAAGGCCCGTGTTGCCTCCTTTGTCCACTGGAGATCTCTGCTTTCCTTTGTAATGAGTTCATATAGTGGTTTCACGAGCAGCCCATAATTGTAAATCCACAGTCTGCACCACCCCGTCATCCCCAGGAAAGTCCGTAACTCTTTCACTGTCTGGGGTTTCAGGGTTTGGCATATCGCTTCTTTGCGATCTTGCCCCAAAGTTCGTTGCCCAGCACTGACTTCATAGCCCAGATAGATCACTTTCTGTTTCACCACCTGAGCCTTTTTCTTGGATATCCTGTACCCTTGGAGTCCCAGGAAGTTTAAGAGGCTTACCGTCCAGGCTGTGCAAGCTTCCTCTGTTCGGGTAGCTATTAGGAGATCATCCACGTACTGCAATAGCTTCCCTTCTCCTGGTGGGGCTTCCCAGGACTCTGTCTTTTGCGAGCTGTTCTCCAAACAAGGTGGGACTGTTCTTAAATCCCTGAGGCAACGCCGTCCATGTGAGCTGGGTTTTGTGCCCACTCTTAGGGCTTTCCCATTCGAATGCAAAAATTTTCTGGCTGACTTCATGGAGAGGGAGGCAAAAGAAGGCATCCTTTAGATCTAAAACAGTAAACCAAGTTAGCTCTGGTGTTAAACATGTTAACAGAGTGTAAGGGTTTGCCACCACAGGATAGAGGTCCTCAGTTATCTTGTTAACAGCCCGTAAATCCTGTACCACCCGGTAAGATCCATCAGGTTTACGGACAGGCGGGATAGGAGTATTAAAATCAGATTGGCACTCTTTTAACAATCCTAACTGTAAGAATTTTTCAATTATTGGGCCAATTCCTTCCCTGTCTTCCCTTTTAAGGGGATACTGTTTAATTCTAACTGGTTGTCTCCCTTCTTTGAGTTTGATCTGTATTGGGGTTGCATTTTTGGCTTTCCCAGGTACATCTGTGGCCCAGACTCCTGGGAACACTTGGCTTATTATCTCTTCCCTAATTTCCTCCGCAGGGCCTTTGGTTGTTAATAATAGGCTCAGTATTTCTACGTACTGTTGGTCATTTACCTCCAGAATAACTTCCCCATTCCTAAAAATAATGGTTGCTTGTAATTGTTCTAATAAATCTCTTCCCAAGAGTGCCTTTGGAGAATTGGGTAAATATAGAAAATTGTGAATACCCCATTGTTTCCCGATTTTATATTTCAATGGCTTACAAAAATAAGCTTTTTCAGATTGGCCAGTTGCTCCATGTACCACAATATAGTCATCCCCCACAGGCATAAAAGCTTTATTTAAAACTGAATATGCTGCACACGTATCCACCAAAAATTCTATTTCTTTTTCCTTGTCCCCTAGCTTCATTATAACCAGTGGATCTGCTAGGGTGGAATCCCCTGGTCTGTTACAGTGGGGATACTGCAACACGCATATATCAAACCAGGAGTCCCGTGGAAAAGAAATATATATGGACGGATTCTTGCTAGATGTTTCAGAGATGTTTATTTCCCCAGCCGCATGGCCGGGCTCTGCCAAGGAACTCTTACAGTCAGGTCCCGAGCTCCTTTGCCCGCGCAGGGAACACAAACCAACCAATGGGGAACGAGGCTGACCAGGGGCAGGGAAACCCCGTGCCTCCCCCCCAGGGCCCCTCTTCCCAGGGCTACAGGGCGGGGGAGGGACCCCGACATTTCACCCGTTTTATTTTAATAAAAGGAGAATGAAGACAACTGGATAAACATAACAAAAACAGTTTCAAAACAAAACAAGCCACCCTCCTGAGTCTTTAAATGTCCAAACAGATTCTGTGGAACATCTTAGGGCTGACAGAAGGGAGACAGAACTCTCTGAGCATGCTTGTGGGGAAACTGAGGCAGGAGAGGGTTTAATTTCTTCCCTCCCCCTTTTCATCCCCCCATCGGCATCGGAAAGGGATTTTTGGGGAGACAATTGGCAAAGGCAGGGTTTTGTGAGGGAAACCATGGATGAAAAAACGGATTGGGAATACACTGGGGGTAATAGGACATAGGGTAAAAGGGAAAGGTGGGATTAGGAAAGGGAGACTGTAGGGGGGGTTTACAATGGAGATATTGCCTAACATGACTACGATTTTTTGCATATATACTGCCTTTCACAGGAACACCATCAGGCCCAGTGACCTGTGATGCTTGTAACACTTTTCTACCTTGTACAATTTTGAATTCTACCACCTCTCCATCTCCCAAGCTTGGGATGCATTTTTCAGGGTTATTCTTTTTAATAGCAGTTCTATGTACGAATATGTCTTGCTGGTTATCACATCTTGTTATAAAACCATAATTTTGCTTAACATTATACCATTTCACTATCCCTAAGATCTTAGCTACTATGGTCTTTTCCTTTTTCCGAGTGGCTGCTGTTTTCTGTCTCGCTGAGTCTTTGCTCTCTCTTTCGTCGCTGCTGGTTCCGGCGCGCTTTTCCCAGGGTCGGGTTCGGGGCCGCGCGGGCCGGGCCAGGCCGCACCACTCCGTTCTCCGTGCTTCGCCCCCTCTGGTCTCAGCTTTGCTGCCGCTGCCTGGGGCTGCGCCCACGTCTCGGCTGGGCCCCCGAGCCCCCCCGTGCCCTGCTCCAGCACACGTTCCGGCTGGGCACGGCTCTGCTCTGCCGCTGCCAGCCGCCGCCCGCGCGCCGCCCCTCTCGTTCGGGCGCTCACGGGGCTCGCTCCACCACGCGCTGCGCGGGGCCGGGCGGGCACTGCCGCGTCCCGCCGCGCCTCGCTCTGCCGCGGACACTGCAGCTCGCGTGGCTCCGCCCGCACACGGGAACCGTCTCGCTGCTGCTCGCAGAGCGCTCGGTGCACGTGGCCTGGGTCGCACGGTCCCTGAGCCAGGCTTCCCTTCACCAGGACACAGCTGACATTGCTCAACAGTCTCGGTAATTAAATAATATTCACGAAAATATTCTTCCATCGGCATATATTTTGACTCAAATATTAACTGGGTCCAAACAGTCTTCCAAAAGCCCTTGGTAAGAATTAAATCCCAAGAAACATAGAAAAAGTTCTTGAACAACCATGCCAGGAAGTGTTTCAGTTCTTTCTGAGCTTGAATCAAGCTAAAATTTACAAATCGTTGTTCAAGAATCATTTTAAGTTTAAGATAAATGTCCATATGCGGCTCTGAAAGCCAAGAGTCTTCCCACGGTTCCTCCATAGTCCAGATATGCAATAGCAAAACAAAACCAAGAAGAGGAATCCAAAGTTTCCAGGGTTTACTCACACAAATCAGTCGCGGGGATCGTTCTGCTCGCAATCTTCCACCATATGTTACAGTGGGGATACTGCAACACGCCTATATCAAACCAGGAGTCCCGTGGAAAAGAAATATATATGGACGGATTCTTGCTAGATGTTTCAGAGATGTTTATTTCCCCAGCCGCATGGCCGGGCTCTGCCAAGGAACTCTTACAGTCAGGTCCCGAGCTCCTTTGCCCGCGCAGGGAACACAAACCAACCAATGGGGAACGAGGCTGACCAGGGGCAGGGAAACCCCGTGCCTCCCCCCCAGGGCCCCTCTTCCCAGGGCTACAGGGCGGGGGAGGGACCCCGACACCGGTCCTCTTCAATCTTCTTTCACATGTGCAACCACCCTCCCCCTTCTTCGGTTTCCTCTGTTCTGGCGGTCTTCTTGTCTTCTTTCTGGGCACTCATTTGTCCAATGGCAGGACCTTCCACAAATCGCACATTGGTCTCTACCTAGCCGGGGTGGGCCTTGTCCGGGAGGTCCTCGTCTCGGGGGTCCTTGTCTAAGTTTTCCTCTATTCCCTTCTTCTACTACTGCTACTAATCTCCTCATCCCTTGCTTGTAACTTTCTTCTCGATTACTGAATACCCTCCAAGCTGCATCTAATAGAGTTTCCAGGTTCCTCCCTTCTGGCCCCTGAAGTTTCTGTAATTTACGTCTGATATCTCCTGTGGATTGCCCTAGAAACAATGATACCAGCTGTTGTACCCCTACCTCGGTCTCAGGATCCAGCGATGTGTTACGGCGCATTGCATCCCTCAGACGATTCAGGAATTCGGATGGTGACTCGGAAGGACCCTGTCTTATTGCGTACAAAGCTGACCAGTTTAGGGTCTTGGGAATAGCCCTTTCCACCCCTTTTGCTACCCATTCTTGATAACCTTTTAATTTCTTTAATTCAGCTGTTCTATTCGGATTCCAGTGTGGTTCCTGGAGTGGGAAGTAATCTTTTACATCTAATTGTTGCATTTTGTAATAATCCTCTGCCAAGTCTTGAGCTGTTTTCCAAACTAACTGTCTTTCTGTCTCTGTTAGTCCACCCAATAATAATTGTATATCAGCCCAATCTGGATTATGCTGTTTAATTATAAGTCGCAAGCGCTCAGCAGTACCCGCTGGATCATTTCAGTAATTTTTGGCAATATTATACCATGCATCTAGGTCAGCAGTAGAGAAAGGTACTCTAATCAACATTGTATCCCCATCAGGTGCCACCGCCTCTCTCAGGGGTGCCATCAGTACCTGTTTCCTGGTTCGGGACGAGACAGGACTGCCCAGGGGAGAGGGGGTTGGCGTTGGTGTTCCTTCTGAGTCCGCATCCTCTTCCTGTCTCCTAAGGGGAGGCTTAAGCAAATCAGTTAGTTCATCATCATCTTGTCCCTGAGCTGCTGCTTGATAGACTTTGTCTGACCTTGTGCATCTCTGGCCTATGCTGCACGACAAACAGCAGTGCTTAATTCTTCTTTGGCCCTTTTTATTCTCTTTTTCCAGAGCTAACACCATAGGATCACGGGGGGGGGGGGGGTTGATTCCACAATCTCTCTGCCATTCAGGGTGTTTTCGGAGAGAGAAAAATGCATCAGCGTAGGAAACTTCTTCCCATTTACCTTCCCGCCTCAGAAACAGCATTAGCTGAAGCAAAGTATTATAATCTAAAGCTCCATTAGATGGCCATTTGGCTTAATTTTCTAATTTATACAGTGGCCACCACTGGGTACAATATTTTATAAGGGTTTTTTTATTTTCTGTGCCTCCAGCTCCTACTATCTCCTTCCAATGGGCTAGAATACAGCCGAGCGGGCTTGCTCTGGGGATTTCCTTACTTTGTCTGGTTCCCATCCTATTTGAGTTTACTCAAATACTGTGCCACCCCCTTCGGGTCGCCTGTATTCTATGCCTTTTGCCAAGCCTTCTTTGCTGCTTGAAATTTCCTTTTTTTTTTTTTTTCTTTTTTTTTTTATAACCTTTCCGACTTCCACAAAATCTGCACTGAGCTTACACCCACACACAAAGCAGGGAGTCCTTTCTATCACTCAAGCAGATAGGACACATGAACGGAGAGAGTTTCAACCCCTAGTGTTATCTCATTTCCACCCAAATCTTTCCTCACACTCTCTCACAGTTCTTTCCCAATTTTCTTCCCGAACCTCCCAAACCTCAGGTACCAAATGCGACTTCCCACACGCAATCTTTAAAATCTCAGGCTCAAAATAGAAACTTTACACTGCATTAATACCCATGCAACCTGCCACCCTCCCGTTGAATCAAAGGTTCTGATACATCCACAAGAACAAGCTATTCCACGTACTATTTCAAACTCTAAATTCTCTGCTGTTGGTTGTTCTCAATCAAAAGCCACTAATCTTCCTGCAGAGGTTCTCCCAGTCAAGATTCCAAATTCAACAAGCAAGCACTCTCCCAGACAAATGTCTCAATATCACACTCTCAAACAACACACGGCAACACGCACGCTTCCTGTTTTACAAACGAATAGGTGACCTAATACACATCCACACCCAAAAAGCAGTCCGACAACAACCAATGTCTGCACAGACATATAAGCAACACAACAACATTCAAACCAGCTACTAGTAGCAAAAATGTTCGTAACACTCACTTGTAATAGTTTCAGGGTCCCGCTTATATTTTCCCAACACAGTAACAAGTTCCAGCGGGAACCCCCTGGAATCACCCGATCCACCCTCAGGATCGCTAGCAGCCGCTCTATTGGTCGGCGATTCCCCCTTGCCGGCTCCGGTGGCCGGTTGCTTGCAAGCCCCACCTTTATCCTCACAGGTACTACGCTGTGCGCGGGACGTCTCCTCGCGGCTTACCAGCAGCCCTGGCCACGCGTACGACTTACAGGCACCCTAAATGCAAAACATATCGTTTATCCGCAGCTTTAGCAGGTCATTGTCTGTCCGCCGCAGTGAGCGAGCCAAGGGGTGGAGAGCCTCCAGGAAAGCCCTGGGGTGCGCCTAGGATGTCCGCTCCTCAGCCGATCCTGCAGCTGGACAGAGTTTCTCCTGGCTGCTCGCCAAATGAAAAGCGGAAAGAACTCCACTACTAAATAAGTAGTAAAGTAGGTATGCTTTATTCCAGCACTGGGACACACGGGGGATCACTCCTCCAAAATCATGTGTGCCGACAGCTGCATTCAGCTCGGTATTTATCGGGTTACAAGTTCCATATTCATTAAGTTTCCTAACAAACTTACACATATTCATCACCTAGCCCCGCCCAGCCTCGCTTCGTATTATAATGAACTCAAAAGTCATTTACATCCGCGTAGCGCTTGCACAGTGTTGTTTGGTGCTTGTGGTAGGGGTCTTCCGAGGGTCTTTTGATGAAGTCAGGGGAGTCATCCTCGTCCTGAACTTTTCACCTTTCTTTCCTGCGCATGCTCTTTTATACCTTTGGCCTGGGTTTAAGCTTTGGCACTGGTTTGAGCTAGTTTTGGGATGAGGCAGGATGTCTGTCTGAGACTCCTGCTGGTCTTATCAGCAGTCTCTTATCTTTTCTTCTTGCTCTGGTATGCTGATGTTCTGGTTTGGCCAAATTTAGAAATATATCCTCTGAGAGAAGGCACAACTACCCCTTCCCCCCCCCCAGGCTCGGGAAAAAATAAATTTTCCTCGAAGGAAAGTGAAGGAGATAAAACTATTTATTTACCAAACACACGGGAAAAGGAAAATAAGGCTAAATAATAAAATGTTTCACTGTGGAGGAAAAAACCTGGGAAAGTGTTAAGAGTCCTCCCTTTGCTCTCCTCGGCGCTGGGGCTGGGCCAGGGCCAGGCCCTCTGTGCCCGGTGGAAAGTCCTCCCGATGTGCTCTGAGGTTGAAAAACAGTCCAGTATAAAAGGGAGAAAATCCGGAATTCCAGAGAAGGAAAAACAAAGTCCAACTCTCAGTCTCTCTCTCCGGAGAGCAAGAAACTGAAACAACTGGCCAAAAGCTGACTGGAAAGCCGCAAGCCGGGTGCTTCCTCGCTCCCCTCCCGCAGCTGGAAAAAAAAAACCTGCTATCTCTGTGTGACCTTGAACAAGCTGCAAACTGCCCTGAAAAAGTTCTGCTCAGTTTTTTCCTTCCCCCTCTCAGGCTCAGTTTAGAGGCATAGAAAGATACAGAAATTAATTTCTGCGCATAGGCAGCGATATGGGATACACATCATAAGGTCACCCCAAGACAGCTGACCAAGCTAGATGCATTGTTCCTGACAAACGAATTCTTCTGCTCCCCATCCCCCTGATTCAGTTCGTTTTTAGTAACTATTGGTTAAAATGTCTTTAAAAGGCTGTGTAAATCTTGATAATTAGGTCTTTCTCGCTCTCACTCCTACTTTGCCTCTTTCCATGCTGTACCTGGGTCACGCTAGTGGCTCAGTTTCTCTGATAAGACTTAATAAACAACTATCTGGAAGCATTGAAACTAAAGAAGACATCTCGCTTTATCTTTTAAACTCCTTGCAAGGACTTTCAGCAAATTCTCTCCCATGAGGAGAGATTTGATTTATGGCACAATAAAGTGTCAAATGGTGCTCCGTGTTCGACCTCCACAGAATGGAACGACCCAGACCCTTTTGGACAGCAGCGCACAGCTAAGACCAGACGAAAAGAAAACCCCGCGGGGTCGGCCTTGAAATTCCAGGATCTCCTCACTTCGGTCGACAGGGGGGAGGAGGACCCGTGGTCTGCTGGACGGAAGTTGGACTGGGACTTCACGAGCTGGTAACATCAATCAAAAACGAGGTAAGCTGTCCAAAACTAGACCACGAAACAAATTATGGGTGCAGTTCCTTCCCAACCGGAGGCGAACTTAGTTCGAAACCACCCCATACCAGCATTTCTACAAGAAATACGATGCTTGGTATCTTGGATAACGAGAGAGTTTCCTGATGCAGTGATTGGAGATTTAGGTTTGCCATCTTTTTGGGAGAATATTAATACTATTCTATATCATTATGCCAGCCTAAAAGACGAAACAGCTCAGAAATTAATACCATTAGCTACAGTAATTTCTGAAACGCTTTTGGAGGTGGCAACTCCTGCTTCTGATGAAGAGGAGATGTTTAACACTCCCGCGAAAGCTTTGCTGACACCCGTAAGTGCAAAGAGTGCAAAGTGCAGCGGGAGATTTTAAAACCCCGCTCGAACCCTCCCCACCCTCAGACGCGGGCGGAGAACGCGGCGGGGGGGGGGCGGGGGGAGGGGGAGCGCGGCCATTCCGGAGGCGAAACGCGAATTTTTGCCGGAACCGAAGTTAAAACTTTTAATCGGTCCGGCGGAGGAATATGATACAACAGTTTTAGAATTTCCTTCACGCGCGCATGCCCGGGGGGGGAGACGGGAGGGGGGGGCCGGCCACCTCCCTAAAAATGGAGCCTGCCTCGGAGGGCGCGGTTTCCATCTCGCCCGATCCACCCGTTACGGAGGAAGCCAGAGGCAGGTCCCTACCTCCCGAGCCTGGGGTCCTCCCATCAGATGAGCCATGCGCGAGGCCAGGGGCGGTCCCGGAGCTTCCATCTAGCCCTCCCGCTACCCCCACGCGGTGCGGATTCGCGGCCGCTTCCGCGTTTGAACTGCCCGCCGCGGTGGCGGCGGCGCCTGCTGTGACGTCATCACTCCCGCCGCTGCCAGCCCGGCCTTACTTCCGCGTTCGGGAGACCTGCTTCCACGCCTGCGCGGCGCGGCATACGCCACCCGACTACAGATACCGCGCTTACCTCGGCAACGCCGCTCGCAAGTCAAGCCGCTCCTGGCCCGGCCCCCAGCCCTGGCCGGGGCGTCAGCCACGCCCCTGGCTCCAGCCAAGCCACGCCCCCGCTGCCCGGCACCAGCGCTTCTCAGGCCAGCCCGGCCCCGCCCACGGACCCGCCCGCCCGCTCCGCACGCCTGCCGCACACGGACGCCGCAGCTGCTACGCCGATACGACCGATAAGCACAGCACCTCCAGCCAGCACTGCAAATCTTTCGGCTACTGCAGTTTCATCCTACGAGCTTTCAGCAGCTACACCTCCTACCAGCCCTGTGTCAACACAGCCCCCGTCTGCACCGCAGCCACAGCCGTGGACATACAGCAGAGACATTTCAACAACTACCGTGTCACCATCGCACGTACCCCCTATCATCACTCTGATAACACCACTCACAGGATTATCACAACAATCACACGATGTTGAATCACATCTCCCAAACAATTTCAGCGAAACAAAAACCGATTTTATCTCCAGAAGAGACAGAGGACTTTCTCAACTATATGTGGACACCTCTTCCATCACAACAGGACCAAGCACATGTTATTAATAGTGACGTCTCGCATCGAGACATTCCACTTCGTGCACATTCTTCTCGAACTTCTCAGGGACATTCAGCTAATTTTACGGGATTTTTTCATCCTCAAATGTCTGCTCAACACTTCAGTGAGAAGGATATAGAGACCAGCACAGCTTCAGAAAGCATTCCTCTATCTTCCCAAGCTTCACCTCATTTTTTTACAACGACAAATAAAACTCCAACTTCTCATATGCCTTCTTCACAGCTTCGAATTCCACAACAACAGGCATCTGATCCCTCATTTTTCCACCGTCGCTTTCAGCTTTTGGATGACTTTGTTCGTCATCTTTATTTCCGACTCAGAGAATGTGCAGATTATCTACCTCAAAAGGTTGCAGCACTGAGTCCCCACCCCTCACCCATCCCGCATGGTGGCAGTACCCTACCCAGACCCACTGTACCCTCTCCTTCAGTATCCAGATCAAAGCCACCTGCGATGGCAGGTTCAGCCACTCCTCGTTTATTTCCTTACAGTGCACAGCCGCAAATTCCGACCCCTATTCCTCATCCAGGAGGGGGAGAAGAAAATGGTATGCATGGATTCTTCGGTGAAGAAGAACCTGCATCCTTGCAGTCCAATCAAGCTGCAGGTACACGAGATACTGGTATGGACATGGTTTCACCTAACAAATATGTTTCAAGAGATACGTCTGTTACAACAGACTGGTCAAGTATTAAGAAAAAAGGTCTCAAAGAGAGAGATTTTAATATAGCTGAAACAGATAGTATTGTAATGCCGGTTATGTATACCAGACACAATCAAAATCCTCCTGTATGGCAACCTATGGATCATCAAGTGATCAAAGATTTAATGGATGCAGTAAAGAATGATGGACTGCGAAGTCCCTACTTCAAACAACTTTTGAGAGGCACATTTAACAATTATGATTTGGTACCTTTTGACTGTAGAAGCATTGCCTCAACAATATTTATAGATGCACAACTCCTGCTATGGAATGCAAGATGGAGAAGAGCACTTCGTGAGCTGAAAGAAAAATATGCAGGAGGATCACATGCAGCTCTCACATTAGAGCAATTGACTGGTGATGAACCTCATGCTAGACCTGAAGATCAGGCAGTGGTTTTGCCTCGAAATGTGCTTATAGATATCAAAGAAGCAGCACAAACAGCAATTTTACAAATTCCACCTACTGGAACCCCAGAAGGCATTTACACAGAAGTAAAGCAAGGTCTTGCTGAAAGTTTTACCTCGTTCATCGATCATCTGAAACAAGCCTTGGACAGACAAGTCAGTGATGAAGCAGCAAAACCATATCTGCTACAAGGTCTTGCTTTTGCAAACGCTAATACAGAGTGCAAGCGTGTAATCAGCGGTATACCTGGTCATGCAAGCATAGCAAAAATAACAGAAGCATGCAGTAAGGTAGGCACACCTCAGCATGTTGCAGCAGTCCAAGCAAGTGCTTTTGGGCAAGAACTTGGAAGACTTCTTAGAGAGCAAATAGCAATGCTTCGCTCAGATCTGTAATGAAATAACTGCACAAAAGTAATGGCAGCTTCCAAATTAGTATGTTTTATGAATGAAAATCATGCAATGATACCCTCAGGGATCACTGGAACATCTTGGAAGAGACAAGATTTTTTAATAGTAGGCAAGGAAAGATTTAGCATCATAGGGCTCATTGCTTTTTCATCAATTGTTTCAGCAGATCAAAATGAAGAGCTAACAGTTTTGACTCAACCTTTACATCCTCCCCTAGTTATTCCAGAAAATACTCCAATAGCCAAAGCTATTGCTTTACCATCTCATGCCACAGGACAGATCATGCCAGTGACTGATCAACAAGCTTCAGTTGACATTGAAGACCTGGACATTCATGCTAGTTGGATGAAGCAGATAGGCCGTGATCGACCTGTGCTTGTTTGCAGTGTCTACACAACAAGACCTACAAGAAGTTCGTGACAGTGTGATTACAGAAGTCCAAAATGCCGGATTGGAAATCTCTACTTCAAAAATCCAAGGAAATTCACTGTGGAAATATCTAGGATAGAGACTTACAGAGCAAGCAATAAGACCACAGAAAATACAAGTCAGAACTCAAGTTAAAAATCTGCGAGATCTACAACAACTTTTAGAAGAAATCAACTGGATCAGACCAATCTTAGGAATCACAAATGATGAACTTGCAGCACTTTTTAATCTCTTGAGGGGAGACTGTGATATCAATTCACCTAGAACCCTCTCACCTGAAGCTCAAGAAGCTCTTGGAAAGATTGCTGAAGCTCTTCAGCAGAGACTGGCACATCGCTTTATACTGAGCCAACCATTTTTCCTTGCAGTCTTAGAAAAAAAGATGCAATTATATGGTCTCATGTTTCAATGGAACTCATCACAGCGAGATCCTCTATTGATATTAGAGTGGATTTTTCTGCCCTATAGATCCCCTAAAACGATTTTTACAATTTTAGAAATGGCAGTTCAAATTATAATCAGAGCTAGAACAAGGTTGCTAACAATGGCAGGCAAGGATTTCATGACAATCTATTTGCCTTTGAAAAAGAAATATTTTGATTGGGCAATGCAAAAATCAGATGATTTGCAGGTTGCATTGTTAGATTACTCAGGCATTTGCTGATTTCATTTTCCAAGCCACAAACTGCTACAAGCGAAAATAAGTTTCAGAGAAAAACCCATGATAAGTAAAATGCCATTAGATGCCATAACGTTATTTAATGATGGTTCAAGGAAAACACATAGTTCAGTGATAACATGACAGAATGCAACTACAAAAGAATGGGAGTCAGATATTCAGATAGTACAAGGCTCACCTCAGATAGTGGAATTAGCAGCAGTTGTTCGTGCATTTCATTTGTTTCAAGAATCATTTAATCTAATTACAGATTCAGTTTATGTAGCAAATATAATTAAATGAATAGAAGGATCATTTTGGAAAGAAGTTGATAATAATAATCTGTGTTCTTATCTTTTGTGTTTGAAAAAGTTAGAACAGAGAGAACACAAATATTTTACCTCTCACACCAGAGCACACTCTTCTCTCCCAAGATTTTTGGTAGAAGGAAATGTACAAGCAGACAAATTGACCATGGTCATTTTAAACACTTTGCTAAACATTTTTGAACAAGCAAAACTGAGTCATGCATTTTTTCATCCGAACGCACAAGCACTAATGTGGACATTTCGCAGAGATCAAGCGAAGGCCATCATAAGTGCCTGTCCAGACTGTCAGCTTGTGCAACCCCCTGTATCCACAGGAGCAGTCAATCCAAGAGGATTGCAGAGCCTGCAATCATAGCAGACAGATGTTACAAAACACCCATCTTTTGGAAGATTTAAAAATATTCATGTATCTGTGGACACCTTCTCAGGTGCAGTCTTTGCTTCCTTACATGTAGGCGAAACAGCAAAACATGCGTGTCGACATTTTTTGCAAGCATTTGCAGCATTGGGTGTTCCTCAGGAAATTAGACAATGATCCAGCTCATAGAGGACAAACCCTTGACACATTTTTGAAAAAAAAATGGGGTATTCGTTATATATTTGGCATTCCTAATTCTTCTACAGGCCAAGCCATCATTGAGAGAAAACACCATACCCTAAAATCCCTTTTAGATGAACAGAAAAGGGGGGAAGCAGAGGCTACACCTCAGATGCAATCGAACAAAGCTTTGTATGTTTTAAACTTCTTGAATAGCTTCTTTTCAGAACCTACTCCACCAATTATTAGGCATTTTTCAAATAGTACTCAGGCAAAATTGAGAGAAAATCCTTTAGTCTTGATCAAAGATTTAGAGACGGGAAAGATCAAGGGTCCATTTCAACTAATAACTTGGGGAAAAGGGTATGCTTGTGTCTCAACAGGTACAGGACCAAAGTGTATTCCAGCAAAAAACATGAAACCTTATCAAGTCCAGAAACAAGCAGGAATCGACTCCGGGAACAAGGAGGCGAGAACGCAGATGTGAATCAGCGTCAACACTACTGTTGATGCCACAGACATAAATTGTGGTTTTTTGTGCAAAAACTGTGGACTGAATATTATGCAAAAAGTGGGAAAGTTAATGGTGTAAATTTTGTATGTAAGAGTGTTAGAAGTTCTGTTACAGATCAGAGATTCTTATATGGGATAAAGCTGTTGAGAATGAAGTTCAATCAGGTATTACACTTGTGCCTTATCATCTCAATGATTGCCTTAAGCAATGCAGCTTTCCCAGTAAAGCAGCCAAAAGAAAATGTCTGGGAGACTTTGGCCAATGCATCAGGCTTAGATACCATCTGTCTAACTCATTCAAGGCCAAAGAAGCCATTTTCAACATGTTTGGTCGGTCTACCAGCAGATAAATGGTCATCTTCCAAACATGCTGATCTAAAACTTTCACGATTCGGTTCAAATACAGTAGAGAGTTGGGATGTTTGGACCAAATCCCTTCCAGAGGCTCCTTACGAACCTCAGGAATTGGAAATTCTTGGTTCAATAAAAATGGAGTTTTGTGTAGCATTCAGTTCTCCAGGGTTGAAACAAAATAAAAACAAGATAACAGATGTCACTCCAAATTACGAAATATATAGAAATGCAACATCTTGGTGCAATTCAACAATAAAGATGAGCATATCGTTCAACCAGGATCCATTGTAATTGTTGCGAGGGATGTTTCTCATTTGTGGGGACAGAATTTGGCCTGCAATTCCCTCAAATGTCAAGGGCGGTCCATGCAGCTTTGGAAAGCTTTCTTTGCTAACGCCTAATGCAAAAATGATAAAAGAACATAAGAGAAGGGAGAAAAGATTTGTTGAGCAATATAAATCTGATTGTAATGATAAATTTGTAGCTTGGAATTTTGGACAAAGGTTTTCTGCAGCTCCCCTTTTACCTGGTGCTGCTGCAGGAGCAGCCTTAAGACAATTGGATCAATTAGGCTGTTGGCTAAATAAGAATTCTCGTGCTGTCTCTCTTGCACTGAGCGATATGTTAACTGATGTTCAGAGTGTGAGATAAGCGACTCTGCAAAACAGAGCAGCAATTTATTATCTTCTATTAGTGCATGGACATGGATGTGAAGAATTTGAAGGTATGTGTTGTATGAATTTGTTGTATCATTCGAAATCCATCCATGAAAGTATACGGCAATTAGAGGATGGAGTAGTTAAACTTGGAGAAGAAAGCAGATCATTGTTGGACGATTTGTTCAATTGGTTTTACCTTACACCTTTATGGAGAAAAATTTTGAAGACAGGTTTGTATGTTTTAACTATTATTGTAATTCTTTTAGTATTTGTACCTTGTATACTCCACTGTGCTAGACGAGCCACGGACAAAGCTGTTAAGGTAGTGGTTTTGGTTCAAACAGGAGGGGGAGATGTAGGAACCCAGAGTGCCAAGAATATTTCTCTGCCTGTTTTTAAGGGTTCTTACCCCCCTGGACAACACTGGTATAGCTTTAAACCTTGGAAAAAATTACCAACAGTTAGACAACAGCTGGAAAATACAGTGGTGTGAATTAGGTGATAGACTACTATGTAAGATTGTCATAGGGGGAAAAATTTAGAGGTTTTAGGCTTCTCTTTATAGTAAATAGATGGGAGTAAGAAATATCAAAATGGAGGATTGTTGTTGTTCTCTAGACCTTCTTCTTCTTCTTCTACCACTCCATATTCTGCAGCAAAAGTAGTTTGGATTGATTGGATAGAAAATTCCGCAGTTCCTAGTCGTGTTACTAAATAATTGGTAAGAAAGTAAAAATAATGTACGTTTTTAGTAACTATTGGTTAAAATGTCTTTAAAAGGCTGTGTAAATCTTGAGAATTAGGTCTTTCTCGCTCTCACTCCTACTTTGCCTCTTTCCATGCTGTACCTGGGTCACGCTAGTGGCTCAGTTTCTCTGATAAGACTTAATAAACAACTATCTGGAAGCATTGAAACTACAGAAGACATCTCGCTTTATCTTTTAAACTTCTTGCAAGGACTTTCAGCAAATTCTCTCCCATGAGGAGAGATTCTATTTATGGCACAAGAAAGTGTCAACCTCCTATACTAATATTATCTCAAAAGTGTGTTGTTTCATTTCTAGGTTCTTTAAGGAATCACCAGAAAATTATTTGTGCATCCAATTTTCCCAATAAATCTCTCCCCAACAAGGGGACTGGGCATTCAGGCTTATATAGAAACTGATGAGTAATCCCATTCTTTCCTAATTTAAATTTCATGGGTTGTAAAAAGGACCAAGTTTTGCTTTTCCCTGTGGCACCAATTACATTTGCCGCATCCTTAAAAAGTTTCTCTTTACATGTATTCGATACAGAATAAGTTGCCCCTGTGTCTACCAAAAATTCCACTTCTTTCCCTAGCTCCAATGTAACCAAGGGTTCAGCTGAGGTAGAATCCCCTGCTTCCCTTCAATGTTCATCTTGTAATGTAACAGGCTGTAAGGCCGGGTCTAGCTTTCCAGCCTGTAGGCATTCTCTCTTCCAATGCCCCTTTTCCTTACAAAGTGCACACTGGTCTTCCCCTAATCGTTGTCAAGGAAACAGTGGGAGCCTCCAGCCTCCCCTTTCCCATGTTCTCCCCCTACCCCCTCTTTCCCCTCCCCTGTTGGCCAATCCCTTAGTACCCTCCAGAGGTCCCTTAGCGCCCCCTAGAGTTGCAAGTAGGTTTTCGAGTCTCTTGTTTTCCCTTCTAGCCTGCCGTATTTCTTTTTCCCTATCCCTGTCGTGATATGCTTTCCATGCTTCATTTAACAACTTTCCTAAGTCATGCGATTCCTCTCCTTCCAGTTTCTGGAGTTTTCTTCTAATATCCGGGGCCAACTGCCCTATATAGTTGCTAACTGTACAGCCTCCTCTGAATTCTCAGTATCCAGATTAGTATATTTTCTGGCAGACACTTTGAATCATTCCATGAAAGTCATGGGGGATTCAGTAGTCCTGCTTTACCTCATACAGTTTTGACCAGTTCATGGCTTTTGGTATAGCATGCTTTACACCAAATAATACCCATCCCTGGTACCTTGTTAAATGTTCTCAGGGCCCTGGTAAATTAGGGTCCCACCATGGATCTGTTGAAGGAAAATTCTGATCTACAGTTACTTCTAAGTCTCCATTAGCATGTGCCCCCTCCATCTGCTTTCTGGCAATGGTCAACACCATCTTTTTTTCTGTCCTATCCAACAATATATCTAACATCACTTGTATATCATTCCAGTCAGAGTCCTGAGTCCTAATTATGGTTTCAAATACTTTAGCAATCCTATCCAGATCCTCTCTATAAACTCCTGCTGCCTTTCTCCATGACATTAAATCCACAATTAAAAATGAGGTTTTTACTGTTACTGGACCATGATTCCCCACTGCCTGCTGGAGGGGAGCCATCAGAACTTCCCCGGCATCTTCCTCAACATCTCCTTGCCGCCTTCTAGTGCGTCCTGCAATTGGGCTAAAATCCTCCGATCCCCTAAAATGTTCTCTCTGTTCCAGTCCACTTCCCCACTGCTGACTCATATGTCTAAACATATTTCCCAGTGATTCATCATTCCTCTCCCCCCATTCTTAGCCAAGGAGCAACCATCAGCTCTAAATCCTCCTCCTCTTCTCGCCCGCACTTTAAGCACCTCTGTCCTATGCTGCACACAGAACATCTCTTCAACCCTTTGCCTTTCTTTTCCTTTTCAAGTGCTAAAATTAATGGATCTTATGGGGTCCTCCCGCATTCCGTTTGCCATTCTGGATGATTTCTCAGGGTGAAAAACAAGTCAACATAAGGAACTTCATCCCACTTATTGTCCCTTCTACAAAAAAAACATTAATAGCAATATGGTATTATACTGTAAGGTTCCATCCTTAGCCCACTTCTCTTGATCTTCCAGTGTGTAAAGTGGCCACCACTGATTACAAAATTTTATACATTTTTATCGCATAAGGTGAATCACCTCCAATTTGTTTCCAATGTTTCAAGATCCATCCCAGCAGTGATACCTGTGATAGCTCTTTCGAGGTTTTGTTTCCCGTTACAACCAATTACCATTTAGGAGCTCCTAGAAGGGACTCTAGCCCTTTCCTCTTCCCACCTTAGGTACCTCTAAATCCAACCCTGCAAAGCTTTTGCTGTGCCTTACAGGCAGGTTAACAGTTAACACCTTTAAGTAAAGAATGTCTTTATCTTACCAGGGGTCTTGCTCCTATTTCCTTCAGACCGGGGTTCAAAAGTTCTCCTCAAGAATCCCTCAGTGCTGGCTGGAGGTCCTGCAATCCCTCAGATCCGTTGAAATTCAGGAGTATCTCTCATCTGGGTTGCCAAAACTGTTACCAAAAATTTGGTAAAAAAAAAACCAACAATTCTTCATGGTGTTGTATAAAGGTTTTCCTGTTACTCCATGTTTCAGACTCCACAAGCAACACCATCCAGCCATTTCCAGGAAAGCACAGAGCTCTCTCACAGTCTGGGGTTTCTTCCCCTCAGTTCCCAGGCTCTGTTGTCTTTGCGCAATAGTAAACTCCAGATATAAGATTTGAGTTTTCACTATCTGGGCTTCCTTCTTGGACATTTGAAAACCTGCTAGTCCAAGGAAATTTAGCAAATTGATAGTAAAGTTTATGCAATTCTCCCTTGTATCTGTCACAATCAGAATATCATCAACATACTGAAGAAGAGTCACATTTTCATTTTCCCTTTTCCAAACTTCCACTTCTTTAGCCAATTCATTTCCAAATAAAGTAGGACTATTATTGAGTCTTTGTGGCAGATCTGTCCATGTTGTGTCTTTCTGCCTGTACTCGAGCTTTCCCATGTAAAAGCAAAAATAACTTGGTTATCCACATCTAGAGGTATGCAGAAAAAGGCATCTTTTAAATCTAATGCTGTACTTCCAGATGTATGCCTTGTAATAGCCTTCAAGTCCTGTACAACCTGTATTCTTCCGAATGTGGTTTCTTTACCAGCGAAGTATGCATGTCATACACTGATTGACATGCTGTCGCGGGTTGGGTTTGTAACCAGGCAGAAACACCAATTCAGTGTAGTGGTTTGGTCTAAAATACTCATTACTGTTTATCTTCTGTGAGATAAGAATTAGGAGAAACGCAAAGCAGGCACCAAACTTGAAAGAATATAAAGAAGTTTATTAACAGACCTAAAAGAAGAAAAGAAAAAAAATTATACCACCTTCAGAACTCTCCTCCTCCCCCCACCTTCCTCCCTTCTCCCACTGACAATGTAAAGACAACCCTTAAGATGTTCAGTCTGTTTACCACTTCCATAATAACCTTGTTCAGTCCATTTAGAAAGAGAAGTCTCTTTTTGTTCGTGCTATGAAAACAGTATCACACCGAGACAGTCACCCACTTCCAAATATTCTTCAGTCCATTTAGGAAGAGGTCTCTCTGCTTGCAATGTCAGTCCCTTCCCCTGACTTGCAGCTTTTCCCGCAACTGCTTTCGAGGGTCCACTCTTGAAAGTTTTTTGGGGTACAATTTTAAGGTTGAGCCGTTCAGAAACAAAAAAACAGAGGCCCTTCGCCTTCCCTGGGAGCAAAGGGTCTTCCTCATCTTCTTCATTAGAACTATCTCTAGGAGCATCTCTAGGAATTGAGGTTTTTCTCCTTTCCCATTTGGAGCAACAGTCCTCATTTGGTTCATCTCTCCCTGTCCAAGCTTCTCATGAAATTACAGCTGCGTCAGCATCTGCCTATCTCAGTGCAGGTGCTTCTGCTTACGAGTTGAACACTCCACCCCCCATATCTTCATGAAATTACAACAGGTACTCTGATATATCATAGCTTCACAACAGACTTTCAGCTTTAATCATCTCCTCTCTCTCTCTTCCCTCAGGTTTTCAGCTCTTCACAGCAATAAAAGGGTTAATCTCACCTCGGCCTTGTAGCTGGAATGTGGCTTATCGCTGTTGGTCACCTGACCTCTGCCGGACAGAGGTGCCGCTTTGCTGAAATCTTGGCCGCAGTGGGGGGGGGGGGGGGGGGGGGGGGAGAGCCAAGCTGCTCCGGTCGACCACGGCAAGGCAGTGGGGGGGGGGGGGGGTGGTTCCACGGCTGGAACAGGCCCATGGCTCCAGGCTGGCCGTGGCCCGGCCCGGCCTGGCCCAAGCAGGGCCTGGCCGGGCCTGCTGGCCCCCGCACGGGGCCTGCAGCCACCTGTGCCAGCGCTGGAAACGAGAGAGAACTTGGGGGGGGAGTTTGTCTGTTCTTAAGTGTGTATCACAGAGGCGGTCACAACTTTAAGTGGCTTAAAGAATTGTCCATATTCAAACTGGCCAGCTGATAGGTTCTATCAGGTCCCAGAGGAAGCTGTAAGCACCCCTTAGCAAGGATATCCCTTCCGGGACTATGCTTGCTAACCTATGACACTTGCTAACACTAACAATGTGTTGTTGAAATTTATTAATTTTTCCAACCCCCTCTTCACACCTAGTTTTATAGGATATTGTTTCTGCCTTACCAGTTTAACATTAGGTTTTAATGATACTGTCACAGGTTCTGCCAATTTTATACGTCCTGGGACAGCCATAGCCCATACTAAGCGAGTGTTATGATCCAGTTTTAAGGTTCTTAGAAATGCCTCTGCCCGAATTAAGGTGCAAACGAGACCATATGCCAGTGACAATAATAAGGGTTTTATTTGATGGTAAATATGAGACACAGAGAGAAAGAGAAAGAAAGAAGTAGAAAATAGGTGGGGGGGACAGAAAGAGTGACAGGGACAGAATAAGGAAAATATCACCACTCCGAGGATCCCAACAATGTCCCGTTGATCCTCTCCAGCTGGTCTTCTTGGTGGTGAAGGTCCCCCCAAAAAACATAGAATCCCATGGGTATATATGCTCAGGCTAGGCAGGCATGTCCTGGCATGTCCCCCTGGAGGTGGGGGGATGCAGTCTCTTACAGCAGACTCTGGGTCTGTTGCATCACGTGCAGTCCTGTGATGCAAAGCCTCTCACGTGAATGTTCCGTGGATGTGCCCTGTGGGGTTGGGGGTTCCACAGCTGGACCAGTTTGTGTAATCAGAGGATGGGTGCTTATTGCCTCTCACCAAAGGTTACACCATGCACCCAAAACCTCCTCCTCCCCCCTTGGTTGGGGGGAGTCTGTGTAAACCTGGCTTCTGTGAGCTGTTCTCTCCTCCCACCCCAAACTCAACTGGGGATAGTTGCAGCTAGTGGCTTTGGCCTTTTGTGGATGCATACCTTTCCCTCAGCCTGAGATGACTGAACAATGCATTTCCCTTTATCTAATCAACAGTTTGACTTTCAGTTCAAAGTCCCACTCTTCAGGGAAGCTTCTTTGGTTGTAGCTTCTTTATAATCAGCAAAACGTTATATCAATGTTTGAGGCATGAACTATTTTCAGTCTCTGACAGGGAGTAACCGTGTTTTCTACCTCAGCCGGGATTTCTTCTTCCAATGGTTCAAGTGACTGTAGCAAAAACTTGGGCTTCCAGAGCCTTAGTTTCAGGGATAGGAATTTTTATTTTTCCTTCTTCAAAAGTTATTTGTGCTTCAAATTTGCTTAAAATATCTCTTCCTAATAGGAGCATAGGACAGTCTGTCATATATAAAAATTTATGATTTAACCACTTTTTCCCAATTTGAAATTTCATAGGTTGAAAGAATGGCTGATTTTGCCTTTCCCCAGCAGTGCAAACTACATTATTCATTTCCAAACTAAATTTTCCTTTACACATATTTAAACCTGAGTACACCACTCCAGTATCTACTAAGAAATCCCTTTTCTCGTTCCCCAGCATTAATGTAACCGGAGGTTGAGCTGGAGATGACACCTCAGGTCCCTGTCACACATCACCTAACGTTAGGAGCCTTACTGCCTGATCAGGAGCCCTGGGTGACATCCAGGGTCTGGCTGCTTCTATTTGTCCCTTTCCCCATGGACATTCCTGCTTCCAGTGGTCCTTCTCTTTACAGTAGCAACAACATATCCAGTACTACTGGCATATCACTCCAGTCAGGGTCCTGGGTTTGGACAGTGATTTCAAATACCTTCACAGCTTTCTCTGGGTCTTCCCTATAAGTGCCTGCTAACTCTTTCTTAACTAGCACTGGTTCATTAGATCCAATTGCTCTCCCCCATGGGGCTTGAAAAATAGCCTCGCAGTTCCTGCTTGTCTGGTTGTGTTGGTTTTGCACAGCCTGGTTTTTGGTTAGCGGGGGGGCTACAGAGGTGGCTTCTGTGAGAAACTGCTAGAAGCTTCCACCATGTCTGGCAGAACCAATCCCTGATGGCTCTGAAGATGGACATGCTGCTGGCCAAGGCTGGGCCAATTAGAGATGATCGTAACGCCTCTGTGTTAACATATTTAAGAAGAAACTCAAAACAAAGAGAGGCACAGTTTTTCTAGCCAGAGAAGAGGAGGAGGTGAGAACATGTGAGGGAAACAACATGGAAACACCAAGGTCAGTGGAGAAGGAGAGGGAGGAGGTGCTCCAGGTGCCAGAACCAAGATTCCGCTGCAGGCCGTGGTGATGACCATGGTGAAGCAGGTTGTCCCCCTGCAGCCCATGGAGGTCCACAGGGGATGCAGAGATTCACCTGCAGCTTGTGGGGGAGGTGCCTATGCCAGAGTGGGTGGATGCCTAGAGGAGACTGTGATCCAGTGGGAGACCTGGTGGAGAGAGGGGGTCCCTGCTTCCAGGCTGGACTAGCCTGTCCTTGGAGGACTGCACCCTGTGGAAGAGAGACCCACGCCGCAGCAGTTTTGGGAGGACTGTTTGCCTGTGGGAGGGACTCAAGTTGCAGCAGTTTTGGGAGGACTGCTGCTCATGAGATTTGGAGCCACGCTGGAGAAGTTAGTGGAGAACTGTCTCCCGTGGGAGGGACCCCACAGTCTCCCAGAGTAAGGACTCCTCTCCCTGAGCAGTGGAAGAAAACCTTAGGTGACGAACTGACTAAACCCCCCGCCCCCATGCACTGTCCCCTGCATTGTCGGTGGGAAGGAGGGAGGGTGTAGTGGTTTGGTCCAAAATACTCATTACTGTTTACCTTCTGTGAGATAAGAATTAGGAGAAACGCAAAGCAGGCACTAAACTTGAAAGAATATAAAGAAGTTTATTAACAGACCTAAAAGAAGAAAAAAAAATCATACCAGGCCTTCAGAACACTTCTCCTCCCCCCACCTTCCTTCCTTCTCTCACTGACAATATAAAAAGACAACCCTTGAGATGTTCATTCTGTTTACCACTTCCATAATAACCTTGTTCAGTCCATTTAGGAAGAGGAGTCTCTCTTGCCCATGCTATGAAAACATTATCACAACGAGCCAGCCGCCCGGGTTGGTTCTCTGCTCACATGCGAGTCCCTTCCCCGAACTTGCAACTTTTCCCACAACTGCTTTAGAGGGTCCAGTCTTGAATTACCGGGGTAAAATTTTAAGGTTGAGCTGTTCAGAAACAAAAGTTCTCTTCACCCATCTCTGGGAGCATTTCATCTCTAAGAATAGAAGCCCTTCTCCTTCCCTGTGAGCAAAGGGTCTTCCTCATCTTCATCTTTAGGACTATCTCTGAGAACATCTCTAGGAACTGAGATTTTCTCCTTTCCCATTTGGAGCAAAAGTCCCCATCGCTTCCATCTCTCCCTGTTCAACTTCTCATGAAATTACAGCTGTGTCAGCATCTGCTTATCTCAGCAGAGGTGCTTTTGCTCACAAGTACAAGTTGAACGCTCCACCCTCCATGCCTTCATGAAATTACAATGGGTACTCTGATATATCATAGCTTCACAACAGAATTTCAGCTTTAAGCATCTCTTTCTCTTCACTCAGGTTTTCAGCTCTTCATAGCACTAAAAGAGTTAATCTCACCTAAGCCTTGCAGCTGGAATTTCGCTTATCGCTGTTGGTCACATGATTTCTGCTGGACAGCAGTGGGCAGCTTTCGGCTGAATCTTGGCCGCACTGGAGGGAGGGTGAGCCGGGCCTCTCTGGCTGCCCACAGCCCTGCTGTGGGGGGGTTCCACGGGTGGCAGAGGGCCCATTGGCTCCAGGATGGCCATGCTCCAGCCCGGCCTGGCCTGAGCAGGGCCTGGGCTGGGCCCGCTGGCCCCCGCACAGGGCCCGCAGCCACCTGTCCCAACACTGGAAATGAGACAGAGCTGTGGGCGGGGGTTGTGTATTCTTAAGTGTGGAGCACAGAGGCGGTCACAACATTAAGTGGCTTAAAGAATTGTCCATATTCAAACTGGCCAGCTGATATGTTCTGTCAAGTCATAGAGGAAGCTGTAAGCACCCCTCTGCAAGAACATCACTTCCAGGACTATGCTTGCTAACCCATGACAGAGGGGTTCAGGGATGAAAAGGTTTTTTTAAGGGCTTATTTTACTTCTCATTATCCACCTCTGATTTTGTTAGTAATAAATTCACTTTGTACCGCTACAATGAGCCTGTTTTGCCCTTGGAGTGTTTTCTCCCGATCCTTATCTCAACTCATGAACTCTTTGTTAAATTTTCCTCTCCTCTGCCCAGCTGTGGCAGGGGAGGGTGGATGCCTGGCATTTGGCCAGTATCAAAATATTGCACTGGCAGAGCAGCACAGAAACAGCAGCACTGGCCACCTGCTAACCCAGGTGCATCATCATGGCTCTTAGCAAAATGTTCCTATCGGAAGCTGCGGCGGGACGGGGAGCCCGGATCCCCGGTGGGGGGAGAAAAACAGAGGCCAACTGTCATAGGTTAGCAAGCATAGTCCCAGAAGGGATATCCTTGCTAAGGGGTGCTTACAGCTTCCTCTGGGACCTGATAGAACCTATCAGCTGGCCAGTTTGAATATGGACAATTCTTTAAGCCACTTAAAGTTGTGACCGCCTCTGTGATACACACTTAAGAATAGACAAACTCCCCCCCAAGCTCTCTCTCGTTTCCGGCGCTGGCACAGGTGGCTGCAGGCCCTGTGTGGGGGCCAGCAGGCCCGGCCAGGCCCTGCTTGGGCCAGGCCGGGCCGGGCCACGGCCAGCCTGGAGCCATGGGCCTGTTCCAGCCGTGGAACCCCCCCCCCCCCACTGCCTTGCCGTGGGCAGCCAGAGCAGCTTGGCTCTCCCCCCCCCCCTCCACTGCGGCCAAGATTTCAGCAAAGTGGCACCTCTGTCCGGCAGAGGTCAGGTGACCAACAGCAATAAGCCACATTCCAGCTGCAAGGCCGAGGTGAGATTAACCCTGTTATTGCTGTGAAGAGCTGAAAACCTGAGGGAAGAGAGAGAGGAGATGCTTAAAGCTGAAATTCTGTTGTGAAGCTATGATATATCAGAGTATCCCATTGTAATTTAATGACGATATGGGGGGTGGAGTGTTCAACTCGTAAACAAAAGCACCTGCACTGAGATAGGCAGATGCTGATGCAGCTGTAATTTCATGAGAAGTTTGGACAGAGAGAGATGAACCAGATGAACCAGATGAGGACTTTTGCTCCAAATGCGAAAGGAGAAAAACCTCAATTCCTAGAGATGCTCCCAGAGATCGTCCTAACGATGAAGATGAGAAAGACCCTTTGCTCCCAGGGAAGGCGAAGGGCCTCTGTTTTTTTTGTTTCTGAATGGCTCAACCTTAAAATTGTACCCCAAAAAACTTTCAAGAGTGGACCCTCGAAAGCAGTTGTGGGAAAAACTGCAAGTTGGGGGAAGGGACTCACATCGCAAGCAGAGACTCCTCTTCCTAAATGGACTGAACAATATTTGGAAGTGGGTGGCTGTCTCGGTGTGATACTGTTTTCATAGCACGAACAAAAAGAGACTTCTCTTTCTACATGGACTGAACAAGGTTATTATGGAAGTGGTAAACAGACTGAACATCTTAAGGGTTGTCTTTACATTGTCAGTGGGAGAAGGGAGGAAGGTGGGGGGAGGAGGAGAGTTCTGAAGGTGGCATAATTTTTTTTTCTTTCCTTTTCTTCTTTTAGGTCTGTTAATAAACTTCATTATATTCTTTCAAGTTTGGTGCCTGCTTTGCGTTTCTCCTAATTCTTATCTCACAGAAGATAAACAGTAATGAGTATTTTAGCCCAAACCACTACACTAAATTGGTGTTTCCGCCCGGTTACAAACCCAACCCGCGACACCAACCAATATGGTTGAAAAATACACTCTGATTTATTAGCAGTCGAAAGGCACTTATATAGTATACCAGCTTGTTAGCTCCTAAGTGGCTTAACGCTTATCAGGACATATTTCTATTTCTACACAATCAGACTACATTGGCAGTTTTCCACAGTCTTGTTATGTTCAAAAGAATTTTGCCCTTGCCTCCCTTATACTCCTAGTTATCACACCTGCAAGTACGTTACTCCCTGAAATTTCTCAGGCTGAAGCTCTTTTGCTTTTCACAGAGACTTTCCCATGGAAAGTGTCTCACACACACAGGCCCAAAAACCTCCAGCTGAATAGCTTGCACAGTTCTTTTATTGATCCCAATAATTCTATTCGCCAACATGTTCCCAGGTACAATACATTGAGGTGACAAGCAGTATGGCAAGTAGTGAAAGCAGAAAGTGACCACTAACAAGCACTAGACTCTAATATACAGTCAGGGAAGTGAGCCCCATGGCAAGCACAGGAGCCTGCTCATTGCCAGTTAAGCAGCACTAACAGATCCTAATCATGCCAAAAAGTGTGGTTTAACCCCAGACAGCAGCAGCAGCTGCTCGCTTACTCTCCCACCAGTGGAAACAGGAAGAGAATTGGAAGAGTACAAGAAATTAATTCAGTATTTCCCATGGGCAGGCAAGTGTTCAGCCAGGGAGGTACCAGGGCATTCCCACCTGGCCTGAACATATATTAACCCATCAGATTATATACTTTTCAGGGGGACCTTCACCACCAAGAAGACCAGCTGGAGAGGATCAACAGAACATCGTTGGTATCCACGGAGTGGTGATATTTTCCTTATTCCATCTCTGTCACTCTCTTTCTGTCCCCGTCCCCCCCCCCCCCTATTTTCTATTTATTTCTCTTCTTTTTTCTCTCTTTTCTCTCTCTCTGTCTCTCATATTTACTATCAAATAAAACCCATACTGTTGACATTGGCATATGGTCTTGTTTGCACCTTAATTCAGGCAGAGGCATTTCTAAGAACTTTAATAACCAGATAATGATATTTAATTGGTGCAGCAAGCAGGGTAACATTCTCTGACCTGAAGTGCCTTTGGCAATAGTATGGTCTCTTCTAAAGGGGATTATTTCCTGTCATTTCCTTCTGTAGGGATCAAGCAACTCCTAGGGATTCTGATGCGGCCTTCTCTGAGGGGGTTGTGGAGGTTGAGGTCTCTTCCGTGAGGACCCAAACTCTTGGGAATTCTGATGCATCTTTCTCTGAGGAAGTTGTGGAGGTTGTAGTAAACTGATTTGAGGGTTTATTTGGGAGTTAATGTGTGTTTTGTTGTGAAGAGCCAGAATTGGCAGGTTCAAGTCCTGAAGCCAATTCTGCAACTCCTATCTTGTGGGGATCCCCCCCCCCATCAGTCTGTGGTTTGTTGTGGAGAACTAGAATTGGCAGGTTCTACTCCTGAGGACAATTCTGCAGCTGCTGCCTTGTGGGGATGGTGGTGTCCCTATGCAGGCTTAGGTATTTGTCATGCAGTTTCCTCTGTGGGGGCTGTAGGAAAACTTTAGGGGAAAATGCCTGTCCCAGGTGGCCAGTGTAAAGAAAATGGTTTTTTGTCCTTCCTTGGTTAATTTGTTAGTCGCCTCTCTACCCCTGGGATGGACTTGGTACAAAAAAAAAAATTGGATAGGGAGCAAATGGTTACTAAAAAGATGATTGGTTATTTAAAAAGGCTTTAGGCAGTGGCATTGCTTGCTGCCGAACTCTATCATGTCCAAAAGGAAAATCACTGGAACAAAAGGAGCAAACTGATAAGGTGAACTGCTCCAGGGTGAAAAGCAGAAGCCTACTAAAACCCTGGAAAAAAAAGCAACTCAAATGCCTAATTCACAGACTGCAACTCTTGCAAAACTTTTTAAAAGCAGTCTCACACTCTCCACTGAACAATCAATCCGAGGAAACCCCACTGAAAACCTGTGGGAAACAACAAAAGTGGTGCAAAAAGCACTTCATAGAATAAAAGCTAAAACTTCACCTAAATAAGTTAATGCAATTAGCAACTTCTTTCACTCTGGCATGTTTTGCCAGGGAAGTTTGTTTCTTTTCTCTTTTCTATGAATGTCAAACATCCCTGCACTGAAGATAAGGAAAACAGTTTGGGAGCAGAGAAACTGCAAGCAGCAAATTCACTTTCTTTTTATAGGAACCTACCAACACATGAAATAGAGCTGCATGAAAACCAATGAAATTTAAAGTGTCACCATAATTGCTTGCATTGTCAGTTTGTTAATGTTTGTAATTTGTTTGTGTTTTCAGTGCAAATGACTTGGTGGGAGATCAAATATTAGTTCAAGCATTCTACATATTCTTGATTTTTGTCTAACTTGTTTTGTCTTTTTACTGAAAAATGGTGTGACAAAAGGTCTTATGGTTGTATAATTTGTCTCAACCAATTTTTTCCTGAAAGTTGGTATAAGAATTTATATGTATTTGAAATCATACAAATATGTACTAACCTTCCCAGCTCTGCCTTGGAAGGCTTTAAAATTATTATGATTTGACTAAATTTTTCAGATTTACTAATTAGTGAATTAAAGAATCTTAATAAAACACAAGCAAATATTACTTGAGAAATTATTAAATCCCCCTTCCTAAATCAGGAGGGATAGCCATGGACTGCAAATAGGGCATGAATAAATACAGAAAAGCCTTCTACCAACTCTCAAACTAATGTACTGTTGAATTTCCTGCCATATGTCCCAAGAGAGTATTTTAACTTTGCCTCCATTCTTCTATTTATGCTAATCAGTATAGTGACTAGAGCACATTTTGCAATACACATGCTTCACAGTTGTGGATGCAGAATGTGATGAGGGCAATATGCTCACTGATAACATATTTAAGAAGAAATTCAAAACAAAGTGGGCACTCACAGTTTTTCTTCTAGCCAGAGAAGAGGAGGAGGTGAGAACATGTGAGGGAAACAACATGGAGACACCAAGGTCAGTGGAGAAGGAGGGGGAGGAGGTGCTCCAGGTGCCGGAGCCATGATTCTGCTGCAGGCCATGGTGATGACCATGGTGAAGCGGGTTGTCCCCCTGCAGCCCATGGAGGTCCACAGAGGATGCAGAGATCCACCTGCAGCCTGTGAGGGAGGTGCCCAAACTGGAGGGGGTGAATGCCTGGAGGAGGCTGTGTTCCAGTGGGAGTCCCGGTGGAGAGAGGGAGCCCTTGCTTCCAGGCTGGAGCAGCCCATCCTTGGAGGACTATTGCGTCTGGGTTGGGGTCCGTGGCTCAGACCCTGGAAGCCATGACCAACCAGAGAGACCGTCCTGCAAGGGACAGTGTTCCAGAGTTCTACGGCATTCCCTCAGCTGCCGGGGTGCCTCCGCAGAAGCATGCCTGTCTCAGGAGGCTGCCAGCTCTTTAGTGATTTCAGCAAGAGTGATTTCAGCTCTTGTTCTGCGAGGCAACCCCAGGCCAGACCAGGAGAAGAGAGGCGAGAGGCTCATTTGGCAGTTCTGCATGAGGCAGCTTTATTAGTCCCGCACTCTGCAAAGGGTAGGCTAGGGACGAGCTCTCTAATCTCTAAGGGAGAATAGGGTAGCTCTTATAGGGATACAAGGGTGGGTGTGAGAGGGTAGAAACCAATGGGTTACAAAAAATCTACATAGGGTCTCCCAGAGGATCATGGTTCTTGTTTTCTCTCACCCTCACCAAGAATTGCTGCCTTTTCCAAGGGGATCTTGCTGGGAGGTTATGCAATCTCCTTATCTCAGCAGGCCTCCCTCCAGGGCAGGGGCTGGGCATACCCCAGAGAGGACTCCACTGTGGATGGTATCTTTTCAGCTTTATACCGGCTAGTGCTTGTATTTCAATGCCTTAGAAAGCCTCGAGCAGCCCAGAGAGGCAGCACAGGCGATCTAGCACTTTAATAGCTCTGAATCGGTACCTGTATCAGCTGCAGAGCAAATACCATCAGCAGAAGCAAAGAGGGAGAAATATAGCTCCCCGCCCGCTCAATTTCCTGCAGTTAGAAGCCTTAAAAAAGGACAGCGACAACTACAGATGTTCACAGGAAAAGCTGAGCTGAGAGAGAGAGCGGAGCCTCCCCTCGACTATCCTTTATTCGGAGAAGGGGGAAGGGGAGGACTGGGGCGGACCCAGGGTGAGCGGCCAATCAGATACTGCTGAAGAGTTTGAGTTACATTGGTTTTGCCTGCGCTTCGAACAAAGGAGCTTGGAGCACGTGGCAGGAGCACGTGTCTTTGGGAGGGGGAGGGGAAGCTCAGAACAGGCAGCAACACTCCACCCCATGGAAGAGTGACCCATGTCAAAGCAGTTTTGGGAGGGCTGTTTGCCCATGGGGGGAATTCACATTGCATGAGGTGTGGCAGGTCTGCTGCTCATGAGAGTGGACCCACGCTGGAGAAGTTCACGGAGAACTGTCTCCTGTGGGAGGGACCCCACAGTCTCACAGGGAAGGACTCTTTCTTGACTCTAAACATGGTGTGGACTGCACTGAGGAGACCTGGCAGACTTGGCAAAAAGAACATGCTTTCCTTTACATCCAAATGGAATTCAAAGTTCGCAAAAGCTGTTATAACAGGCCTGAAGGAGGAAAAGGAGGTGAAAAGCTGGGGAAAATCATCCTCCCCTATTCTCCCCACAGGCTGGGTGTGGTTTTTAATGGACATCCAAATGTAGTGCCTGAGGTAAGGGTAGGAGAGTGTGTGAGTTGATATGTGCAAGTATCCAAGGTGACCACCAAGCAACAGCTGAAATGCAAAGAGTAGATTTATTTCATTACTTCGCTAACTGAAGGGTCCCGAGACACTGCCGGGCTGCAGGCACACAAATCAGGGAAGCAGATACCATTAGGCTGAGTCCGATCCTAGTGGGGCAGGAGGACCCACTGCCTCCCTGTTGGGGTTTTAGGAGCTCTCCTGGTTTTTGGTTTCTTTTTTCTGTTAAAGGAATTTTCCCCATACGTGTTGCTAGAGGGACAAATTGCTGGGTACTTAAGAAAAACAAAAGACCTACCCATTGGGGGTGGGGTGCATCTGGCTACTCTTTTGTTTCACCTGGGTGTGCGGACAGTCGGTCCCTGGTGTTTGGACCGAGAGGGAGGCTGCTTTCTTTGGCTGCTTTTCCTTCTGCCAGAGAAATCCCGGGATCCCAAGCCACCTTCCCTGCCCCGCTGGAAGCCAGGCTGTGGCCGCCCTGCCCCCGCCGTTGCTTCGAGCCATCGTTACGTTGTAGCCCTGCTCACCCTGCTTGCCCAGACCTCCGGGGGGTTCCCACTGCAGCTCCGCAGTTTGGATACATCTCGTCTGCCACCCAGGATTTGTGTTCGTCCCTGCCGTTCCAGCCTGCCGTCCCAGCCTGCTGTTCCTGAGGGTCCAGACGGACACCGGGATCGGCTGCCCAGGGGTTTGTGCAGCCTTTGTCCTATCCCTTCCCGGGATCCCAGGCCACCAGTGCCATGTGCTCCCTGAGCTCACTCTAGAGCACCCCCTGCAGCCACGGGGGAACCATCGCACCTGCCCTGCTCACTGGGAGCCACCAGCGTCCCTGCCGGCTGCGAGCAGAACTGCACCCAAGGGGAAAGGGCCTGACAGCCGAGAAGACTGGCACTGGGTTTGTGATTGTTTGCTGTTACTGCCATAGTTATTGTTGTTTGTTTGACTTGTTATACACATATAGATATATAATAGTAAAGAACTGTTATTCCTATTTCCCACATCTTTGCCTAAAAGCCCCTTGATTTCAAAATTATTATAATAACTTGGAGGGAAGGGGGGTCACATCAGCCATTCCAAGGGAGGGTCCTGCCTTCCTTAGCAGACACCTGTCTTTCAAACCAAGACACTCCCCAATATATCAAGGGGCCTCATGCGTGGGTAGTTTATCACAGTGCTGTGCTGTACTAGTTTGAAAACAAACCAGTGGGAGGCACCAAGTCAGAATAACAATTTAATGGGGAAAATTAAAGAAAAGGGAAAAAAAGAAAGACTAAAAGAAAACACTGGTTTAAACTGACAGAGTCAAGATACAACCTGAGTCCCTGTTAGGCAGGGTGGTGGTTGCAGTCCTCTGAAGCGGTGATCCTGTAGAATAAAAAGGTCTGCTCTTCCTCAGAAGGTCCAGTGGTGGCTGTGTAGCTCCTGTCCTCTGGAGATCCAGTGGAGAAGGGTTGTCTCTGGTGCTCAGTCTCAGATTATATCCATGATGGGATGCTTGGTTCCTCCCTCTGGGTGGAGCATCTCACAATGGGGCAATGAGTCACGAGGCCAAGTGTTGATTAGGCTCATTGACAGAAGATAGTCCGGAGGGAGTTATCTCTGAGTCATGCGGCAGGACAATGATGGGCCATTAACAGCAAGATAGTCTAGGGGGAGGAGGCAAGGAAACACTGCCCCACCTGATTTCCACAGCTCATGTGGATGGTAATAGAATACACTGCAACCCAGGACATTATCCACCCCTTATTCTATTACCATCTACATCATCCCAAATCAATACCTTCTTTAAACTCTACACACACACACACACACACACACACACATATATATATACATATATATATATACATATACACATATATACATATACACATACACATATACATACATACATACACATACACACACACATATATATACAATGAAACCCTACACACAGTTCTCACTTAAGATTAGGTCTCCTTGTGGTACACAACGGGTTTCCCCATCTTTCTGCATTACCCACCAAGTGCAACCAGGTCCTTGAGCAAAGACAATCCCACGGATGGGTTTGCCTTTGCCTGAGGTGGGATTAATCCAAACAGTCTTTCCTAAAATACCTCTCAGGTGTACCACAGGGACTCTATCTCCATCCACTGTGTGCAAGGGTTCAGACTCGGCGAGACCAGCTCGATTGATGGACCCTCGGGTATTGACCATCCAGGTGGCCTTTCTGCTAAGTTCACTTCCCAATTTTTGAAGGTCCCCCCACCAAGTGCCTTTAGGGTGGTTTTAAGTAGTCCATTGCAGCGTTCAACTTTTCCGGCAGGTGGTGCATGATAAGGAATATGATATATGCATTCGATACCATGTTCTCTGGCCCAGGTGTTGATGAGGCTGTTCTTAAAATGAGTCCCGTTGTCTGACTCGATCCTGTCAGGGGTGCCATGTCTCCACAGGACTTGCCTTTCCAGGCCCAGAATGGTGTTCCGAGCTGTAGCATGAGGCACAGGGTAGGTCTCCAGCCATCCAGTGGTTGCTTCAACCATGGTCAACACGTAGCGCTTGCCTTGGCGGGTTTAGGGAAGGGTGATGTAATCAACTTGCCAGGCTTCCCCATACCTGTACTTTGACCATCGTCCACCGTACCACAGAGGCTTCACCCGCTTGGCCTGTTTGATTGCAGCACAGGTCTCACAACTGTGGATGACCTGGGAGATACTGTCCATGGTAAGGTCCACCCGTCGGTCACGGGCCCATCGGTATGTTGCATCTCTCCCCTGATGACCAGAGGCATCATGGGCCCAACGAGCGAGGAATAATTCTCCCTTGTGCTGCCAGTCCAGATCCACCTGTGATACTTTCACCTTGGCAGCTCGGTCCCCCTGCTCGTTGTTGCGATGTTCTTCATTAGCCCGACTCTTGGGTATGTGCGCATCCACGTGTCGAACCTTCACGGTCAGCTTCTCTACTCGGGCGGCGATGTCCTGCCAAATCTCAGCAGCCCAGATGGGTTTCCCTCTGCGCTGCCAGTTGGCTTTTCTCCAGCGAACCAGCCATCCTAACAGAGCATTAGCTACCATCCACGAGTCGGTGTAGAGATAGAGCCTCGGACACTTCTCTTGTTCAGCAATATCCAAAGCCAGCTGGACGGCTTTAAGCTCTGCAACCTGACTCGATCCACCTTGTCCCTCGGTAGCTTGTGCAACTCGTCGTATGGGGCTCCATACTGCAGCTTTCCACTTCCGGTTAGCGCCTACAATTCGGCAGGAACCATCAGTGAAGAGGGCATAATGTCTTTCATTCTCCGGTAGCTCATTATATGGTGGGGCTTCCTCAGCACGAGTCACTTGCTCTTCCTCTTCCTCAGAAGATAATCCAAAAGTCTCACCTTCAGGCCAGTTTGTTATAATTTCCAGAATCCCAGGGCGATTCGGGTTTCCAATACGGGCATGCTGTGTGATGAGAGCAATCCATTTGCTCCATGTGGTGTCGGTGGCGTGATGTGTGGAGGGAACCTTTCCTCTGAACATCCACCCCAGCACCGGTAGTCGGGGTGCCAGAAGCAACTGTGCTTCAGTGCCGATTACCTCTGAGGCAGCTTGGACTCCTTCATAGGCGGCCAGGATTTCCTTCTCTGTGGGAGTGTAGTTGGCTTCAGATCCTCTGTAGCTTCGGCTCCAGAATCCCAGTGGTCAGCCCCGAGTCTCACCAGGCACCTTCTGCCAGAGGCTCCAGGACAGACAATGGCTCCCGACTGCAGAGTAGAGCACATTCTTCACCTCTGGTCCTGTCCTGACTGGGCCAAGGGCTACCACATGAGCGATTTCCTGTTTGATCTGGGCGAAGGCTTGCTGCTGTTCAGGGCCCCAGTGGAAATCGTTCTTCTTGCGGGTAACCAGGTAAAGAGGGCTCACGATCTGACTGTACTCAGGAATGTGCATCCTCCAAAAACCTATGGCACCTAGGAAAGCTTGTGTTTCCTTCTTGCTGGTCGGTGGAGACATCGCAGTGATCTTGTTGATGACCTCGGTGGGAATCTGACGTCGTCCATCTTGCCACTTTACTCCCAGGAACTGGATCTCTCGGGCAGGTCCCTTGACTTTGCTCCTTTTGATGGCAAAGCCGGCTTCCAGGAGAATCTGGATGATTTTCTCTCCTTTCTCAAATATTTCCTTTGCTGTGTTTCCCCACAAAATGTTGTCTTCGATGTATTGCAGATGTTCTGGGGCCTCACCCTTTTCTAGTGCAGTCTGGATCAGTCCATGGCAAATCGTGGGACTGTGCTTCCACCCCTGGGGCAGTCAGTTCCAGGTGTATTGCACACCCCTCCAGGTGAAAGCAAACTGGGGCCTGCATTCTGCTGCCAAAGGAATGGAGAAGAATGCATTGGCAATGTCAGTAGTGGAATACCACTTCGCTGCTTTGGACTCCAGCTCGTACTGAAGTTCCAACATGTCCGGCACAGCAGCGCTCAATGGTGGCGTGACCTCATTCAGGCCACGGTAGTCCACCGTCAGTCTCCATTCTCCGCTGGACTTACGCACTGGCCATATAGGGCTGTTGAAAGGTGAATGTGCCTTGCTGACCACCCCTTGGCTCTCCAGTTTACGAATCATCTCATGGACAGGAACCACAGAGTCTCTGTCGGTGCAGTTTTGGCGACGGTGCACTGTTGCTGTGGCGATTGGCACCTGTTGTTCTGCAACTCTTAGCAGTCCCATGGCAGAGGGGTCATCTGAGAGGCCAGCCAATGTACTCAGTTGTCTGATATCTTCTGTCTCCACAGCAGCTATCCCAAAAGCCCAGCGATGTCCTTTTGGGTCCTTGAAATATCCATTTCTGAGATAGTCTATGCCGAGAATGCACGGGGCCTCCGGGCCAGTCACGATGGGGTGTTTCTGCCACTCGTTCCCAGTTAAACTCACTTCAGCTTCCAGTACAGTCAGCTGCTGGGATCCTCCTGTCACCCCAGAAATAGAAATGGGTTCTGCTCCCACATACCTTGATGGCATCAGAGTACATTGAGCGCCAGTGTCAACCAAAGCCGTATATTTTTGTGGGTCAGATGTGCCAGGCCATCGGACCCACACAGACCAAAAGACCCGATTATCCCTTTCCTCTACCTGGCTAGAGGCAGGGCCCCTCTATTCCTGGTTCTGGTGCATGTTGCTCCCTTCTGGTGAATACGTTCCTGAGGTCCCTTCAAGAGGATCAGTCATACTATCATTCCGGTACCGTCTGGAGTTCTGTGCACAAGAGACCGGAGCAGCGTTGACTCTAGATGCGCTTCTTGTGGTAGTTGTCCCTCTTTTTTGTTCACGTGCCCTGGCCGCTAAGGAGGAGGTGGGTTTTCCATGCCACTTACTCATGTCTTCTCCATGTTCCTGAAGGAAAAACCAGAGATTACCTCGTGGGGTGTGTCCTCTCTCCCTGGTTGGGGGACGCCGGCTCCTAATGGAAGAGACTCTTGTTGGTTCTGGCGAGATGTGGTAAATCTCTTCCTTAAGTTCCTTTTTCAATTTCTGATGGCCTTCTTCAACCAAGCTCAGGACTTGCTCAGCCAAAAAACTTGTTTCCACGGATGAGACATGGGTGCGAAATGGGGCTGTGACGGTGTCCTTGTAAATCCTCAGTTTGTTCACCAAGACGCTCACCCTGTCCTCACCTTCCCTCCATTGCAGCGTTGCCAGGTAACGGGAGTATATCTCTGGTCCAAGGTGTGCGAACCTCAACCACATCTGTGATGTGCACTGGACACCATCTGGGCTCTTAGGAAATCTCTCGTCTTCTGAGAAAATGATCTCCAGCACAGCCAATTCCCTCAGGCACTGGATACCTTGTTCCATTGTGCTCCATTTTCTTTGGTGGACCTAGAGGTCTTCTTTACAAAGGTACCCGTCCCTTACACTTGTAAGCAGTCGCCGCCAGAGGCTGAGAGTTTCTTGGGTTCTCCCGATCCCCTGGTCAATGACCACATCCCGGGACAGAGATCCCAGCTGCCTGGCCTCACTTCCGTCTAGATTGGTGTCATTGGCGGCAGCATCCCACATGCGGAGCAGCCAGGTCAGGATGGACTCGTTCGTCTGGCGCGTGAATTCCCTCCGCAGGTCACGCAGCTCACCCAGGGATAGCGACCGAGTGATGATCTCTGTCTCTGCCTCTTCTGCTGGATGTGAAGGTCCTGCTGCATCCTCGTCAGTCACTATGCGGACTGATTTGATGTGGGAGTGTGTTTGCTTTGGTTCAGTCCGGGTCTCCCCTCTATGTTCCTTAAGTTTGGTGTACCCCAGTTGGCGCTCTCCCTGTTTTATTAAAATCACCCTATATGACAGTTTTGTCTCCTCCCAGGACCCTGTCTGTCACTCTGGCACCCCTCCTAGGCTTCTGGAAAGTTCTAGCCAGGGGGCCAGGTGATTGGTCCGGGGAAAGAAGTCCCTCCCTTCCCCTGTTACAGTTGGTTCCCTTATGTGTCCCTCGTTCTGTTTGCCACACCCTTCCCTTCCCTGGTTGGTGTAGTGGTTTGGGCTAAAATACTCATTACTGTTTATCTTCTGTGAGATAAGAATTAGGAGCAATGCAAAGCAGGCACCAACTTGAAAGAATATAATGAAGTTTATTAACAGACCTAAGAGAAGGAAAAAAAAATTATACCACCTTCAGAACTCTCCTCCTCCTCCCACCTTCCTCCCTTCTCCCACTGACAATGTAAAGACAACCCTTAAGATGTTCAGTCTGTTTACCACTTCCATAAGAAACCTTGTTCAGTCCATTTAGAAAGAGAAGTCTCTTTTTGCTCGTGCTATGAAAACAGTATCACACCGAGACAGCCACCCACTTCCAAATATTGTTCAGTCCATTTAGGAAGAGGAGTCTCTCTGCTTGCGATGTGAGTCCCTTCCCCCGACTTGCAGCTTTTCCCGCAACTGCTTTCGAGGGTCCACTCTTGAAGTTTTTGGGGTACAGTTTTAAGGTTGAGCCGTTCAGAAACAAAAAAAACAGAAGCCCTTCTCCTTCCCTGGGAGCAAAGGGTCCTCATCTTCATCTTTAAGACTATCTCTAGGAGCATCTCTAGGAATTGAGGTTTTTCTCCTTTCGTATTTGGAGCAAAAGTCCTCATCTGGTTCATCTGGTTCATCTCTCTCTCTGTCCAAACTTCTCATGAAATTACAGCTGCGTCAGCATCTGCCTATCTCAGCGCAGGTGCTTTTGCTTATGAGTTGAACACTCCACCCCCCATATCTTCATGAAATTACAACAGGATACTCTGATATATCATAGCTTCACAACAGACTTTCAGCTTTAAGCATCTCCTCTCTCTCTTCCCTCAGGTTTTCAGCTCTTCACAGCAATAAAAGGGTTACTCTCACCTCGGCCTTGTAGCTGGAATGTGTCTTATCGCTGTTGGTCACCTGACCTCTGCCGGACAGAGGTGCCGCTTTGCTGAGATCTCGGCCGCAGTGGAGAGGGGGGGTTCCGAGCTGCTCTGGCTGCCCACGGCAAGGCAGTGGGGGGGGTTCCACGGCTGGAACAGGCCCATGGCTCCAGGCTGGATGTGGCCCGGCCCGGCCTGGCCCCAGCAGGGCCTGGCCGGGCCTGCTGGCCCCCGCACGGGGCCTGCAGCCACCTGTGCCAGCGCCGGAAACGAGAGAGAGCTTGGGGGGGGAGTTTGTCTATTCTTAAGTGTGGATCACAGAGGCGGTCACAACTTTAAGTGGCTTAAAGAATTGTCCATATTCAAACTGGCCAGCTGATAGGTTCTATCAGGTCCCAGAGGAAGCTGTAAGCACCCCTCAGCAAGGATATCCCTTCCGGGACTATGCTTGCTAACCTATGACAGTTGGTTAATCTGTAATCCCCCCCTTGTCTCCCCCCCCCCCATAAAATCCCCTGCACGAGATCTGCAGGTGCAGGTTGGGCACCCCTGGTGGTTGAGGCCCCCCCGTTCGGAGGGCCAATAAACTTTCTGGATTTAACCCAACTCTGAGCCTGCCCCCTTTCTTCCGCCGTCTGCCTTCATCGCCACGGTCCCTTGGAAGGACCCACGAGCCAGACCTCTGTTCACTCCGATATCAGAGGCTGGCCCCCACAGCCTGCTGTGTCCCGAGCTGACCGGGCTGAGTGGGAACTGTTCATAGAGGACACAAAGGCAGCTTGGCGCCCAAGCGTGGGGCCCCCCGCTTCCATCGGACCCCACGGAAGGGACTGATTGCTTCGGCAAGCAAGTCCTTGGGACGTCAAGCTACCCCAGTTGAAGCACGCTCCGTTTTAGTGAGCTGCGCTCCTGGGAATGAGGACCGTAGCTTCGCCCACGCCAGCAGAGTCGTTCTCGGTGGAGGAACCGGTCGCCTGGAGCGTGCCTGGATGCCAGTCAGGTAAGTATTTTTCCCCGGGGGGAAAAAACTTGCCTCAAAGCCGGTAAAGGCTTTTGGAGGGACCGGTACGGTCCCCGGCTCTCGAAGAGCCGAACGTAGGCTGCGCAGCCCCGGGACAAGTGCGGTTTGCTTGTCTCCGGTTGGTTTTTGGGAGACCGGCGTTCTAGGCTTGAAGTTTTTAGCTCCAGACGCTGTGCTGTTGGCTATGGGCGCTAAACTCTCCACAGCACAGAAGGGGGTATTTCTCCAAGTTGCAGGACTCCTTGAGGGTGGGGGGATAAGTTTTTCAAAGGGATGTTTAAAACGGTTTATTCGGTGGCTGTTTCTGCACTTCCCTCAGTGCTCTCAGGATTCGGTTTTGAGCGTTTCCTTTTGGAACGCCGCGGGAGAAAAACTGGCGCGATCTAATTCTGCCAAAGAGAAAGATTTCTCCTTTCGGTACTTGCAGATTAGATAGGCGTTGAATAAGAAAAGGGAGAGGGAAGGACAAACAACCCCGAATTCCCCAGTTGTTACTCCCAAACCCGTGTCCCCCAAACCCGTGTCCCCTCAAACGGGCATCCTGAAGAGAGCAAACCGCGATGCGCAGGGCTGCTACCGTCTCCCTGGCTCTCCTCGGGATTCCCAGAGCCCCCGCTCTGACAGTCCCGGCCAGACTGCCCGGGGCTTATCCCGTTCCCCAACTCCCCCAGTTGTTAGACCCCGAGTTCGGTTCGGCTATCCAGAGAGTTTAGAAAATGCCCTCCCTGCCCGAGGAGGACAAGATGGCGGGCGCCACGTGGCAGGGACCCCCTCTTGCCTCCCCCCCGCTCTTCCACCCGAAATCCCTTTCTCCCGAGTCCCAACCCCTTTCGCCTCAACCCCTCCTACTCCCAAGTTGGGTCCACCCCTCTTGCCCCGCCTACCTGTCACCAGTGCGCGCCCCCATGCTCCGCCCCCAGAAATCGCGGCTTCATGCCCGGCTGCCACCCACTTCCTGCTTCCGGTTCCCACGCCTGCCCTTCCGGTTCCCACGGTGTCTGGCCGGAAGGGGGGGGCCCGAGGACCGGAACCCGGAACTGGATCCCATTCCCTCAGCCGCTCCGGTTTTTTATCAGAGGTCCCGGAGAGGAGGAACAACCCATGTCAGCTGGGAACCCCTCTCACACCAAACAACAAAGGAACTCTGCAAGGCACAGAAGGAGTTTGGGAGAGAAAGCGAATATTTTCGTTGCCTCTTAAAGGCAAGTCTCTCCGGAGCAGTAATGACACCTTTCGATCTGCGTCAGCTTTTCTCATGCCTGCTTTCCTCAGCAGAGTTTCTGCTCTGGAAGGCAGCGTGGGAAAGGGAGCTCCGCAGACTCCTTCCAGCGCTCTTGCAAGGTTCTGATACGGCCGTTGATGCCGACAATAAGGAACTTACATTGGACCATCTAAGCGGCGAAGGAGATTGGGCTTTGGCACCGAAGCAGGCTCAAGGCTTGCCTTTGGAGGTTCTGCAACAGGTCAAGGAAGCGGCCGGTAAGGCTTTCCTTGGTCTGAGGCCTGATGTGCCCATAGAATCCTACTCGCAGGTCCAGCAGCAACCCACTGAGTCATTCCTAAAGTTTGTGGAGAGACTAACCCGGGCTGTAGAGTTGCAGGTCAAGCAGCCGGCGGCCAGGGAAGAGGTCATCGCAGAGATGGCTATGGTGAATGCCAATCCTCCATGCAAGGCAGCCATCCTGAGCCTCCCCCTGGACCCCCCCGCCAACCATACAGACTATGTTAGAAGTTTGCGCTGCGAAGGCACCACACCTGCAACCTACCAGCTCAGAGAGACAGCGGCCCAGAGGAATGGCCTCAGTGGGAACAGCAACGCATTGCTCTGCAGCCGACCAGAGGAGGACCACGGGCCTGAACACCAAACCACCTCCAACTGCAAATGGCCAAAAGCGAGCCCCGCAGGCCAGGAACACCTGCTTCCTATGTGACCAGCCTGGACATTGGACAAGGGACTGCCCGCTCAAGCGGCAGTTCCAGCAATTTAAAAAGGAACATGAACCTGGGGGACAGGAGGGCCAACTGCAACGAAAAAACTGAATGGGGAGCGCGCGCCCGCCCCGCGTGAAGACAAAAAAGGGATGGGACGCGAGGGGGAGGGGAAACTTAGAGAGACCAAACTATCGAACACGACTTTAAAACCGGACTTGGCTTCCTTTTCTGATGGTTCTTTCAGGTTGCAGCTGTTGACACCGCTCCACCTAAAGACCAAAGAGTGGCATACCGCACCGGTAAGCACTGGTGGTGAGCTGTGGGCAGGAGACCAAGGCCCTGACAAGTATGTCATAGTCGGAAGTGTTACCTGCACACCACAAGAGATCGAAGTCGCTCCGGGACTAATGACATCTAGTCCCGAAGGACCCGTTCTCTGGCTGCGCTGTGTCCACCCACCTCTGTTCCTGCCCAGAGGGCAGACAGTTGCCCAGGCTATCCCTGTGGAAAGGCCACCCCCAACGGTGTGTGCCACACATGCTATAGGGACAGAGAAGCCTAGGTTAGGCTGCGAGGTCAACAGAGGGGAGGAAGTCCTGCACCTCAGAGGGCTTCTAGACACAGGGGCAGATGTGACGATCATTCCCACACGGGAATGGCCAGCACATTGGGAATTGCAGAACGTGGCTGGACACGTTCAAGGTGTTGGGGGCGTTCAATTGGCCAAACAATCAAAGAGCATCGTGCAAATCAAGGGACCGAGCGGACAATTGGCAGAATGTCATAGGTTAGCAAGCATAGTCCCGGAAGGGATGTCCTTGCTGAGGGGTGCTTACAGCTTCCTCTGGGACCTGATAGAACCTATCAGCTGGCCAGTTTGAATATGGACAATTCTTTAAGCCACTTAAAGTTGTGACCGCCTCTGTGATACACACTTAAGAATAGACAAACTCCCCCCCAGCTCTCTCTCGTTTCCAGCGCTGGCACAGGTGGCTGCAGGCCCCGTGCGGGGGCCAGCAGGCCCGGCCAGGCCCTGCTGGGGCCAGGCCGGGCCGGGCCACGGCCAGCCTGGAGCCATGGGCCTGTTCCAGCCGTGGAACCCCGCCCCCCACTGCCTTGCCGTGGGCGGCCAGAGCGGCTCGGAACCCCCCCTCTCCACTGCGGCCGAGATCTCAGCAAAGCGGCACCTCTGTCCGGCAGAGGTCAGGTGACCAACAGCGATAAGACACATTCCAGCTACAAGGCCGAGGTGAGAGTAACCCTTTTATTGCTGTGAAGAGCTGAAAACCTGAGGGAAGAGAGAGAGGAGATGCTTAAAGCTGAAAGTCTGTTGTGAAGCTATGATATATCAGAGTATCCTGTTGTAATTTCATGAAGATATGGGGGGTGGAGTGTTCAACTCATAAGCAAAAGCACCTGCGCTGAGATAGGCAGATGCTGACGCAGCTGTAATTTCATGAGAAGTTTGGACAGAGAGAGAGATGAACCAGATGAACCAGATGAGGACTTTTGCTCCAAATACGAAAGGAGAAAAACCTCAATTCCTAGAGATGCTCCTAGAGATAGTCTTAAAGATGAAGATGAGGACCCTTTGCTCCCAGGGAAGGAGAAGGGCTTCTGTTTTTTTTGTTTCTGAACAGCTCAACCTTAAAACTGTACCCCAAAAACTTCAAGAGTGGACCCTCGAAAGCAGTTGCGGGAAAAGCTGCAAGTCGGGGGAAGGGACTCACATCGCAAGCAGAGAGACTCCTCTTCCTAAATGGACTGAACAATATTTGGAAGTGGGTGGCTGTCTCGGTGTGATACTGTTTTTCATAGCACGAGCAAAAAGAGACTTCTCTTTATAAATGGACTGAACAAGGTTTCTTATGGAAGTGGTAAACAGACTGAACATCTTAAGGGTTGTCTTTACATTGTCAGTGGGAGAAGGGAGGAAGGTGGGAGGAGGAGGAGAGTTCTGAAGGTGGTATAATTTTTTTTTCTTCTTTTAGGTCTGTTAATAAACTTCTTTATATTCTTTCAAGTTGGTGCCTGCTTTGCATTGCTCCTAATTCTTATCTCACAGAAGATAAACAGTAATGAGTATTTTAGCCCAAGCCACTACACTAAATTGGTGTTTCTGCCTGGTTACAAACCCAACCCGCGACACAAACATACGTCCATTCGTATTAGACTACAAGGAACCCCTCTTGGGGAGAGACCTCATGCAGCAGTGGGGAGTCACAATTGACCTACCTGACCCCCCGAAAAATTTTTGGGTTGCGGCCACTGAAGAGCACCCTCCTCAAAAACTCAATTGGAAAACTGATCAGCCCGTTTGGGTGGAGCAGTGGTCGCTTTATGGTGAGAAGTTGAGGGCGCTCGAGAAGCTCGTGGAGGAGCAACTTAAAAAGGGGAATATCGTGGAATCCAACAGCCCCTGGAATTCCCCTGTCTTTGTTATCAAAAAGCCTAAGAAAGACAAATGGCGGCTCCTCCAGGACCTTCGTCAAATTAACAATGTTATTGAGGACATGGGCTCTCTCCAACCAGGGATGCCATCCCCAACGATGCTCCCTCAAAATTGGAATCTGGCAGTAATTGATATTAAAGACTGCTTTTTCCAAATTCCCCTGCACCCTGACGATGCCCCGTGTTTTGCCTTCTCGATTCCTGTTATCAATCGAGAAGCCCCAAGGAAAAGATACCATTGGAAGGTGTTGCCACAGGGTATGAAGAACAGCCCGACCATCTGCCAATGGTATGTCTCTTCCTTGCTTGCCCCAGTTCGCGCAGCAGCAAAAGAGGCCATCATCTTCCATTATATGGATGATGTCCTCGTGTGTGCCCCCGACAATGACATGCTTGCCAGTGTGCTCGACCTGACAATCAATGCACTGGTTGCTGCAGGGTTCGAGCTCCAAGAGGGAAAGATTAAACGGATGCCACCTTGGAAGTACCTGGGCCTAGATATTACAAAGCGGACCATTGTGCCGCAAAAATTGGCTATTAAAACTAACATCAAGACTCTGGCAGATGTCCACCAGCTGTGTGGGTCTTTAAATTGAGTGAGGCCGTGGCTGGGTCTGTCCACCGAAGACCTAGCCCCCCTTTTTCATTTACTAAAAGGGGGAGAGGAGCTTAGTTCTCCCCAGACACTCACCCCAGAGGCGCAAACAGCTCTGGAGAGGGTGCAACATCTAATGTCCACCAGGCAGGCAAGCAGGTGTAGGCCTGACTTGCCATTCAAATTCATCATCCTGGGTAACCTGCCACACTTGCACGGGGTTGTCTTCCAATGGGAAGACAAGAAGAAGAAGAGCAAAAAGGACCAGGACCGGAGGGATCCCCTCTTAATCATAGAGTGGGTATTTCTCAGCCATCATCGGTCCAAGAGGATGACATAGCCACAAGAGCTGATGGCTGAACTGATCCGGAAGGCTAGGATCCGGATCAGAGAGTTATCAGGATGTGACTTCGACTGCATCCACGTGCCAATTAGGACAAAAACGGGCCAAATTACTAAGGCGATGTTGGAGAGTCTGCTTCGAGATTGTGAAGCATTGCAGTTTGCTCTGGAGGGCTACACAGGCCAAATTTCTTTGCATAGGCCAGCCCACAAAATATTCAATTTGGAAATTCAATTCAAGTTAAATACAATAAGTGTTCGGAGCAAGGAACCTCTAAAGGCCTTGACAGTTTTTACTGACGCGTCCGGGGCGACTTGGAAAAACCCCCAAACTCAGTGGTGGGAGACTGACATCAAAGAGGTGGAAGGATCGCCTCAGGTTGCTGAGTTGGACGCAGTCGTCAGGGCTTTCGAAAGGTTCCCCGAACCCCTAAATTTGGTAACAGACTCTGCATATGTTGCAGGGGTAGTCTCCAGAGCCGAGCATGCCATTTTGCGTGAAGTCTCCAACATGGCCTTGTATGAGTTGCTCTCAAAGTTAATAAATCTGGTCTCCCACCGAGAGCAACCATTTTACGTGATGCACGTCAGGTCACACACGGACCTGCCCGGGTTCATCGCAGAAGGCAACAGGAGGGCAGATGCCCTCGCTGCGCCAGCTGCAATGGCTCCAACTCCAAACGTGTTTGAGCAGGCCAAAATCAGCCATCAGCTGTTCCATCAGAACGCTCCTGCCCTGGTTCGTCAATTCAATCTAAAGCACGACCAGGCCAGGGCGATTGTGGCTGCATGTCCAGAATGCCACCAGCTAGCTCTTCCTGCCATTAGTACTGGCGCAAACCCCCGTGGACTTAACAGCTGCGAAGTGTGGCAGATAGACGTGATACATGTTGCTTCATTCAGCAGAATGAAGTATGTACATGTGTCAGTTGATACCTTCTCGGGAGCAGTTTTTGCCTCTGCCCACACAGGGGAAAAGGCTAGCGATGTCCAAAAGCACTTAGTGCAGGCATTCGCTACCCTGGGCATCCCCAAAGTCATCAAAACGGACAATGGCCCAGCGTGAATGTCCAAGGAGTTCAGGAGCTTCCTGCAGCAATGGGGAATAGAACACAAGACTGGCATCCCCTATTCCCTAACAGGTCAAGCCATTGTAGAGAGGGCCCACCAAAACATCAAAAGAATGCTCCAGCACCAGTGCTCCTCCAAAAAGCTAGAGTCACCTGCTGTCAGGCTCTCAAAGGCATTGTTCACCCTGAATTTCCTCAACTGTGCCTTTGAGAACCTGAACCCACCAATCGTGCGGCACTTTGGGCGGTCTCAGTGGTTGCAAATGAAAGAAAGGCCTCCGGTGTTGGTTAAGGACCTGGAGACTAGGGAGATACAAGGGCCTTATGGACTAGTTGCCGGGGGGAAAGGGTACGCATGTGTATCCACCCCCGAGGGCCCTAGGTGGATCCCATCAAAGTGGGTGAAACCGTGTATCTCCCAGACCGTCAGGAAGGGAGATCAAATACCCCCCAAGACCGGGGTAGGTTAGTCGTGTGCCTCTCTGGGCCCCGAGCCCCAAGTTTATCCCAATTACTATCCCCAGTTTCAACCTTATTTTTCTAAGTTTTGTTTTAGTTTGGAGACATCGGAGATGGGTCCTGTGCCATCAATCCGAGCCGTCGCCGAGGTTCTGCAGATCGTCATCACCCTGCAGGTGATCGCATGGCTTGTGTTTTCGTGCATAGTTCCTCAACCAGCAGCTGTAGATACAAAAATGCTGTTGGAGAGAATTTTCTTGCTATTTTCTAAGTCCGTGAGAGACTTTTCTCTCTCACAGAAGAGGTGGCAGGGAATGTAAACAACCCAGACACCTGCAACCTTGAAAAGTCTTGTTTATAGTATAGTAGAAAAATATTTTGACAATGGATGTTTTAGGATTTTAGCCAATCACCCCCAAGGGGTGGCTGGTCCTTTGTCCAATTAGACTATGAAGAAAAAAGTCTATAAAGGAGTTTGTAAAATAATTAAATAAATCAATCTTGCTGCACAACTCCTGCCTGCTGGATCTTCTCCTCCTCCTCCTCCTCCCTATGGCTGCGGGACACGGTGCTATACCGTAGGAACCAGGCCTGCGGTAATATTTTTTGACCCCGACGTGATCTGCACTCTCTGACGTGCCCTGTGTCTGTGAGCCAAGCCGAATTCCTCTAGAGGTACGCTGTTCCCCTTTGCCCGCCGGGACCGGGAGGTCCGACAGAACTGAGAAATGGCAAACAGCGGCTCACAAACCGAAGCTGCGATGCTGGTCTGGAAAGGTGTGTTTAGCATATTGCACACCTCCATTCCTGAAAACTCAGTTCGGGAATTATTACACTGGGCTACTTTAAAAGGGATTTCCATGGACAGAGATAGTGCCCTGGACTTTGCCTTATGGCGCTGTCCGACAGGAGCTCCCTACTGGGGACTCAGCAGCGTTAGAATTATACAAAACCTGGCGTTCATTATTTATCCTGCTGACAGACCTTGACTGTAACAGCAGGGCTGGCTCGCCTATCTCGGTGATGAGTGATGGAGGAATGTCCGAGGGGGGGCCCCGTTGACTGGGTTTCCGGGGAAAATGATAATGGATTCAGAAAATCCCCCCCGGCTCCACAGGCAGAGCCTGCGACGGCTCACCCTGCACAATCGCAGGATTCCACAGCCCCCAGGAACCCCGCGCCGCCAGAGGCGGGGGGGTCGGGGCAGCGGGAGGGCGCACAGCCTGCCTTGCCATTCGGCTGGGCAGCGGCGTCGGCTTATCCAGTGCCGCAGATCAGCGGCTTAGCCACTTGGATGCCCAGAGAGGCTCCTAGCTCGGTTCCGTATGAACCTGGATCTAACTTCTTAGCCGGCGTAGCGCCGGGCGTGCCTGCCCCGGGACTCCCTGGGTGTAGTCCGCTGCCCTCCCTGGCGCTGGACTGTTCTGCACAGTCGCCATCGACCTTTTAATGCAGCATCTGCCCTTGCTGACAGAGTTACCGAACTTATCCCGAAGGATGGAGGATCTGCTCAGCCTGTTATGCCCGAGCCCGCGCCGCCCGCGCCCCCCCCGCCATCCGCGGGAGACGCGGCTCTGAGCCAAGAAACGGCGCGGCCAGCGGCAAACCTGGAAGCGGTGCAGCCGCGGGAAAACCCGGCAGCGGCGGCGGCTGCGGAGACGCGGCCAGAGACGGCGGCTGCGGAGCAGCGGGCAGGGGCGGCAGCGCCCAGAGCGACCGCCGAGAATGGGCCAGCGGTGGCAGCGCCGGGCGCGGCTGGGGAGCGCAAAACAGCAGCGTCAGCGACGACCGCGCCGAACGCAGCTGCTGTGCCAGAGGCGGCGGCGCCGAGAGCAGCTGCAGCCCCAGAGACGGTGGCAGCAGTTCCAGTACCAGTTCGGTCGGGGCTGGCCGAGACAGCCTCCCGTATAGAAACTGGTGTAAAAACTGCCGTGCAGCCAGCTGCAGTCTGTCCTGTCTGTTCTGCCTCTAGCGAACTTAGCCAAAGTGCCCCTCCACGTAAATTTCTGTTCACTTCCAGCACCCCAAAGTTGCCTTTGCCTGATGATTCCTCGTCAGGCAGTGAGGCAGATGAGGTGCTGGCCCCAGGTCACAAGGCGGCTGTAGCCGCCCGGCGAAGAAAAAGTCTGCGCCGGTCTCGCCCCTGGACCTTTCAGGACTGCACAGTAACAGTGCGTCCGACGCATTATAATCGCTTCTTGGAGTCTATTAAGATGCGAGCATTGGAGAAGGGTGACTGGACGTCGTTAGAAATCCTTGGAATGCCATATAGATCTGAGGATTCTGGGGGTAACCGGGGAGCTGTTACACTCCATCCGCAGGCTGTGCCAGAAGTTCAGGATGGTAGTACTTCCCCTAAAGGGGAGATCCAAGCTTTCCCAGTGTATAAAGCTCTCCCAGATTCAGGGGAGCATGACAAGCATGAGGTAATTGCTTGGAAAGTTGCCCAGGACCTCCAATCCAAGGTGGCACAATATGGACTAGGTTCTGCTGAGGTTATGCAGATAATAAGGGTGATAAATACAGATTTGCTTTCTCCATTTGATATCAGACACTTAGGTCAAATTCTATTTCAACCTGTACAATTTACAGTTTTTGAGAAAACCTGGAGAAAGTTGGCCGGCAAGACTGCATTAGCAAATTTGCAGCTTCCTGCTGCTGATCCTAGACACACAGCAGGAGTGGATGCTTTGATGGGGACTGGTCCCTTCTCTGATCCCAGTCTACAGGGTAACTTGTCCTCTAGCATCCTGCAGCAAGCTCAACAGGTCGGCATGGCTGCCCTGTTGAAAACCATAGCGTTGTCTGCGCCCAGAAAGTGATACGCTGAAATAGTTCAAGGCAAATCAGAGTCATTCCTCTCTTTTATAGAGAAAGTTGCTGCTTCTCTCGAGAAGCAGGTTGAGGATGACAGGTTAAGACAGATGTTGTTAAGGCAGTTATTGAGAGAGAACGCTAACGAGGAGTGCAGAAAAATCATAGATGCCTTACCAGGGGACCCTGAGGTAACAGACATGGTCGAGGCCTGTGCTAAGGTGGGATCTGGGAACCAGAAAAGGTCTGCCTTGGCTGCGTTCCTGCAGCCTGTTCACGCATCTTCTGGTCGTGAACCAAAGCCACCAAAACAGGTGAAGAAACGGAAGCGGCCTAAGCCGAGCCAAAAAGAAAACACGCTGATCCCCCAGTGCAAGGGGTGTGGCAGGCCAGGCCATTGTACGGGCTACTGTAGATCCCGGACTCATGCCGATGGTCGGCCTTTGTCAGGAAACTTCCGCCGGGGTGCAAGTAGGGGGAATTGCTCTCCGATGCAGTCGCTCCCCCAGAGAGTGGCACAGGTACAGGCACAGGCCTACCCAGCCACCCTAGAGACGGCACCCACGGATCAGACGGGTTTGACGTCCACACCGCAGCCGCAGTCGTCTTAGACTCTAGCGGTATTTATAAGGTTCCCTTGGATGCATATGGACCCTTAGCCCAGGGATCCAGTGCAATGCTGGTGGGAAAACCTGACGTTGCCCATCAAGGAATCTTCGTGCACTCAGGAGTTATTGATGCTGACTTTGCACATCAGATTTGCGCTATGGTCTCCACGCAAAAACCCCCTGTAACTATTCCTGAAACGACCTGCCTTGCTAAATTAGTGCCTTTTAAGTCTTGTGTCCCCAGGGTAGAACAAATTCAGGAAGATAACGGCAGTGGATCTACGGGACTTCCGCAGGCCTTCTGGACTGCAGACATCTCTGACCAAAGGCCACAGATGGATGACATGTACCCTGATCCTGCCAAGCGCCCAACCACCCCGGATTCAGCTTCGAGGTTTGATTGATATGGGTGCTGATGTAACTATTATTTCCTTCTCTGCATGGCCTCCCTCATGGCCTTTAGCTCCGGTGGGATTGGCCATCGCAGGATTAGGAGGAACCACACAAAGCTATTTAAGCGAACGGCCTGTGGTGGTGAAGGATTCAGAGGGACACACAGCTACAATTAGGCCTTATGTTGCTACCACTTCCCATAATCTTTGGGGATGGGATGTGTTGGCAGCTTGGGGCGTACGGATTGGGACAAATTTTTAGCAGGGGTCACTGTGTGTAAGAGCGCACAGTATCCTACACTGCATTTGAGGTGGTTCATTAACACACCAATCCGAGTCAGACTCTGCTCAGTTAGTTGAATTAAGGGCTGTTACCATGGCTTTTCAGCGATTCTCACAGGAACCTTTGAATTTGGTTACTGACTCTGCTTATGTAGCAGATGTCACCCAACGCTTAGATTGTTCCCTTCTGAAGGAGGTGAACAATGCGGCTCTGTTTTCACTGTTGCAAACCTTGTGGTCTGCAATTCAGGCTCGAGTGCATCCGTATTACATTCTGCACATTCGAAGCCACACCAATTTACCAGGGTTTCTAACAGAAGGCAATGCCAGGGCTGACATGCTGGCCAACCCTGCATGGGTAGGGCCTCAGCCTGACAAAATTGCACAAGCCAAGGCATCGCACGGTTTCTTCCATCAAAGTGCACATACCCTGCAGAAGCAGTTTCATTTAACGCCAACCGAGGCGCGCGACATTGTCAGCACTTGTGCTGATTGTCATGGACTCGCTGCGCCTTTGCCAGCGGGGGTAAACCCCAGAGGGCTAAAAGCCTTGCAGATTTGGCAAACGGATGTAACTCACATCCCAGAATTTGGTCGGCTGAAATATGTGCACGTGTCTATTGACATTTTCTCCTCGGCTATGTGGGCTACTGCTCACACTGGAGAGAAGGGCCGTGATGTCATTGCCCATTGGAAATTGGCTTTCTTAGTCCTGGGCGTGCCAGCTTCTGTGAAAACCGATAATGGTCCTGCCTACGCCTCGGAGAAGACGCGGCAGTTTTTACACCTATGGGGTGTAGACCATACCTTTGGTATCCCACATTCTCCTACTGGCCAAGCCATTGTTGAACGTGCTCATGGTACCCTGAAGCGTGTTTTGGGCAAGCAGAAAAGGGGAATGCATGGAGAAACCCCACACAGCCTACTAGCAAAAGCTTTGTATACAATTAATCACCTTACAGTACCACAAAATTCAAATAATCCTGTTATTCTGAATCATTTTCTCTCATTGCAGTCTGCAGGCGACAGACAACTGCCCCGGGCAAAAGTCTGGGTGCGGAATTTACTCACTAACCAGTGGGAAGGCCCTCATGAGCTTATCGTTTGGGGTCGTGGGTATGCTTGCGTTTCCACAGATACCGGGATATGGTGGCTACCTTCAAAATGCGTTCGCCCTGCCCTACAGCACCAGAGGCAGAACAGGAAACCTCCAAATGATGACCAGAACGCCAATCATCCAAATGGCGACCAGAATGTCGATCATCAGCCTAATGATTCTTCTGATGATGACCAGGATGTCAACCATCAGGCAGATGGTCCTTCTACAAGCAGAGACTGGGATGGTCCTTCCACAAGCAGAGACTGAACTTTAAATTTCTTGTTATGGAGTCAGATAGTTAAAGCCTTAAGGACATATTTAGAATTAATAACTGATGTAGATTTCTATTTGGCATTAATAGTAGAGTTGTTATCTTATAAAACAAAAAGGGGGAATTGTAGATACAAAAATGCTGTTGGAGAGAATTTTCTTGCTATTTTCTAAGTCTGTGAGAGACTTTTCTCTCTCACAGAAGAGGTGGCAGGGAATGTAAACAACCCAGACACCTGCAACCTTGAAAAGTCTTGTTTATAGTACAGTAGAAAAATATTTTGACAATGGATGTTTTAGGATTTTAGCCAATCACCCCCAAGGGGTGGCTGGTCCTTTGTCCAATTAGACTATGAAGAAAAAAGTCTATAAAGAGTTTGTAAAATAATTAAATAAATCAATCTTGCTGCACAACTCCTGCCTGCTGGATCTTCTCCTCCTCCCTATGGCTGCGGGACACGGTGCTATACCATAGGAACCAGGCCTGCGGTAATAAGCAGCCAATGTATGGTCAGTTCTAGCGCGTACCATGGGTCAGGACCACATATGCCTATCCACCGCTGCGGCCCAAAACCCCATGGCTACGTGTCTAGTGGAGATCCCTCTCGAGCAAGAAGAATTTACTTCTCTTCCCAAAAAGCTCGAGCCCATGCAAGCTTCATCAAATACGGGTAAGGCCTCTTTGCCAAGCCCCCTGTCAACTTGCACCGTCCCCGGGTACCTTATCGGAGACGGCCCCTATTCAGCTGGCACCGCAGGGGAAAGCGTGACACCGACAACCCCCTTGAAAAATGGCTGCCCCGGCTCCCTAGGGCCAGTAGCGAGCCCCAGGAATTAGACCTCCTGGGGTCATACCCGGCTCACTACTGCATCCAGTTTCAGTTCGGGCTGTCCCCAGATCTGGAGGCTTTTAAGATCATTGCCCCAAGTCACCGGGAGTACAAAACAGACAAATGGTGCCTGGCCGCCAGTAAAGTGACCACTGAAAATCCTCACTGGTCACGCCCGAAAAGGTTACCCCGGGGACTGTTCCTCATTTGCAGCGACAGGGCGTGGGCAGGCATCCCCTCTCACCTATTAGGAGGTCCATGCACAATAGGCCGTTTGACGCTGCTGACACCCAACCAAACAGCAGTCAGCAATTGGGAAAAGAAAATACACCAAACCTCCGAATTGGCAATCAAAAAACGTGAATTGGCCGAACTGGACCAGAATTGTGATTCAGAAGTAATCCATTGGTCCAGACCAAAAGGGGTTCCAATCACCGTGCTCTTGCCATGGGTGGCTGCAGCCAAAGCTTTAGGGGAATTAGGCCACTTAGAATGTTGGGTCGCCAAGCAAGCAAACCTTACTTCAAGCGCCCTAAGTGACCTCTTAAAAGACGAGGAAGTGACCAGACAAGCCACCCTACAAAATAGGGCGGCCATTGACTTCCTACTCCTCCTCCATGATCACCGGTGTGAGGAGTTCGAAGGACTATGCTGCCTCAACCTATCATCGAGGGCTGAGAACGTCCACAAGACCATCGATAAGATGCAGGCCATGGTGAAGCAGATTCAAAGAGAGACTGGCGACTGGCTCGGCAGCATCTTCAGCGGATGGGGACTGTCCGGATGGGCTGGATCCATTTTCCGGACTGGACTGATCTTGTTTTTTATTCTCTTGGTTGTCATAATTATGTTCGGACTGCTGAAAAAACTGCTAACCAACATGATTAAGAGCTTATCCTCCCCTGCAGACATCAACCAAGCAGAGCTCCCCAAAGACTTTGAACTCGAGCCTATGGCCCAGGAGATGACATGGTTCGGGGACCTGTACCCGGACTCGGAGTACTGTTCCCAAACCGAATTCATGTCATCTTTAAAAAAAAAACAAAAAAGGAGAAGATGTGGGAGTGTGTTTGCTTTGGTTCAGTCCGGGTCTCCCCTCTATGTTCCTTAAGTTTGGTGTACCCCAGTTGGCGCTCCCCCTGTTTTATTAAAATCACCCTATATGACAGTTTTGTCTCCTCCCAGGACCCTGTCTGTCACTCTGGCACCCCTCCTAGGCTTCTGGAAAGTTCTAGCCAGGGGGCCAGGTGATTGGTCCGGGGAAAGAAGTCCCTCCCTTCCCCTGTTACAGTTGGTTCCCTTATGTGTCCCTCGTTCTGTTTGCCACACCCTTCCCTTCCCTGGTTGGTTAATCTGTAATCCCCCCCTTGTCTCCCCCCCCCCATAAAATCCCCTGCACGAGATCTGCAGGTGCGCAGAATTGGGCACCCCTGGTGGTTGAGGCCCCCTCGTTCGGAGGGCCAATAAACTTTCTGGATTTAACCCAACTCTGAGCCTGCCCCCTTTCCTCCGCCGTCTGCCTTCATCGCCACGGTCCCTTGGAAGGACCCACAAGCCAGACCTCTGTTCACTCCGATATCAGAGGCTGGCCCCCGCAGCCTGCTGTGTCCCGAGCTGACCGGGCTGAGTGGGACCTGTTCATAGAGGACACAAAGGCAATTTGCTTTTTGATTTCTTCTTCTGAACGGGGGCAACTGCAACCGGTTTGGGCTGTTCTGGTTCAGTGATGGTTTGTGTGGGGATGCTGACAGTGTTTTTGGTTCTTTTCTCCTCTGTGTCAGTCTGTGTAGACATGGGAGGCTGTTGTCTTGCATCTGGCTTCTTTCTCCTCTGTGTCAGTCTGCATAGACATGGATGCTGTTGTTTTGCATTTGGTTTCTTTCTCCTCTGTGATAGTCTGCGTAGAGATGGACACTGTTGCTTTGCGTTTGGTTCCTTTTTCCTCTGTGTCAGTCTGCGTAGAGATGGATGCTGTTGTTTTGCATTTGATTTCTTTCTTCTCTGTGACCATCTGTGTAGACATGATGTTTGTTGCTCTGCTCTTTTTCCCTCCCTCATCCTGAGGATGCTGTGCCATAGCTCTGATTCTGAGCATGGTGTACATGGTGCAGGCTGTACAGAGAAGACAAAGCAGAACTGACAGCAAGTTTATGCTATCTTTGACATGCAGAGGGAGTTCAATATTTTCAAAAACTGCTGTGCCTGGCCTGAAAGGCTGGAAGAAACCACTCTCTACTCCTCCCACCAGGGGCTGGGTGCGATTGTTGAGGAGATCCCAAAAATAGGAGCCCAGACTAGGACAGCCAAACAAAACCGAGTATATTTCCGAATGGCATTCATCGCCTCGGAGGTTATTATGCTATAGACATAATAAACCATTAAAGCAATTCTCATACCATTGCCTGGTTTTAACAGGAGTAATACTACAGGCAGGTAGTTCCCCATGTGAGGAAAAATATAGAGAGCAAGATACAGAACCCATGCAGACAAGCTGAGCACCATGGTGACTAGGTTTCTGTTAATACAAAATTGTAATTCTGACTTTATCTCAGAGCAGGCCCCACTTTGGGCACCAAATTATGCACTAGTTTGAAAACAAACCAGTGGGAGGCACCAAGTCAGAATAACAATTTAATGGGGAAAATTAAAGAAAAGGGAAAAAAAGAAAGACTAAAAGAAAACACTGATTCAAACTGACAGAGTCAAGATACAACCTGAGTCCCTGTTAGGCAGGGTGGTGGTTGCAGTCCTCTGAAGCGGTGATCCTGTAGAATAAAAAGGTCTGCTCTTCCTCAGAAGGTCCAGTGGTGGCTGTGTAGCTCCTGTCCTCTGGAGATCCAGTGGAGAAGGGTTGTCTCTGGTGCTCAGTCTCAGATTATATCCATGATGGGATGCTTGGTTCCTCCCTCTGGGTGGAGCATCTCACAATAGGGTAATGAGTCATGAGGCCAGGTGTTGATTAGGCTCATTGACAGAAGATAGTCCGGAGGGAGTTATCTCTGAGTCATGCAGCAGGACAATGATGGGCCATTAACAGCAAGATAGTCTGGGGGGGAGGAGGCAAGGAAACACTGCCCCACCTGATTTCCACAGCTCATGTGGATGGTAATAGAACACACTGCAACCCAGGACATGTGCTTTTATGACCTCTGAGATTTTTGATCTCTCCGTCCCAGCAGGAGGTTCAAGCCTGTCTGTGAGACATACCTCTTAAGTTTCTGATAGCTTTTATATTATCTCTATAGAAGTTCTGCTTCTCAAAACAGACAGAGGATAATCAGCATTAAATATGTGAAGTTTTCCACACGGATATTCTTAAACTCCCCAGCTACAAGATCACTTTGAACCATTCTATCATCCTCCTCACCAAATCTTCAGTTTTTAACCCTTTCCTCCCAACAGAGAGCAACAATGAATATACCTCCCAAATTACCCTCATTGCCCTTGATGTTATCATGCCATAAGCTGCTATCATGCAGTACAGCAACAAAGCAATCCTGATCCCTCTCCCTGATGCCATGAAGATTTTTTGCCTTTTCTTTTATACCCCTGTTATACATTTATACAACTTCCGTATTCCTAGTGCTTTTTGCCTACATTCTTAGACTTGTTTGTTCAGCTAGGAGACTAAACATTTTAGAAGCTTCATAGGCAGAAGATAGTGTGCCCCAGACCCCAAGGTCCTCTCCAGAACACATTTTGTAAACCAAGATAGAACCATCCAGGGGAAGGTTCCTTGGGGAGGAGGGCTCATTCAAGCCTCTCATTGGAGAATTTTTGATAGATATGCTAATTAGTAAGACCTATAATGTTATACCAGATCTTTTGGTGGTAGGCGTTGTGATGTGCATTTTGGTGCATTCGACCTGGATGTAGTGCACCTAAGGATCCTTAAAATAAATACCAAGGTAAAATCCCTTTTTCCCTTCTAACAGTGTTTGACTCTTGATTTTAAGACCAGGAAAAGGCATCAGTTGCTGGCAACCACGAAGGGACCCTAAAGGCCTTGAAACTTGCCGTCTTGGGTTAGAACACATCTTGCTTTTCTTCTCTCTCTGCCAGCAAATTACAGAGGGGATGGAGCAACGATCCAGGACTGTGACCAGGACTTTAGGACCTAGCACGGAAAGGCAGAAGCACAGAAAGGAAAATGAGTTTAAAAGGGAGGGATATTGTGCTAGCACTAGGGAAGGAGAACTCCGAAGGAGGTGGAAAGGTTAAGGGCAGAGAAGCCCACGGAAGGGGAAAGCTTAAACCTTTCCCCTGCAAACTGTGGAAAGGAGACAATGCCCTCCGTAGAATCCACAAGAGCCCAGAGGCTGTGCTCCATGCAGCCGCAGGAGTAGCTCAGAGGTTTGAGAGGTTGGTTGGCTGGTTGGTTAGTTTGTTGGGAGCTCGGGAGGTTGAGGGTTTGAATCCTGTTGAGACCAGATTTGCGTGCGCATTTACTGTTTGCTAAAACTAGTTGCTTTTTAGTATTTTAAATTGCTGTAGTTTGTGCAGTAAGCTAGATAAACTGCCTGGGAAGTCAGAATTCCGAGGCCAGATTGCAGGCTGAATTCTGGAGTTAAAAGCTTCCCTCTGGCAGAGTTTTCCTGTCTGTGAGCAAACGTGGGTGGTGTTTTTTCAGATGAAAATGAGAAAATCCCTCCTAACAGCCTGTTAGAGTTGATAATAAAACACTGGAAATGGCTGACAGGGTGGAGAACTACTCTAGACACGCGAGAGTTAATCAGACTGTCCACACGACTTTAGCCGACTTTAAGTCAGAGAAAATGGCTTCGCTTTGGTAGCTTAGAAAATGATATCATTACTGACCTGATGGTAGAAGTGAGATCATTACGTAGGTTTGATGAACTAAGATATGCAGAACTTTTTACTATGTATCTGAACAGGGAAGAAGCATATGTAGTAGAGAAAAGTACCATGGAAATGACTTTAAGAAAGAGGAGGGGAGAGAAAAAGCTGCAGCAAGCTAACTCGCATACGAATACGAACAGAGAGGTCGATATGACAGATGTAGATATGGTGGCACCAGCTTTGCGCAAAGGGGGGGGGGGTCTCCCCCCCCGTTCAACCACCCAGCCAGGACGCACAGGTGGGGGTGGGGGACAGAAGAACAAAACAGCCAGTGGGGGTGGGGGCAGGGCACGGAGGCGGCTCCTCCGCCGCCGCCTCTGCTGCCGGGGCAGCCCGCACAAGTAGGAGATAAAAGAGCGGCGGGGAGGGGGAGGGAGCGAGCGGCCAGCTCCAAGCCAGAGGAGCAGCGCGGGCCCTCCCCGCCCCCAGTCTCGTCAAGAGCAGAGAGCGGGCACGGAGGCGAGAGAGAGGAGAGCATGCCACCGCCCCCTGACTGCCGGAGAGGCGGAGAAGGAGCAGACTGGCCACTGCCCCCTGACTTTTCCAGAGATGAGGATGGGGGAGGGGAAGGGGAAGGCTGACCCCCTTTCCCCGAGCTCCCCAAACATGGAAGTGAAGGCAAAAATGAGCACAGGTGGTTCCAAGTGCCTTCCCCAGGGCGGCGAACAGCAGGTTTCCAAGCTAGAGACAGGAAGAGCCGCTCGCTCTCCCCGCCCTGCAGCACAGGCAGTGTTAAAGCTGGGGGCAGACAGGATGGCCCCAACCCAGGCGGCTCTTGCGGAGCTAGGGACATAAGAAGCTGCTATTAGCCCCTGCCTCCTTACTCCTCCACTGCCATAAAAAGCAAGACAGTCCCTGATCAACATTTGGCTGGAACAATCTTTAATACCAATGAAGTAGTTTCAATTAAAAGTGAATGAGATGATTCCGATACAGATGGTTCCCACGGAGAGGGTGGTAGAAAAAGGGGGAAGATAGCCCCAGAAGCTATGAAAGCAGTCTGTCCCGTCGCTAAACACACAAGGTCCAAAGCAGATAAAGGGGGGGAGGAAGAACCTACATTAGAAGCACCTCTGAGACAGGCTGTGGGAAATCAAGGAGTCATTTATATAAAGACACAGTTTTCCCTCGCAGAATTACAGCAGTGGAAAAACTCAATTGCGAAGTACAAGGACAACCTGGAGAGAGTAGATATGCATGTGGAAATGGCCATAAAATCCCAAAACCCAGATTGGAGTGATCTAAATGTTATGCTAGATGAATTATTGGATAACACAGAAAAAGAAAAGGTCAACAAAGCTGCTATATCTCCTATAGAAACTCAAATTACAGCTGAGAATCTCCAGGGGTCAGTTAATAATATCTATCCCCTAGCAAACCCTGGCTGAGATCCCAATATCCCAGAACAGATATAAAAGCTGAAGCGATACCAAAAATGGGTGGTTGTTGGGTTAAAATGTGCCATTCCTAAACCAGTGAATTGGGCTAGGTTATATGAGATCAAACAGATTCCAAATGAGACCCCCACAGAGTTTCTGAATAGGCTCAAAGAAGCTGCACAAAAATACACTACCCTAGACCATGACTCACCTGAGCAGAAGTTCTACCTGGCCTACCTGTTTATAGGCCAATCTGCTAATGACATAAAGAAAAAGCTGCAACAGATAGATGGGCCACCGGATATAAGTAAATTGTTGACTGTAGCCTGGAAGGTATACCAGAACAGGGACTTAGCAGACAAAGAGAAACATCATAAACCCCAATACAAGAAGAAGAATGATAAGGAAAAGTCATCTGACACATCAAAAAGGAGTTCCCCTTTTCCCCTATCTGAGGACCAGTGCGCAATTTGCAAAAAACGGGGGCACTGGAAAAATGAGTGTCCATCACGAGCAGAAAAGAAGCCCCCATTTCTGGAACTAACTGTAAATACGGACTGACAGGGACCGAAGGCAACTACCCCAGCAGAGCCTTCAGTTGTAGCTAAGCTAGGGAATGATGATGTTGAATTTCTAGTTGATACAGGGGCAACATATTCTGTGTTAAATTCTTTAAAAGGTAAACTGAGTCAAGACACTGTGGATGTGATTGGAGCTACGAGGGAAAATGAAACAAGGCCTTTTCTCCAACCTTTAAAATTTTAACAGAACAAACACTGGGTCACTCACCAGTTCCTGTATATGCCAAATTCCCCCATGCCATTATTGGGCAGGGATTTACTGGAAAAATTGGAAGCAGAAATTAAGTTTTCCAAGGAGGGGGGAGTGAAAGTTATAATCCCAGAAACTAAAATTATCGAAGCAGCTGCTATACTTGTACAGGAATGCCATGGAAAAATTCCCAAAGAAGTTGAAGAGGCTGTCATTCAAATAGTGTGGGCCAATGATTCTCCTGGGATATCCAAAAAAGCTGAACCTGTGAGTATCACACTCAAAGCAGGGGCTACACCAGTAAGGCAAAGACAATATCCTCTGAAATTAGAAGCTCGCAAGGGATTAGTACCTGTGATTGAAGTTTCTCAAATTTGGGTTGTTAGTAGAATGTGAATCCAAGTACAACACACCAATCTTGCCAGTAAAGAAAGCTAATGGTAAAAGCTACAGATTGGTACAAGATTGGAGGGAAATTTACAAGATAACAGAGGACATATACCCAGTGGTAGCGAATCCTTCCACACACCCTTGAAAACACTAACAAATTAGTGTGGTTCACTGTTTTAGATCTCAAGGATGCCTTTTTCTGCATTCCTGTGCATAAGAATAGCCAAGAACTCTTTGCTTTTGAGTGGAAGAATCCTGAAACAGGGAGAAAGACCCAGCTCACCTGGACAGTTTAACCACAAGAATTCAAAAACAGCCCGACCATATTTGGAAATGTAGCGGTTTGGCCCAAAATACTCATTACTGTTTATCTTCGGTGAGATAAGAATTAGGAGAAACGCAAAGCACGCACCAAACTTGAAAGAATATAAAGAAATTTATTAACAGACCTAAAAGAGGGGGAAAAAAAATTATACCATACCTTCAGAACTCTCCTCCTCCCCCCACCTTCCTCCCTTCTCCCACTGACAATGTAAAAAGACTACCCTTGAGATGTTCAGTCTGTTTACCACTTCCATAATAACCTTGTTCAGTCCATTTAGAAAGAGAAGTCTCTTCTTGCTCGTGCTATGAAAACATTATCACAACGAGACAGCCGCCCACTTCCAAATATTGTTCAGTCCATTTAGGAAGAGGAGTCTCTCTGCTTGCGATGTGAGTCCCTTCCCCCGACTTGCAGCTTTTCCCTCAACTGCTTTCGAGGGTCCACTCTTGAAAGTTTTTTGGGGTACAATTTTAAGGTTGAGCCGTTCAGAAACAAAAACAGAGGCCCTTCTCCTTCCCTGGGAGCAAAGGGTCTTCCTCATCTTCATTGTTCGGACTATCTCTGGGAGCATCTCTAGGAACTGAGGTTTTCTCCTTTCCCATTTGGAGCAAAAGTCCTCATCGCTTCCATCTCTCCCTGTCCAAACTTCTCATGAAATTACAGCTGCGTCAGCATCTGCCTATCTCAGCGCAGGTGCTTTTGCTTATGAGTTGAACGCTCCACCCCCCATATCTTCATGAAATTTCAACGGGATACTCTGATATATCATAGCCTTGCAACAGAATTTCAGCTTTAAGCATCTCCTCTTTCTCTTCCCTCGGGTTTTCAGCTCTTCACAGCAATAAAAGGGTTAATCTCACCTCGGCCTTGCAGCTGGAATGTGGCTTATCGCTGTTGGTCACCTGACCTCTGCCAGACAACGGTGCTGCTTTTCGCTGAAATCTTGGCCGCAGTGGAGAGGGGTGGGGAGCCAAGCTGCTCTGGCTGCCCACAGCCCTGCTGGGGGGGGTCATCCTGGAGCCGTGGCCTGGCCTGGCCTGGCCCGAGCAGGGGCCGGGCCCACTGGGCTCCTCTCGGGCCCCGCAGCCACCTGTCCCAGCACTGGAAATGAGAGAGAGCTTGGGGGGGGAGTTTCTCTATTCTTAAGTGTGTATCACAGATGTGGTCACAATTTTAAGTGTCTTAACGAATTGTCCATATTCAAACTGGCCAGCTGATAGGTTCTGTTAGGTCATAGAGGAAGCTGTAAGGAGAACATCACTTCCGAGACTCAGCTTGCTAACCTATGACAGGAAACCAACTGGCAAAGGAGCTGGAGACCTGGAGCAAAAAAGAACCAGGAAGAACCGTTCTCCAATATGTTGATGACATCTTGATAGCAGCCAAGATGCAAGATGACTGCATCCAGCTCACAGTAAGTCTGTTGGACTTTTTAGGCCAAAGTGGGTATCAGGTCTCGAAAGAGAAGGCACAGGTTGCCAGAGAAACAGTAGTATACCTGAGCCTGGAAATTTTTTGTGGACATCGACAACTCAGCAGAGAATGGAAAGAAGCCATCTGTCGACTTCCAGAGCCCCATACCGTAAGGGAGATGCAGGCCTTCCTGAGAATGATAAGTTAGTGTCGCCTATAGATATCAAACTACGGGCTACCGGTAAGACCTTTATATGAGGTCCTTAAAGCAGCTGAAAAGGAGACAATCACATGTGACACTTTAGCATGCCATAAATCGAGTCTCTCCTGATGGGAGAGGATTTGCTGAAAGTCCTTGCAAGGCGCTTAAAAGATAAAACGAGACGTCTACTGTAGTTTCAGTGCTTCTAGATAGTTCAAACCCGGAAGCGGTTACGAATCTGGGCCACGCAGAGGTAACGGTAGGGCCAGATGGAAGCTCTGGGACCGCCTCTGGCCTTGCGCATGGCTCATCTGATGGGAGGACCCCAGGCTCGGGAGGTAGGGACCTGCCTCTGGCTTCCATGGTAACAGATTGCTTGGGCGAGATGGATACCACGCCCTCCGAGGCAGGCTCCATTTTTTGGGAGGTGGCCGGGCCCCCCCCCATCTCCTCCCCGGGCCTGCGCGCGTGAAGGAAATTCTAAAACTAGTGTATCATGCTCCTCTGCCAGTCCGATTAAAAGTTTTAACTTCGGTTCCGGCAAAAATTGGCGTTTCGCCTCGAGAATGGCTGCGCTCCCTCCCCCCCCCGCCGCCTGCGGTGCCTGCAGGAACTCATAACCGCTTTCGATAATAGTCGCGGGGACTTTTGCATGAACATCGGATCCCTGTCCCATTTCTGAGGGTGGGGAGGGTTTGAGCGGGGTTTTGAAATGTCCCGCTGCTTTCACGGGTGTAAGTGCAGCTTGCGTGGGAAATTTAAACATCTCCTCTTCCTCAGAAGCAGGAGGTGCCACATCCAAAAACGTTTCATAAATTACTCTAGCTGCTGGAATTAATTTTTGAGCCGTTTCGTCTTTTATGCTGGCGTAATTATATAGAATAGTATTAACTTTCTCCCAAAAAGATGGCAAATATAAATCTCCAATTATGGCATCTGGAAATTCAGCTTTCACCCAGGACAACAAGCTACGTATTTCTTTTTTAGATATTGGTAAGGGATGGTTTTGAATCAGGTTTTCAAAACTACGGACCACATTTTCCTCCCCGTGGGACGGAACTGCACCCATGATTAGTTTCTTGGTCTAGTTTTGGACAGTTTACCGTGTGTTTGATTGAGGTTAACTGGCTCATGAAGTTCCAGTCCGAGTTCGGTCCAGCAGTCCACGGCTGCTCCTCCCCTCTGTGCACCGAGGTTAGGAGATCCTGGAGCTTCAAGGCCGACCCCGGGGTAGTCTTTTCGTCGGTGTTATGGTCACGTTCTGCCGTCCAAAAGGTTCTGGGTTGCGTCGTTCCGTGGAGGTCGAGCATGGAGCACCATTTGACACTTTAGCGTGCCATAAATTGAGTCTCTCCTGATGGGAGAGGATTTGCTGAAAGTCCTTGCAAGGTGCTTAAAAGATAAAACAAAAAGTCTTCTGTAGTTTCAGTGCTTCTAGATAGTTGTTTATTAAGTCTTATCAGAGAAACTGAGCCACTAGCATGACCCAGGTACAGCATGGAAAGTGGAAAAGTAGGAGTGAGAGCCATTATCAAGATTTACACAGCCTTTTAAAGACATTTTAACCAATAGTTACTAAAAACGTACATTATTTTTACTTTCTTACCAATTATTCAGTAACACGACTAGGAACTGCGGAATTTTCTAGCCAATCAATCCAAACTACTTTTACTGCAAAATATGGAGTGGTAGAAGAAGGAGAAGGTTTAGAGAACAACAACAATCCTCCATTTTGGTATTTTTTATTCTTATCTATATACTATAAAGAGAAGCCTAAAACCTCTAAATTTTTCACCCTGTGACAATCTTACATAGTAGTCTATAACCTAATTCACACCACTGTATTTTCTAGCTGTTGTCTGACTCTTGGTAATTTTTCCAAGGTTTAAAGCTATACCAGTGGTGTCCAGAGGGGTAAAAACCCTTAAAAACAGGCAGAGAAATAATCTTGGCACTCTGGGTTCCTCCAACATGGACAGAGAATGACAGGGCTGCATTTAAACAGCTGAAACATTCCTCGATGTCAGCCCCAGCTCTGGGGCTGCCGGACTTGACTAAACCTTTTGAACTCTTTACACATGAGTGACTGAATGTTGCTCTGGGGGTACTGGAACAGCATCTTGGAGACCAGCGAAGAGCTGTGGCCTATTTTTCAAAACAACTAGACAATGTAGCCCAGGGTTGGCCAGGATGCTTGAAAGCTGTGGCAGCAACAGTCCTTCTGATACAGGAGGCCCGTAAATTCACCCTTGGGCAGCACATTGTCGTGTATGTACCCCATGCAGTGATAAATATACTGGAGCAAAAATGGGGACACTGGCTCTCCCCTAGCAGAATGCTCAAATACCAATCTGTGTTGTCAGAACAGGACGATGTTACTCTAAAGACAACTTCTGTGATAAACCCTGCCATGTTTTTATCATCCACGTTACTCGACAGTGTGCCTGAGCATGATTGTTTGCAGACAATAGAGGAAACTTATTCCAGCAGACCAGACCTGAAAGATGTTCCTTTGAAGGATCCAGACTGGGAATTGTACACTGATGGGAGCAGCTTCATGAGAAACAGTAGGAGGATGACCGGTTACGCCGTAACCACCTCAGATAAAATCATTGAGGCAAAAGCCTTGCCTCCAGATGTATCATCACAGAAAGCTGAACTCATTGCACTAACGAGAGATCTAGAACTGAGCAAAGAGAAGAAGGCGAACATATGGACTGATTCTAAATATGTCTTCAGTGTTGTTCATGCCCATGGAGCTATTTGGAAGGAACATGGCCTGCTGACTGCTCAAGGTAATGAGGTTAAGCATGCTAAACAGATTCTTGCACTTTTACAGAGAATTTGGAAGCCTACAGAAGTGGCTATCATGCATTGCAAGGGTCATCAAAAAGAGAAAACAGCCCCTGAACTGGGATATTGTTTTGCTGACGAAAAAGCAAGAGAGATTGCAAAAAAGGGCATTTTTGCAGTGGTACCACAAAAAAAAGATAGATTTGTCATAATTTGCCCCAAAATACGATCAGAGAGATCACAAATTTATTATCTTCCTTAAGGCTGAAATCAAAGAAGGTGAGTGAGCTGTTACCCCGGTAGGACAAGTTGTAGTTCCACCCCTGATCCTTCAGGAAATAGCCCAAAAAGAGCATGAAAGTACCCATTGGAGAACAGAAAATCTTTTAAAACATCTGAAGAAAGTAGTGATAGGGAGAGGGATGACTGATATTGTACCATCTGTAACAAGCAAGTGTGAAATCTGCTGTAAAAACAACCCTGACACAAGCAAGAGAGTTGTGTTAACAGTGAGATCTCCCAGGAGATTATTGGCAAATAGATTTTGCTGAGATGCCACGCAAAGAGGGATGCAGGTATATACTGGTGCTGGTTGACACCTTCAGTAGATGGCCTGAGGCTTTCCCCTGTCGCACCAACACAGCAAAAGAAGTAATGAAATCTTTGCTCAATCATATAATACCAAGATTTGGGGTTCCTTTGAGAATGTCATCAGATAAGGGAGGACATTTTGTTGCAACAGTAGTTGAGAAAGTTAGCAGGATTTTGAGTCTTACCTGGGACCTGCACATACCATACAGGCCCCAGGCAAGTAGCAAAGTTAAAGATGTGAATAGAAGCCTCAAAATCCAGATTTGCAAGATTTGTCAAGAGACATCCATGACACAGGTTCAAGCCCTGCCTATAGCCTTGCTGAGAGTCCGCATACAGCCAAGGCAAAGGGACAACATCAGTCCCTATGAAATATTATATGGCAAGCCATACCAGGTTCCACACATCCCAGGGGAAATTCATATGAAAGGTAAAAATGATTTGCAGAAATATTTAGTGGCTCTGAGTTCCACTTTTCAGAAGCTCCAGAGATTCGTTGTGTTATCCAAACCAACAGGATTGGACACATCTGCTCATCCATTCCAGCCTGGAGACTGGGTCTACATCAAGTGGTGGGACAGTGACCCCTTGCAAGCCAAGTGGAGGGGACCATTCCAAGTTTTGCTGACCACTTTTACTGCGGTCAAGGTTGCTGGCAAGGGACCGTGGATTCACTTCTCCAGGGTGAAGAAAGCTTCTGCTCCCGAAACTACCAAGAAGACAGAGACTGATACAAATCAGAAAGATGCAGTTTAAACCGTTTTTTACATGTTTGCTGTTTGCCCAACTGGTAACTATGATTCAGGGTTCACCCTATGATTTGCATAAGACTGTGGTCCAAAATGTGTCCAAAATTCTTAATAAAAGCAATTGCTGGATCTGTATTCAGTTACCACCCCTAGATGGGAGGGGTCACTGGCCACTGATTGGCATTTTAATGGAAGAGAACCGCACTGAAACATGAGAACCAGTTAATAGCACCCTTCTGCCCCCCATATCCCTGAGTGGCCTGGTAGAGCGTGCAAGCTATAAGGTTCCTTGTGCAATCGTAAATGCCACAGGAAAAGCTGTTCTTCCATCATATTGTCATCAGACCCATTTCAGGGAAATAATAGACCCAAGAATTGCGGCCAAGATGAAATTGACAAGGTGGAGACAGACTCAGCCATTTGGGAGGGGGTTGTATTGGATATGTGGTGATAAGGCCTGGAAAGTTATGCCCGTGAACAAAGACCAGGCTTGTGCCATTGGGGCTGTGGTCCCAAATATAACAATATTTGACCATCTTGAAAAACCACATGAGAGGAGAAAAAGATCTCTTAATCCCCTCATTGAACATCCCACACTTTTCCATAGCATAGTCAGAGCTCTCATACCTTGTTATGGAGTGGTTGAACTGGAGAGAGCAATTGTAAACATCTCAGCTGTCATTGAACGTATTGAGCAGCATACTGCAGATGCAATTTCAGCCTTACAGGAGGAAGTTGACAGTCTGTCTCGTGTAGTTATGCAAAACAGGATAGCTCTCAATTTCATACTTGCTGCACAAGGAAGTCTGTGTTCTATTGTCAATACCACCTGTCGTTCTTATGTAGACCAAAGTGGGAGAATTAAGAAAGATTTGGATGAAACTTGAAAGAGAACTCAAATTCTACATGAAGTAGCCTCCAGAAATAACACCTTAAAATTTAATCATATTTTTGATACCCTCACCTCATGGTTACCAAACTGGGCCTGGGTAAAAGAAATATTCATATTAGTTGTAATTGTAGTTATTATCTGTGTAATAGCCTGTAGACCAGCCAGTTATGTAAACCAGTTCTGCGGGTAATGTTAAGACTACACACAGTAAAGTTTTGTTAGTCTCTAAAAGGGGGGAAATGATGCCATGAAGATTTTTTGCCTTCTCTTTTATACCCCTGTTATACCTTTTTACAACTTCTGTATTCCTAGTGCTTTTTGCCTACATTCTTGGACTTGTTTGTCAAGCTAAGAGACTAAATATTTTAGAAGCTTCGTAGCTAGGGATCAGTGTGCCCCAGTACCCAAGGTCCTCTCCAGAACACATTCTGTAAACTAAGAACCATCCAGGGAAGGTTCCTTGAGGAGGTGGGGGGGGGGGGGGAAGGGGGGTGGCTCATTCAAGCCTCTCATTGGAGAATTTTTGATATTGGAGATAGATATGCTAATTGGTAAGACCTATAATGTTATACCAGATCTTTTGGGGGTAGGCATTGTGGTGTGCATTTCGTTGCATTTGACCTGGATGTAGTGCACCTAAGGATCCTTAAAATAAATACCAAGGTAAAATCCCTTTTTTCCTTCTAACTGTGTTTGACTCTTGATTTTAAGACCAGGAAAAGGCATCACCCTGCTCTGAAAAAGAGCACCATGATGGGCACATAGTGCATATATCGCAATGTATACAGCCTTAGGTACTACAACCACATGAACAGACAATGCAACACTGTGACTAGTGGCTCTGCACCTAATACACAAATGCTTAGATCAAACTTGTTTCCAACCAGCTCTGAGCAGATCTGTTGCTATCTCAACCCTTTTCACCCTATGTTGGGCGCCAAATAAGGCTGTAGTGGTTTAGGAATGGTTTTCCCCAATTTAGTGTTCCCACTGAAACACTCCAAATCACATGCCACTCACTCACTCCCCCCTCCCCCTTCATCAGGCTGGAGAGGAGAATTGGAGGCACAAAAGGTAAAGATCATGGGTTGATGCTGGCTGGATGCCAGGCACCCACCAAAGCTGCTCTCTCACTCCCCTCTGCAGCTGGACAGGGAAGGGAAAATAAAACTGTCCTGGGTTGCAGTGTATTCTATTACCATCCTCATGAGCTGTTGAAATCAGGTGGGGCAGTGTTTCCTTGCCTCCTCCCCCCCAGACTATCTTTCTGTTAATGGCCCATCATTGTCCTGCCGCATGACTCAGAGATAACTCCCTCCAGACTATCTTCTGTTAATGAGCCTAATCAACACTTGGCCTCATGACTCATTACCCCATTGTGAGATGCTCCACCCAGAGGGAGGAACCAAGCATCCCATTATATAATCTGAGATTCTGAACACCAGAGACAACCCTTTCCACTGGATTTCCAGAGGACAGGAGCTACACAGCCACCACTGGACTTTCTGAGGAAGAGCAGACCCTTTTTCTACAGGATCACCACTTCAGAGGACTGCAGCCACCATTCTACCAGACTGCTGCCACCACCCTGCCTAACAGGGACTCAGGTTGTATCTTGACTCTGTCAGTTTGAAACAGTGTTTTCTTTTAGTTTTTTTCTTTTCTTTAATTTCCCCATTAAATTGTTATTCTGACTTGGTGCCTCCCACTGGTTTGTTTTCAAACTAGTACAATAACAAAGGGTTTATGAGTTGAGGTAAGGACCAGGAGAGATCACTCACCAAATATGGTCAGAGTGACTCATGCTACAGCAGTTTGAGGGGAGGACTGTGGCCTGTGGGATGGACTCACATTGGAGAGGTTTACAGAGAACTGTTGCTTGTGAGGTGGACTCATATTGGAGAAGTTAGTGGAGAACTGTCTCCTGTGGGAGGGGCCCCACAGTGCAGCAGAGGAATGACTCCTCTCCCTGAGCAGTGGAGGAAACCACAGGTGATGAACTGCTCATAACCCCCTGTTCTGGGGTGACTTTATGATACTGTATTCCCTATTGTCTGCCCTATGCCAGTAATGAGTTCTGTGCCTTTAAAGCTAGCTCCGGGAGAGGGGGGAGAGCCGGTGGAATTTTTTCAGCACTTTGTGTTCAAAACAGAGATAGCTCGCTTCTCAGCTCTCGGCTTCTGCAGCAGAGAAGAGAGTGGTATTCTCTTGCTTTTTAGCTAGCTTTTCATTCATTAGCTGAGAAAAGAGGGTTTCCTGGGACTTTGGCTTCTTCTTCTCTTCTGGACTGTTCAGCAACACCAGAACATTACTGGGAGGCCTTGCACTTCAGCCCGGAGGGGCCCGCACTGAACCCCAGCTCTGGAAGAGAGAGAGCAGAGCCATGCCTACAAAGGACTTTGAATTTTACCAGGTTGTCTCCACAGTGAGAGGTTTTATTATTTAGCATTATTCTTTTTTCTGTGCCTGCGTGCACTCTGCTTGTTAAATAAATAACTTTTTTTTTCACTTTCCTCCAAGGAAAAATTCTTTCCGAACCTGGTCGGGGAGGGGTGGCTGTAACCTGCCTTCTATCAGAGGATGTTCATTTTGGACGTTACTCCGAATTTGTCTCAAACCGGGACACCCCCATTCCCTGTCTTCTTGCACCATCGGTGGGAAGGAGGGAAGGGTGGGAGGTGGGGAAGATGTTTTTAAGGGTCTTGTTTTACTTCTCATTATCTTGCTCTGATTTTGTTAGTAATAAATTCTCTTCATATCTCTAATTAGAGCCTGTTTTTCCCGTGATGGTATTTGATGAGTGATCACTCCCAGTCCTTATCTCAACCCATGAACCCGTTGTTAAATATTCTCTCATCTGTCCAGCTATGGAAGGGACTGAGTGAGCAGCTTTGGTAGGTGCCTGGCATCCGGCCCAGGTCAACCCACTACATAGGGTTAGACTTAGGTAGTCGTTAGGGTTAGACTTAGGTTATGGATATGGTTTGGGTTAGGGTTTGGTTAGAGGTTAGGTTTAGGGTTTGGTTAGGGGTTAAGTTTAGGCTAAGAGTTTGTGTTAGGGTTAAGGTTAGCGTTAGGATTTGTGCTAGGGTTTGGTTTTGTTTAGGGTTAGGCTTAGGCTTAGGGTTATGGTTAGTTTTTAGGGGTAGGGTTAAGTTCAGTGTTAGCATTAGTGTTAGGATTAAGTTTGGTTTATGGTTTTGTTAGGTTTTTTTTTCAGGTAAGGTTAGAGTTTGGATTGAGGTTCATTTGTAGTTAGGATTAGGGTTACAGTTTGCTTAGGGTTATGGTTCGGTTTAGGGTTATAATTAATGTTAGATTTGTGTTTTTGGTATTTTTATGTTTACCTTAATGGTTAGTTTAAGCATTGCCATTAGGGTAAGTTTTAAGTTTAGGGTTAGGATTAGGACTATGTTTCGGATTTGCTTAGGGTTAGGTTTAGGTTTAGTCTTATGCTTAGGGTTTGATTAGGGTTGATTGGTGAGGGTTAGGTTTAGGATAAGGATCAGTTTTAAGGTTAGGTTTAGGCTTAGTTTTAAGGTTACATTTAAATCAAGATGATGGTTAGGGTTAGGGTTTGGTTTGGGTTAATGTCTCGGGTTTTTTAGTGTTTGGTTTAGGGATAGCTTTAGTGTTACTTTTAATGTCAGCATATGGTTTTGGGTTAAGGTTAGATTTAAGGCTAGGATTAAATAAGAGTTGGCGTTAAGGTTGAATTTAGGGTTAGGATTAGGTTAATGGTTTGGGTAAAATTAGGGTTTGGGTTAGGATTAAGGTTTGAGTCATCATTATGGTTTGTGTTAGGGTTTATTTCAGATTAGGATTAAGTTTTGGGTTTGGTTAAATTTAGGTTTTGGTGTCGGGGTCTCCTCCCCCCGCCCTGTAGCCCTGGGAGCCCTGAGGGCACAGACACACGGGGTTTCCCTGCCCCTGGTCAGCCTCGTTCCCCATTGGTTGGTTTGTGTTCCCCTGCGCGGGCAAAAAGGAGCTCGGGTCCTGACTGTAAGAGTTCCTTGGCAGAGCCCGGCCATGCGGCTGGGGAAATAAACATCTCTGAAACATCTAGCAAGAATCCGTCCATATATATTTCTTTTTCACGGGACTCCTGGTTTGATATAGGCGTGTTGCAGTATCCCCACTGTAACATTTTGGGTTTGGGTTTTTTAGGCTTAGGTTTAGGCTTAAGTTTAGTTTATGTTTTTTAGTTTGCACTGTGTTTAATTTTAGGGTTAGGACTTGCCTTAAGGTTAGGCTTAAATTTAGGGTTAGGTTTAGGTTTTAGGGTTTGGGCTTGTGTTTTGATTAGGGTAAAATTTAAATGCTAGGTTTAGTGCTTTGTTTAGGGTTAGGGTTATGGTTAGGTTTAGTGTTAAGTTTAGGGTTAGTGTTCAGTTAGGCTTTTTGTTATGGTTTAGTTTGGGTTTAGGGTCGATGTTTAGGGTTTGAGTTACTGCTATGGCTAGGGTTGGATTTAGTTATTAATGTACATTAATTTAGTGTTGGGGGTTAGGTTTTTCAGGAAATTTTCTTCCCATTTATTCTCACAGCGATGGCAAATGGGCATTGGATAAGAGAGAAAAGATGCGCCCATTGTCTTGGCATACTCTTGGAATGGTTGGGGGTGGGCTGGCAGGGGAAGCATGTGCTTTCTGCAGTATCTTAGCTGGGGGTGGGTTCAGTCTTTGCCTGTTTTCGAGGGGAGACAGTTGTTGTGTTTGGTGCTGGACTTCTCCTGTTCACGGGGTTCGGCGCTGTTGTGGAGTTTCTCCTGACTGCCCATTGGTAAACCCACTGCTTACAGTGAACTGTCTGTGGACTGGGACTTTGCAGCATCCACCCTCGTCGGGAGAGACACCCACCATCTGCGTGGGTGTTTCCAAGGGAAAAAGACCAGACACCACCTCCTCTCTCTCTTCCTGGAGCCGCCATTAACCCCTAAGGAGGCTCACGGCTTGCATCGAAGTGCCCCCTTGAAGCTGCTGGGTAATCGCTGCAGCCTCGCTGCCTTGACGCGGGCCAACAGCGCCCCCTGCCTGTTGCGGCCGTAATTACACCAAAGAGGAAATTGCGTGATGGGTGCAAAAAGGCTGTTATTGGGTGTTCTTTTTTTCTGTGTTGTTGCTGGTGTTGTTTGTATGTCTTGTTTTATATATATATATATATACATATTTTAGTAAAGAACTATTATTTCTTTTCCCATATCTTTGCCTGAAAGCCCTATAATTTCAAACTTATAATAATTTGGAGGGAGGGGACAATCTTTTCCATTCCAGCAAGACACCTGTCCTTGGCAGACACCTGCTTTTTAAACCAGGACATTTAGTTTTAGGGTTAGGGTTAAGGTTAGGTTTTGGTCTGGATTAGAGGTAGGATTAAGGTTATGGTTAGATTTAACTTTTACTGTTTTAACACTGTTGCAAGGGGTTTTTTCCTCTTTTGATTGTAGGCAACAATCCAATTAAAGTAAGGCACTTCACAAAGCACTGACTTAGCAAACTCTAACCCATCCAACTTTAAGTTACCCAGATTTTGAGAAGTTAGGGGAAGAGAGAGAGGTCTGCAAAACCAAGGCAATGGACTCTGGCTACAGGCCTGAGCTCATGCCCATGGCAACCACCCCTGGAAACAGGTCTCCATGGAGCTGCCAAGGGCCTGACCATAGCAATGGATCCTGGTGATGATTGCCTGTTAAGGAGCCAATTTTCAAAAGCACTCAGAGGGGCTCCATGGTGACATTCGAAGAATCTCCAGGCTGCTAAAGAGCCATGATGATGTCACATGCTGTCCCTGGGGCTCCATGGTGATATCGCAGGGTTCTCTGGGGACAATAAAGAGCAGTGTGGTCAGAGGCACTTTGATTCCATGGTGACATCCCAGGGTCTCCAGGTTTAAAGATCTGTGAGCTCATGTGAAGCCATGGGGGTTCCATGGTGACATCCCAGGGGTCTCTGGAGCTTCTAACGAGCCATGAGGTCACTGGCAGTGACAGACGCTCCATGGTGATATCCCAGAGGTCTCTATGCTGCCAAGGAGTCGATTTCCAACCGATTTACCACAGACACTCACAGGAGTTCTTATCACAGGCAGAGTGGGAACTTCAGACAAAGTTTATCAGAGGAGCTCCTGTTGAGTGACGAGGTGCAGAAAGGACCCCCAACACCCCCCCTAGACCCCCAAACCCCCCAGAACTCCCAGGCTTTCTAAAATCTGTCTCTGAGAGGAGCCTGGGTGTGTTTGGATCCAATCCTAGCCCCAGACTTTGTCAATGGTTTATGTGCAAAGGATTATACAGGTGTAATTGAACCTTTATATAGTTTGTTCCAACTATATAAATATAGATATGATTTATTGTGATAATGATTAGACAAAAAGATCTTAATCAGAATTATTTCCTACACAGTATGGAAGTGAAAAGGGGATATGTTTTGTTTAGCCAGAAATTCAGTGATCCCCTGAACTTTATAAGGACCTGTGTTGTAGTTAGCTAAGAAATCTACATTTTTCTGATTTTGTTATTCTAGCTGTTTTTAGCTTAAGCCGGTGTCTAATTTTGCCTCAATGGATACCCCAAGAAAACTAGGAAGTAACTCAGAGCTTATACACTCCAGAAGTTTTAATAAATGTGATCCACCTGCAGAACTTAATCGATAGGGAATTGTTTAGCTAAGAAATTAAAATTAATAAAGTATTGTTAAAGTAGGTAAGCTCTAAGTTAACCTTTAGCTAGAAATGGATGAGTTGTCATTACCATAATTAAAACAATAAGATAAAAAAATTAGGACTCAGCAAAGGAAGAACATGCATGCGTCAATGGGTGCCAGACTTGAAAGGTCACTTGGAGAACAGAATGATGAAGATGAAGGTGATAAAGGAAGATGAGACCCCTCCTCAAAATTACCAGAAAAGGATGCTTAGATGATAGTCTTGCTCCATAAAAGAGGAGCAAGAAGAAACTGGACACCTATCCTGTGACATAACATGCTGGGAGGGCACGAGGGGGAGCTATGGGAAAGCCTTTGTGCTACAATGTGTATAAACCCTGGAAAGGTTTTATTTCTTTGGACATTCTTGGTGAATAAATAACCGTATGTCCCCAACTGTTGGCCAGAGTTGTTCTTAGGAATGTTAGCCCCACAGCTCACGGTTGCGGGGTCTTAAACCCTTTATTTCAGCCCTTTGTTCCAGAAGCTGTAACAACTATTACAATATTGTGCACTAGGAAGCAAAATTGAAGCAATTGTATTAAATCAATTGTATTAAATCAAAACCAATTACTAAATAGAGGTTGTTACCCAGACCAACAACCATGGGCAAATCTCTTTGGCTCAGCCTCCGGGAGTGACCTTGAGGGGCTTTCCCACTCCAGGGCGGCATCTCCACACACACACTTCAGGAAGCGATATGTTAGGACACACTGCTGTTAAAATTTGTGACTGGGCTTTTATTATCTAAAGTGCTGGACTGTCAGTTGGATGTGTCCAGGCCAGCTATACCAGCTCAGCAGGTTTGAAGAAGTCATCAGTGGTATCACTTCTTTGTTCCTTTATCCAGATATTTTACCAGCTCTGCCACATCTTCACCTCCCTCTCAGGATTTTTAAGTGTGGGATTGATGAGTCAGGCTGGTTTCAGCATTATTCCCCCCAAAAGCAGTGTGACTCCCCTTCTTCATTTACCTTTGAAAACAGGGCATTGTTGGAGTTGTTTTACCCCATTCCAGGCAGAGCATCCTGCTACAGAACTTCCATGGGATGCCCCTGTCCACTGTCCCGCCCTTTTTCCTCACTCTCACACCCTTTTCCCATGGTCCTCGGAATCCCTAGCTTCCCCACAGATCGGTTTAGGGGATGTCCCCCCCCCTGCCGTGCTCGGTTTTGGGGTCTTGGCCCCTTCTCGCTCAGTTTGGGGCTCCAAAGTCACCTCCCACTTCGTTTGGGGGTCCCACTCCATCTTGTACACCTCTTCCCCCCTTTCTCATCGTCCTCCTCCCTTCCCGCGCCCCCTGCTCACCCGAGAGCTCCTCGCCGGCAGCTGGGGGGGCTCCAAGCACCTCCAGTACCACCAATATGGCCCCAGCTCCTCATCCATCCCCAGCGCCGGGCAGGTGGTGACACCCCAAAAGCAGCCAGGCTGTGCCGGGGGTAGTCCCCGCGGCTGCGTGGCACCGGGAGCACCAGTATGGACCAGTGCGGAGCGCGGGGCGGTGGCATCAGCCGTCCCTGGGCAAGGCCGGGCCCCGCGGGGCTCCCGCCCGCACTCGGCCCCCACTGCAGCCGCCACCCCTGGGACAGTGCGAGGGGGCCGGCCTGGGCGTCCCCCACCTCCCCTCTCCCCAAATTCCCCTCCCGGGGGGCGCTAGGGGAGAGGGGGGGACGCCGGTGGGGTCCAAGTGGGGAGCACTGGGCCCTGCGGGTCCGCCTGGCAACTGGTGGGAAAAGCTCTGATTGGCTGAAAATTGTTGAGGGCTCTGTTTGCTGTGTGTCAGTCTGGCAACTGGTGAGTCATCAGTGCAGCGCGCTCTGATTTGCTGAGAGCTGCTTTAGGGGTGGGGGCTGGAGGAAAGGAGGACACCCTGTGGATCAGAACGCTGGACCCCCCACAAGCCCCTTGTAACCCCCCAAAATTGGGGGTTATAAAACCCCCTCAGCCACCGGTGAAGCCATGGGGTCACCCCAACCCCCCAAAATGAGCGGGAAACCCCCAAAAGCCATTTATAACTCACTCGAATTGGCAGAAAGCAGCAGGATCCTCCCCAAAATGGGCTCCTTTAATCCCTCCCTGTAGGGTGAAAGTGACTGAATTCTCATAGTATGTGGCTAAATCTGTAATTAACTAACAAAACGTTTTTATGACCTTTTGCCCTACCGCATGACAAAGGGAATATTGTTTAGAAACAGGATGTATAGATTATGTTTAACCCGAGACTAAGAAATGTTCAGGAAGAATATAGCTGAATAGGCATATGTTGAGGGAACATTGTTTAAAAACAGGATCTATAGGCTAACCGATGTTCAGGATATGTTAAATAATTTCTTTGCAAGTAGACAGGATATATCACTTAAAATAAATAAGTAACCAATCAACAACCAACCTTCAAGGCTGTGAATCAAGCCATCCAGGACTATAAGGAAATAACACCAGAAAGAACGAGTTCTGTAGTTTGAAAACAAGAAAACAGAGACTGAGCATGCACCAATTAAGAAAGTCCAATTAAAGGACAAGTGATGAAGACTATGGAATGACCACCAGAGGAACTGTGTTCTTACAAAAGGACAGTAGATGGCAAAAAGACACCGTAAATTGTAGCAAGCAAATAACTATGGAAATAGCCGTGTTTAGGTAAAATATATCCAAGAAAACTCATGAATATGTAATAACCTTTGTAAATATAAACTACCTGAAATCGCTATTTCATTGGGAGCACTCATGGAAGGAAAATCCCCAGTGCTACTCCGGCACTGCTAATAAAGAATGCCTGCTTAACGCTGATCAAATCTCGGTGTTGAGTGATTTCTTTGTTTCAAGGGCCCCATTCCAAGTGCTGGAGACACATGTCGTCCCACTCTCAGTACCCCCCACTAAGAATTGGGGAATACCCCAAAACTGCCTCAGAAATGGAGGGTACCCCAAAATCCCTTCAGGAACGTGTGATACCCCAAAATCCACTCAGGAACCAGGTCTCAGCCACCTCATCATCCCCAACCTTTGGCTGTCTTATTCCAGACCCCATCCCACCCTCCTAATCCCCACACCACTGCATCCCACCCCTCCTGGGCATGAAGACTACCTTTCCAAGGCCTATTTCCCCATCCCACTCCTCTCAAACCCCATCCCACCAATCCCGCCCTACCCAATCCCCATCCCACCCTCCCAATTTGCATCCCACTTTGTCCAGTCCTCTTGCAACCCCATCCCACCCCCTGCCCCAATTCCCATCCCAACCTTCCTAGTAGATTGGGGGGGGGGGGGAGCTATGGAATTGAGTAATTTTGGGGTGGGAGTGAGTTGATTTGAGGTGGGATGGAGCCATTTTGAGGTGAAATCAAGACATTTTGGTGTAGGATTGAGTAGTTTTCAGTGGGACTGATTTGTTTTGAGGTGGTGGATGGATCCATCTCAGCTTTTGGAGTGCAAAGAGATGGAGAAAACTCCCTCAGTTCTCTCCAGAAACCCCCAATCCTCATTAACATCCCCCCGAACTCCAAATTCTGCCCCCAATACCAGTAAAATGGTGGGACTTTAGATGTCTTTGATCAATTTCTTTATTTTTACCCTTATTTCAGGTATTTTTAAGGGATGAAGATGAATCAAAAGAAAATTAGGGCCAAAATAAAAGGACTGCCAACCAGGTGTCTTCCCAATGCGGATCACCAGGAATGTGGGTCACCAGGTGTCTTGGGGTGATGTTATGATGTGTATCCCATATCGCTGCCTATGCCCAGAAATTAATTTTTGTGCCTTTCTATGCCTCTAAACTGAGCCTGAGAGGGAGATGAAAAAAACTGAGCAAAGCTTTCTCAAAGCAGTTTGCAGCTTGTTCAAGGTCACATAAAGATAGGAGGGGTTTTTTTTTCCCCAGCTACGGCAGGGGAGCGAGGAAGCACCCGGCTTGCTGCTTTCCAGTCAGCTTTTGGCCAGTTGTTTTCAGTTTCTGGTTCTCTGGAGAGAGACTAAGAGTTGGACTTTGCTTTTTCTTCTCTAGAATTCCGGATTTTCTCCCTTTGCTACTGGACTGCTTTCAACCTCAGAGCACATCGGGAGGACTTTCCATCGGGCACAGAGGGCCTGGCCCAAGCCCCAGCTCCGAGGAGACCAAAGGGAGGACTCTAACGCTTTCCCAGGTTTTTCCTCCACAGCGAAAGATTTTACCATTTAACCTCATTTTCCTTTCCCATGTGTTTGTTAAATAAATAGTTTTATCTTCTTCACTTTCCTTCGAGGAAAATTTATTTTTTTTCCCGAACCTGGTGGGGGAGGGGTGGTTGTGCCTTCTTTCAGAGGATATATTTCTAAATTTGGCCAAACCGGTACACCAGGTCTCTTCCCAATGTGGGTTTTCCAATGGGGGATGAAGTTGGAGCAGCGGACGAAGTTCTTCCCACAGTTGGGGCACTCTTAGGGCCTCTCCCCAGTGTGGATGCACTGGTGGGTGATGAGGCTGGAGTTGCAGTTGAAGCCCTTTCTGCGGTCACTGCAGTGGAGGGGCCTCTCCCCTGTGTGTGTCCGCTGATGCCTGATGAGTTCCGAGATGCTTGGGACACTCATAGGGTAGTTCCCTGCTGTGGATCTTCTGCTGGCAGATCAGGTGCGAGCTCCAGTTGAAGCCCTTCCTACATTCCAAGCACTTGGAAGGCTTGTCCCTGGCGTGAAGCCACTAGTGGAACACCAGGTCACAGCTCCAGCTGTAGCTCCAGCTGCCTTCCCAGCAGAGGGTGGATCTTTCTACCTTGGAGCACCATGGTATTATGAACCGGTTTAACACAGAAGAGTAAAGAAAACTAAGTGTCTGAATAAAATGGTTCGAACCAAGAAAGGTTGGAAATATACCCAAAAACTTGTTTAAAACCAAATGAGGATACATGTTGGTGCCAAAAAAAATTGATGTGTTTTATTAATAATAAAGGAGGCAAAAAGAAAGACATTAAAAACGAGGTGTGTGGGGGGCGAATGGACGGACACAGGGAAAGAGTGCCAGGGGTTAGGTAGAAACATATCACCCTTCTGAGGATCCCAGTGAGATCTCATTGCTCCCCTCCATCTGGTCTTCTTGGTGGTGAGGGTCCCCTGTTGCCCCGCGCAGAAAAGTATAAAATCCAATGGATTAATATACATTTGGGCCAGGTGGGACACACCCAGGTACCTCCCCTGGGGAAAGCAAGTTTGACACTGTCCCTTGCAACACTGTGGATCTGTTGCATCATGTTACAGTGCTCTGGTGCAGGGTCCGGGGGCGCCTTTGGGGAGGGCCTTTGATGGGCCATGACACCTCCCTCTGCTGTCCTTCAGTGGATGTGCCTTTTCCTGGGGTGAAGGAACCCTACAGCTGAGCTGGTCTGCACAGCAGAGGAAGGCCCTTCACTGCCTCAGACCAGAGGCTTTTTCACTACACACCCAAAACCTCTCCTCCCCTCCTTTGGTGTGAGGGCCCCCCAATCCTGGCAGCTGATAGCCCTGGGGCTGTGGTCTCTGCCCTGAAGGTGCTAAGCTTGGTCCTCTTGTGAGTGTGTTCTTCCTCCCCCAGCCCAGACCTGAGTCACTTTCTCTTATCTCCATCAATGTGCAGTGTAGGGCCTTAGTCAGGGCCCCATTCAGGGTGTGGTGGTCTTCAGTTTCTTTTATACAGTTTTACTATAATGGGTAAAAGTCCTTCATGCAGATGTTTAACCCATAAATTATAACATTTCAGACTCCAACACATGGGCTTTTTCGGAGCCTCTCCTTGTATGGGATTTTCATGTGTTTTCCTCCCTGTTGACTTCCTGTGCCATGGAGCTGTTAAAAATGGGCTCTTCCACAAGGTTCTGCTGGGGGAATTTGTCCTCCTTGGTGTCCGTCCTCAGCTTGTTGTCTGGGGAGGGAAGGAAGAAGGAGAGGAAGGAACGAGGAAAATGAAGAAGGGGAGGAAGGAAGGAGAGGAAGTATGGCCTATGAATGCGAGACACACAAGCTGAGAGCGAGTGAATCTGTTTAATGCAGAATTAAGACAGTGCTTATACACTTAGTGTGAGAAACTGTGTTCAGTAGTTCTCAAAAAACCGGTTGCAGGCCTGTAATAAATCTGTCGCCCTGACAGTTTGTTATTTTTCTCAAGGTTTACAGGCTCGAAAAACAGGATGCCTTTCCTGTTTACAGATTGTGTGTAATCTTTCTCCCCTGTTTCTCAGCATTTTTGCTGCTGCAGCATTCAGCAGTGGTGGCTTCCAGGAAGGAAGGAAGGAAGGTGTTGGGGTTTTAGTCCTAGTTTTTTTTCTGTTAAAGGAATTTTTTCCCATAGCATGTTGCTAGGAGATAAATAGCCATACTTAAGAAAGACAAAAGGGCCCGTCCAGGCTTTTGTTCTCACCTGGCGGGCAGTTCAGTTCGCTCTCAGCGTCTCAGGTAGAAGCTGCAGAGAGAGAGGAGCTGCTGGTTTCCCATTTTCGGCGTCTTTCCTTTCTGCTGGAAACAACGCCGGGATCCTAAAGCTGTTTTTTCCCTGCCCTGCTGGAGGCTGGGCTGGCGCCGGCCCTGCCCCGCTGCTGCTTCGAGCCTTCGCTGCGTTGTAGCCGTGCTCGCCCTGCCTGCCTGGAGCCCCGGGGGGTTCCCCTTTTGGATACATCTCGTCTGCCACCCGGGATTTTGTGTTTGTGCCTGCCGCTCCAGCCTGCTGTTCCAGGAGTCCAGGATCGGCATCCCAGGGGTTTGTGAAGCCTTTGTTCCACCCTTCCCCGGGATCCCAGGGCACCAGAGCAGCCGTGTGCTCCCCGAGCTCGCTCCGGAGCACCCCCTGCAGCCGCGGGGGAACCATCGCACCTGCCCTGCTCACCGGGAGCCGCCAGCGATCCCTGCCGGCTGCAAGCGGAACTGCACCCGAGGGGAAATAGCCTGACAGCCGAGAAGGCTGGGACTGGGTTTGTGTTTGCTGTTACTGCCATAGTTGTTGTTTTGTTTGACTAGTTATATATATATATATATATATATATATATATATATATATATAGTAAAGAACTGTTATTCCTATTTCCCACATCTTTGCCTAAAGACCCTTGATTTCAAAAATTATAATAACTAAGAGGGAAAGGGGTTATATCTGCCACCTCAAGGGAGGCTTCTGCCTTCCTTAGCAGACACCTGTCTTCCAAACCAAGACAGATTTTGGCGCCCAACCGTGGGGCCTGAGGGCATTAAGAGAGAGAGGTGAAAAAGGAATAACAGTTCCTGAATAACTTAAGTAAGTTGGATATAGGAACCTTGGTAGGCAGCAATATGTGGTCTACTTTGCCCTGGTTCGGGTGGCATGTGGCCGTGGCTATATTCTTCCCCTTTGCAGCTCCTTACTTGAATATGGGTCCTCTCACTAAGGCTACCATTGCTGTTATCCAGCTTGTGCTATGGGTCGAGAAGGTGAGGAATTCATGGGTTTTTAACTTCCTCCGGAATGTGGGCACGTGGATAAACAGCTATCACACACTGAGCGCATGCTTTTGGGGTTATGTTAACAATGGTACCTTCTGTGAGGAAATGACACCAGGGGAAGTTTTTCCCCAACCCCTCAACCAGTTCTTTGGATCCACCCCATCAATTTTTGAAGGGTTTAGATTCCCTCTGAATACTAACCACCTGCTGCTGGTAGGTCTGCTCTATTTAGCATTCAAGGATAAGTTGAGATTGGCTTGGATAACTACCCAGACACCAGCCCCAGAGACTAGAGATCCTGCCCCAGAGCCTGATCCTGCCCCAGAACCTGACACGGTCCCAGACACTAAAGATCCTACCCCAGAGCCTGATTCAGCCCCAGAGCCTGACACAGCCCCAGACACTAGAGACCCTGCCCCACAGCCTGATACCGCCCAACAGCCCACCTCAGAAATGGACTACCCGAGCTGGGTGGGGGTACTGGTGAAAGGGATGCAGGAGATGTGCCAGGAGATATGCCAATTGCTAAGGGAACACATCTCCTCATCTAGTGAAAAACCCTCTCCCTGCCCCAAAGAGGGTGAGTCCGACGGTGCAGCAGTGGAACCCACGGATGTTACAACCGTCCAGGTTTCAGCTGAACCCCAAGGGCAAGTACAGCCAGCAGCAGTCGCCCCTGTGCAAAGGAGGAAGTGTAAGACCAAATCAGTACGACCAGTTAATGATGATGGGGAACCAGGGCCCTCACAACCAGCAGGGGAGCCAGAGCCAGAAATCATCATTGAGTCCCTGTCCTACGACAGTCTCCGTGGTATGCGAGACGACATTGTGCGAAGGGGGCGTGAGCCTTATACCACCTGGCTGCTTCGGGTTTGGGACCTTATGGGCACAAGTGTGCAACTGGATAGTGGTGAGGCAAGGTATCTGGGATCGTTGACCCAGGACCCAGGCGTGAACCAGGTATTTGTGAGGGAGCCAGGGCCCCTTTCTCTCTGGGACCGGCTCTTAATGAGTGTGAGAGAAAGGTTCGTTCACAAAGAAAGAATGCAAGAGTACCATCATAGGATGCAGTGGAAGACACTTGAGGAAGGGATCCAACAGCTAAGAGAGGTGGCAGTATTAGAGGTACTTTTTGGGAGGGACGGACAGCACGGTAATGACCCCGATAAGGTCAGGTGCACAGGACAGATGATGTGGAACCTGGCAAGACTAGGGCCACCACAATACACCACCTTCATTGCAACGATTGATGCTGACAATAACCGAGAAACAGTGGGCTCTGTCGCCAACAAGCTCAGAAATTATGATAGTATGGTCAATGGCCCGCTGAAAACTCATGTCTCTGCTGTGGTCCAGGACCTCAAAGAGGAGATAAAGGAGATAAGGGAGGAGATGAGGAAGGTCAGTGTGGCACCAGTGCGAGTCACAGGCCCCCAGGTCAGAGCCCGTCGTCCCCCTGCTAGAGAGAGAGGGTACACCCCACGAGCTGAGCTGTGGTTTTTCCTGTGTGAGCATGGGGAAGACATGAGAAGGTGGGATGGGAAACCCACTTCTGCCCTGGCAGCGCGGGTGCGTGAACTCAAGGAGGGAGGCACTAACCGAGGGGGTTCCGCTAAGGTGAAAGTAGCCTCAGCCTCCCGTGACCGAGCTGCCAGGTATTACAGACGGGAGGATGATATGTCGGATCCCCTTGAAGGTACCTCTAGTATGTATGCCCAGGGAAAGAATGATAACCAGGGCTAGAGGGGCCCTGCCTCTAGCCAGGAAGAGGCACGGGAGAACCGCGTTTTCTGGACAGTGTGGATTCGATGGCCTGGCACATCAGAGCCACAAAAATATGATGCATTGGTTGATACTGGGGCACAGTGTACTTTAATGCCATCGGGACATGTGGGGGCAGAACCTGTATCCATCGCTGGGGTGACCGGGGGATCACAGCAGTTGACCCTGTTGGAAGCTGAGGTGAGCCTGACTGGGAAGGAGTGGCAAAAGCATCCAATTGTGACCGGCCCAGAGGCCCCATGTATTCTGGGCATAGACTTCCTCCGGAGTGGCTATTACAAAGACCCAAAGGGACTCAGGTGGGCATTTGGGATTGCTGCTGTGGAGGCAGAGGGCATTAGGCAATTGAACACCCTGCCTGGACTATCTGAGAATCCTTCTGCAGTTGGGCTCCTGAAAGTGGAAGAGCAACAAGTGCCAATTGCCACCTCGATAGTGCACCGCCGGCAGTATCGGACAAATCGAGATGCTGTGATCCCCATCCACAAGATGATTCGTGAGCTGGAGAGCCAAGGGGTGGTCAGCAAGACCCACTCACCCTTCAACAGCCCCATTTGGCCTGTGCGCAAGTCTGATGGGGAATGGAGATTGACTGTGGACTATCGTGGCTTGAATGAAGTGACTCCACCGCTGAGCGCTGCTGTGCCGGACATGTTGGAGCTCCAGTATGAGCTGGAGTCCAAAGCAGCAAAGTGGTATGCCACTATTGACATTGCCAATGCATTTTTCTCCATTCCTCTGGCAGCAGAGTGCAGGCCTCAGTTTGCTTTCACCTGGAGGGGTGTGCAGTACACCTGGAACCGACTGCCCCAGGGGTGGAAGCACAGTCCCACCATCTGCCATGGACTGATCCAGGCTGCACTGGAAAAGGGTGAGGCCCCAGAACATCTGCAGTACATTGATGACATCATTGTGTGGGGGAACACTGCAACAGAAGTGTTTGAGAAAGGAGAGAGAATAATCCAAATTCTCCTAAAAGCTGGTTTTGCCATCAAGAAGAGCAAAGTCAAGGGACCTGCCCGAGAGATCCAGTTCCTGGGAGTAAAGTGGCAAGATGGACGGCGTCAGATTCCCACTGAGGTCATCAATAAGATCACTGCGATGTCTCCACCGACCAGCAAGAAGGAAACACAAGCTTTCCTAGGCGCCATAGGTTTCTGGAGGATGCACATTCCTGAGTACAGCCAGATTGTGAGTCCTCTTTACCTGGTTACCCGCAAGAAGAACGATTTCCACTGGGGCCCTGAACAACAGCAAGCCTTTGCCCAGATCAAGCAGGAAATCGCTCACGCTGTAGCCCTTGGCCCAGTCAGGACAGGACCAGAGGTGAAGAACGTGCTCTACTCTGCAGCCGGGAACAATGGCCTGTCCTGGAGCCTCTGGCAGAAGGTGCCTGGTGAGACTCGGGGCCGACCACTGGGATTCTGGAGCCGAAGCTACAGAGGATCTGAAGCTAACTACACTCCCACAGAGAAAGAAATCTTGGCAGCCTATGAAGGAGTCCAAGCTGCCTCAGAAGTTATCGGCACAGAGGCACAGCTCCTCCTGGCACCCCGACTACCGGTGCTGGGGTGGATGTTCAAAGGAAAGGTTCCCTCCACGCATCACGCCACCGATGCTACTTGGAGCAAATGGATCACCCTCATCACGCAGCGCGCCCGAATTGGGAACCCAAGTCGCCCTGGGATCTTGGAAATAATTACGAACTGGCCAGAAGGTGAGACTTTTGGGTTATCTTCTGAAGAAGAAGAGGAGCAGGTGACGCGTGCCGAAGAAGCCCCACCATATAACGAGCTACCAGAGAGTGAAAGACAATATGCCCTCTTCACTGATGGTTCCTGCCGAATTGTAGGTGCTAGCCGGAAATGGAAAGCTGCTGTATGGAGCCCCACACGACAAGTTGCACAGGCTACTGAAGGAGAAGGTGGATCGAGCCAATTTGCTGAGCTCAAAGCCGTTCAATTAGCTCTGGACATTGCTGAAAGGGAGAAGTGGCCAAAGCTCTACCTCTACACTGATTCATGGATGGTAGCCAATGCTCTGTGGGGTTGGCTGGAAAGGTGGAATAAGGCAAACTGGCAGCGCAGAGGAAAACCAATCTGGGCTGCTGAGGAGTGGAAAGACATTGCCACTCGAGTAGAGAAGCTATCTGTGAAGGTCCGTCATGTAGATGCTCACATTCCCAAGAACCGGGCTAATGAAGAACATCGTAATAACAAGCAGGTAGATCAGGCTGCGAAAATAGAGGTGTCCCAGATAGACTTGGATTGGCAACATAAAGGAGAGTTGTTCCTAGCTCGATGGGCCCATGATGCCTCAGGCCATCAGGGCAGAGATGCCACCTATAAGTGGGCACGAGACCGAGGGGTGGATCTAACCATGGACAGTATCTCCCAGGTCATCCATGACTGTGAGACATGCGCTGCGATCAAGCAGGCCAAGCGGGTGAAGCCCCTGTGGTATGGTGGGCGGTGGTCCAAATACAAGTATGGGGAGGCCTGGCAGATTGATTACATCACACTGCCTCAAACCCGCCAAGGCAAGCGCCATGTGCTCACAATGGTAGAAGCTACCACAGGATGGCTGGAGACCTACCCTGTGCCTCACGCTACTGCCCGGAACACCATCCTGGGCCTTGAAAAGCAAGTCCTTTGGAGGCATGGTACCCCTGAGAGAATTGAATCTGACAATGGGACTCACTTCAAGAATAGCCTTATTAACACCTGGGCTAGAGAACATGGCATTGAGTGGGTGTACCACATCCCTTACCATGCACCAGCAGCTGGGAAGGTTGAGCGGTGTAATGGACTGCTTAAAACCACCTTGAAGGCACTGGGTGGGGGGAGTTTCAAAAACTGGGAGGTGCATTTAGCAAGAGCTACCTGGTTAGTTAACACCCGAGGCTCCACCAGCCGAGCCGGCCCTGCCCAATCCGAACCCCTGCAAACGACGGATGGGGATAAGGTTCCAGTGGTGCACGTGAGAGGTATGCTTGGAAAAACTGTTTGGGTAAAGTCTGCCTTGAGCAAAGACAAACCCATCCGTGGGGTTGTTTTTGCTCAGGGACCAGGTTGCACCTGGTGGGTGATGCAAAGGGATGGAGAGACCCGATGCATGCCGCAAGGGGACCTTGTTTTAGGGTGAACTACCCATGGCTCTGTACTTGTATCAGTATCAGCATGTATATATGTATATAATTCAGGTGATGCTTGTATTTATATGGTTAAAAAGTTAAGTTTCATGTAACATGTTAGTATGGAAAAAATTCGGGGTGGATAATGTTGGGGTTTTAGTCCTAGTTTTTTTTCTGTTAAAGGAATTTTTTCCCATAGCATGTTGCTAGGAGATAAATAGCCATACTTAAGAAAGACAAAAGGGCCCGTCCAGGCTTTTGTTCTCACCTGGCGGGCAGTTCAGTTCGCTCTCAGCGTCTCAGGTAGAAGCTGCAGAGAGAGAGGAGCTGCTGGTTTCCCATTTTCGGCGTCTTTCCTTTCTGCTGGAAACAACGCCGGGATCCTAAAGCTGTTTTTTCCCTGCCCTGCTGGAGGCTGGGCTGGCGCCGGCCCTGCCCCGCTGCTGCTTCGAGCCTTCGCTGCGTTGTAGCCGTGCTCGCCCTGCCTGCCTGGAGCCCCGGGGGGTTCCCCTTTTGGATACATCTCGTCTGCCACCTGGGATTTTGTGTTTGTGCCTGCCGCTCCAGCCTGCTGTTCCAGGAGTCCAGGATCGGCATCCCAGGGGTTTGTGAAGCCTTTGTTCCACCCTTCCCCGGGATCCCAGGGCACCAGAGCAGCCGTGTGCTCCCCGAGCTCGCTCCGGAGCACCCCCTGCAGCCGCGGGGGAACCATCGCACCTGCCCTGCTCACCGGGAGCCGCCAGCGATCCCTGCCGGCTGCAAGCGGAACTGCACCCGAGGGGAAATAGCCTGACAGCCGAGAAGGCTGGGACTGGGTTTGTGTTTGCTGTTACTGCCATAGTTGTTGTTTTGTTTGACTAGTTATATATATATATATATATATATATATATATATAGTAAAGAACTGTTATTCCTATTTCCCACATCTTTGCCTAAAGACCCTTGATTTCAAAAATTATAATAACTAAGAGGGAAAGGGGTTATATCTGCCACCTCAAGGGAGGCTTCTGCCTTCCTTAGCAGACACCTGTCTTCCAAACCAAGACAGAAGGAAGGAAGGAAGGAAGGAAGGAAGGAAGATGGAATGAGGGATAGGAAGGAACGAGAAGAGGAAGGAGTGAGGAAGAAAGAAGAAGGAAGAAGGAAGGAAGGAACACGAAGGAAAAAGAACAGGAAGAGGAACAAGGAGAGGAACAGAGAGGAAGGGGATTTGCTTCCATGCCAGAAGGAAGGGGAAGGAGATCTCCCCAAATCTGTCCCTGACAGGACGGCATTGGCAGCAGGATTGTCTTGCAGCCAGGGGCGATGCTCGGCTGGAAGATAGAGGAGAAGAGAGGGGGAAAGGTGAAGCAACTTCCTCCTCACCTGCCTGGGTGTCCCATGGTGTTTTCCTCTTCCTCGCAGCCTCCTCCGTCCAGCCAAGGTTTGAGAATGAGGAATCCTGTTTGGGGGGAAAATCAGGGTGTGAGAGTATTGGGTTGGGGGTTCCTCCTGCCCACGTCCATCTCTAGAAGCCACTGGTGATACTGAAACAAACTTTCTAACACAATATAAAGCATTAGAAAGTAGGCATTCTTTATCACAGTGCTGGACACACACAGAGGTTTTTCCTCTAATTGGATGTGTGTGGTGAAACTTTACAACAGGGTATTTATTCTATCATGATCATACATATTCATTACAATGTGCCTCCTAGCTAATACATAAACATCACCTTTCCTAGAACTAATTTGCATGCATCCGTCTCCTACTGGAAGTCCTTTTATGGTCCTAGAGTGTTGTCTAAAGGGGTCTCTGGTGGTTGTATTCATGGCATGCTTCAATATTACTGGTGACCTTTCCTTGAACTTTTTCTTTGGGCATGCGCTGTTGCTTCTTGTTACATAACTTGACAAAAAAAACACTATAGTCCTCATTATCTGTTCATCCACTGGTTCCAGCTACCTTTATCATCCTGTGTTGTTGGGGTTTTAGTTCTCCTCATGTTTTCTTTTACTTTTAAAGGAATTTTCCCCATACATGTTGCCAGGGGGACAAATTACTGGGTGCTTAAGAAAAACAAAAGACCTGGCCATGGAGGGGGGGGGGGGGAGGGGGTGTGTGTGTGTGTGTGTGTGCATCTGGCTACTCTCTTTCACCTGGGTTTGTGGGCAGTGGGCAGTCAGTTCCCGCAGCGTTTGGACGGAGAGAGAGGCTGCTTCTTTGGCTGTCTTCCTTCTACCGGAGAGACTCCGGGATTCCCAAGCCCGCCTTTCCCTGCCCCACTGGGAGCTGGGCTGCGGCTGCCCTGCTCCCGCAGTTGCTTTGAGCCTTTGCTACTTTGTAGCCCCACTCGCCCTACCTGCCGAGACCTCCGGGAGGGTTCCCACCACAGCTCCGGAGTTTTGATACATCTTGTCTGCCACCCGGGATTTGTGCTCGTCCCTGCCGTTCCAGCCTGCTGTTCCCGAGGGTCCGGCCGGACACTGGGATCGGCTGCCCAGGGGTTTGTGAAGCCTTTGTTCCATCCCTCCCTGGAATCCCAGGCCACCAGTGCCGCATGCTCCCCGAGCTCACTCAGGAGCGCCCCCTGCAGCCGCGGGGGAACCATCGCACTTGCCCTGCTCACCGGGAGCTGCCAGTGCCCCTGCTGGCTGTGACAGTAACTGCACCCAAGGGGAAAGGGCCTGACAGCCGAGAAGGCTGGCATTGGGTTTGTGGTTCTGTTTGTTGTTACTGCCATAGTCATTGTTTGTTTACCTTGTTATACACATATATATATATAATAGTAAAGAACTGTTATTCCTGTTCCTCATATCTTTGCCTGAAAGCCCCTTAATTTCAAAATTATAATAATTTGGAGGGAAGGGAGTTGTAAATTTTTTTCTTCCATTCCAAGGGAGACTACTGCCTTCCTTGGCAGACACCTGTCTTTCAAATCAAGACGTGTGCATACTTTTACAGTCTTTTATCTTTTTTTGCTAGTTAGTTTTCAGGCTCTATCTGTGGCAGAACATCCCCGCTACCACAGAAGGGCTTATCTGCTCTGTCCATTAGCTGGTGTGATAGCTCTGGACATTCTCCTCCTCAAATGAATTGATGAGATAACCCAGGCCCGCTCTCTGACTAGTAAGCCATCACGAGCTAGTGAGTTATTTCTCTCTCTGGCACCAGGGGTGGAATTCCCAATAAACAACTTGCCTGAGAACAGGATGTGGGGAGATAAGCTGGAAATTCTTGACTGAGAGACACTACTTTACAAACTATAAAAGCTACACAAACTTTCACGGAGGCAGAAGCCTCCTACACACAGCCTGAAAACGTGCAGCAATTCTCCCACTGAGTTTGTACGCAAATTTTTCAGATACTTTCCCTGGGAATTGAGTGAAAGAATTCTATGTGTACTCCATCACCAATTCGGTGTTAAGTTGCATTGACTCTTAATCTATACTATTTCTTCACTAGCTGTAATATAGGTACCTTTATTGTGCACTGTCTTTTATCTACTAGTAGTTCTTTTTGTTTTATTCCTGTATAGTAAGCAGTCTGTTTAAAGTCTTATATCTGTTAATTTTGCGTCTATTCAATAAATATTTCATTTTGTAATAGACCTAATTGGCCATTATTAAGAACTTGCAAGCGAGAGCAATCTGGAGCGCAGGCTGCCTCAAACAGCTACTGCCAGAAATCTGAGTCAAAGGCAGGACTTGCCCAAGCTCTCCCCTCTCATTCGTAACACTATCTAGCAACTTCAGGGGAACTTAACATTTCTATTCTCTATGTTATTTATCACTGGGCATCTGGTGTCCATAAAAAGCTTCAAAACACCAAGTATCAGCCCACAAAAACTCTCCCAGAAGTTCCTCCTCTCTGGTCTCCCCACTTTAGGGTCCTATGGGTCCCCATTCTTAGGGGTTCCCTTGCTCAGGGATGCCAGGGGTTTTGGGGGTCCCAGGTGTCTTGGGGTGACCTTATGATGTGTATCCCATATCGCTGCCTATGCCCAGAAATTAATTTCTGTGTCTTTCTATGCCTCTAAACTGAGCCTGAGAGGGGGAGAAGGAAAAAACTGAGCAAAACTTTTTCAGGGCAGTTTGCAGCTTGTTCAAGGTCACCCAGAGATAGCAGGGGGTTTTTTTCCCAGCTGCGGGAGGGGAGCGAGGAAGCACCTGGTTTGCTGCTTTCCAGTCAGCTTTTGGCCAGTTGTTTCAGTTTCTTGTTCTCCGGAGAGAGAGAGAGAGAGAGAGAGACTGAGAGTTGGACTTTGCTTTTCCTTCTCTGGAATTCCGGATTTTCTCCCTTTTCTACTGGACTGCTTTCAACCTCAGAGCACATCGGGAGGACTTTCCATCGAGCACAGAGGGCCTGGCCCTGGGCCAAGCCCCAGCGCCGAGGAGACCAAAGGGAGGACTCTTAACACTTTCCCAGGTTTTTCCTCCACAGTGAAACATTTTATTATTTAGCCTTATTTTCCTTTTCCCGTGTGTTTGGTAAATAAATAGTTTTATCTTCTTCACTTTCCTTCGAGGAAAATTTATTTTTTCCTGAACCTGGGGGGGAAGGGGTAGTTGTGCCTTCTCTCAGAGGATATATTTCTAAATTTGGCCAAACCGGAACACCAGGGGTCCCTTCTTCCCTGACTCTCTGCTTTGGGATGCTGGAGGTCCCAGGGTTTCCCCCTCTGCCTCTCCCTCTCTCCAGCCTCTTAAGGGTCATGGGAATCCCAGTGGTCCCCCCTCTCTGGGTTCCCCACTTTGGGGCCCTGGGGGTCACAGGGGTCCCCTTCCTCCAGACTCCTCCTTCTCCAGACTGCCGAGGGTCCCCCAGTCCCGGTATTGCCCCTCTCTGCTCTCCCCACTCCAGGAGTCCCGAGGTTCACCCCCCTCCATCTCTCCAGGGTGGGTCCCCCAGCCACCTGGCTCCGGGCTGGAGGAGGCAGTGCCTGACCCAGGAAGATCAACTCCCACCCGGGGAGGGGGGAGAAGATGACCCTGCATCCCCCCCACCCATTGCCAGGGATCTGCCAGCAGTTGCCACCAGGACCCCCCCCAAAAAATTCACCTCCCAGGGCCCCCCTGTGTTGGGTTTCCATGGCCAGGTTTTGGTAGTCGGGGGGGCTACAGGGGTGGTCTTTGTGAGCAGCTGCCAGTGATGCCATGAAGATTTTTGCCTTTTCTTTTATACCCCTGTTGTACCTTTTTGCAACTTCTGTATTCCTAGTGCCTTTTGCCTACATTCTTGGACTTGTTTGTTAAGCTAAGAGACAAAACATTTTAGAAGCTTTGTAGCCAGAGATCAGTGTGCCCCAGACCCCAAGGTCCTCTCCAGAACACATTCTGTAAACCAAGATAGAACCATCCATGGGAAGGTTCCTTGGGGAGGGGGGCTCACTTGAGCCTCTCATTGGGGAATCTTTGATAGATATGCTAATTAGTAAAACCTATAATGTTATACCCAATGTTGGGGAGGGGGTCAGGTGGAGACAGAAGACAAAGGGAGAGATAGACTCGGTGGGGCACATCTTGATGCATATGACCTGGACGTGTACACCTAAGGATCCTTAAAATAAATACCAAGGTAAAATCCCTTTTTCCCTTCTAACCGTGTATGACTTGATTTTAAGACCAGGAAAAGGCATCAGTTGCTGGCGACCACGAAGGGACCCTGAAGACCTTGAAACTCGCAGTCTTGGGTTGGAACACATCTTGCTTTGCCCCTCTCTTTGCTGGCAAATTACAGAGGGGCCGGAGCAACAATCTAAGACTGTGACCAGGACTTTAGGACCCAGCACGGAAAGGCAGAAGCACGGAAAGAGGTGAGTGAAAAGGGGATCAGTACTACTGAGACAGTGCTAGCACTAGGGAAGGAGATCTCCAAGGGGGTTGGAAAGGTTGGGGGCATAAAAGCCCACAAAAGGGGAAAGCTTAAACTTTTCCCCTGCGAACTGTGGAAAGGAGGGGACGCCCTCCGTTGAATCCACAGGAGCCCAGAGGCTGCACCCGAGGCAGCCGCAGGAGTGGCTCAGAGGTTGGTTGGTTGGTTGGTTGGTCGAGACGTCAGGAAGTTGAGGGCTCGAATCCTGTTGAGACCAGATTTTCGCGCGCGCGCATTTACTGCTTGCTAAAACTAGTTGCTTTTTAGTGTTTTAAAGTGCTGTTTTGAAGTGTTTGTGTAGTAACCTAGATAAACTGCCTGGGAAATCGTAATTCCAAGGCCAGATTGCAGGCTGAATTCCGGAGTTAAGAGCTTTCCTCTGGCAGAGATTTCCTGTCTGTGAGAAAACATGGGTGGTGCGAATGAAAAAATCCCTCCTAACAGCCCATTAGAGCTGATAATAAAACACTGGAAATGGCTGACAGGGCGAAAAACTACTTTGGATACCCGAGAATTGATCAGACTGTCCACACGGGTTTGGCCGACTTTAAAATTAAGTCAAGGAAATTGGCCTCGCTATGGGAGTTTGGAAAATAACATCATTAATGACCTGATGGTAGAATTGAGATCACTACGTAGGTTTGATGAACTAAGATATGCAGAATTTTTACTATGTATTTGAACAGGGAAGAAGCATATGTGGTAGACAAAAGTAATATGGAAATGACTTTGAGGAAGAGAAAGGGAAAGAAAAAGACGCAGCAAGCTGACTCGTATACTAATAGAGACAGAGAAATTGATATGACAGATACAGATATGGTAGCACCAGCTTTACGCCCCGGGGGGGGGGGGTCTCCCTCCCCGTTCAACCGCCGGGGCAGCCCGCACAGGTGGGGGCGGGGGATGGGGGAGCAGTGGCTCCCCCACTGCCGCCGCCGCCGCCTCCCCTGTCCCCGCCCCTGTCCAAGCGGGGGCAGGGGAGGGAGCAGGCGGCTGGCTCCAAGCCGGAGGAGCGGCCCGGGGCCCCCCCACCCCCAGAATCGTCAGGGGCGGAGGGCGAGTGCAGAGGTAGGAGAGATGCGGATTGGCCGCCGCCCCCGAGGCAGAGAAGAAGTAGGTATGCCACCGCCCCCTGACTTTTCCAGAGGCAGGGAAGGGGTGGATTGGCCGCCGCCCCCTGACCTTTGAGCTGGGGAAGAGGGAGGGGAAGGGGCAGGCTGGCTGCCTTTCCCCGAATACCCTGAACACAGAAGTGAAGGTAGAAATGGACACGGGCAATTGCGGCGGCATTCCCCAATACAGAGAACCGCAAGTTTCCGAGCCAGAGACAGGAGGAGCCGCTCGCTCTCCCCACCCTGCGGCACAGGCAATGTTAAAGCTGAGGGCAGATGGGATGGCCCTGACCCAGGCGGCTCTTACAGAGCTAGGGACGGCAGAAGCTGCTTGCAGCCCCTGCCTCCCTACCCCTCCACTGCCACAAAGAGCGAGACAGTTCCTGATCAACATTCGGCTGGAACAATCTTTAAAACCAATGAAACAATTTCAATTAAAAGCAAATGGGATGATTTTGATACAGATGGTTCTCACGGGGAGGGTGGTAGAAGAAGGGGCAGGATAGCCCGAGAAGCTATGAGAGCAGTCAGTCCCGTCGCTAAACACACAAGGTCCAAAACAGATAAACGGGGGGGAAGAAGAACTTGTATTAGAAGCACCTCTGAGACAGGCTGTGGGAAATCAAGGAGTTATTTATATAAAAGCACCATTTTCTCTCGGAGAATTACAGCAGTGGAAAAACTCAATTGGAAAGTACAGGGACAACCCAGAGAGAGTAGCTATGCGTGTAGAAATGGCCATAAAATCCCAAAACCCAGATTGGGGTGATCTAAATGTTATGCTAGATGAATTATTGGATAAAACAGAGAGAGAAATGGTTAACAAAGCTGCTATATCTGCTATAGAAACTCAAATTGCAACTGGGAGTCTTCAAGGGTCAGTTAATGATATCTATCCCCTAGTGAACCCTAACTGGGATCCTAATGTCCCAGAACAGATGGAAAAGCTGAAGCGATACCAAAAATGGGTGGTTGTTGGGTTAAAATGTGCCGTTCCTAAAGCAGTGAATTGGGCTAGGTTGTATGAGATCAAACAAAATCTAAATGAGACCCCCACAGAGTTTCTAAATAGGCTTAAAGAGGCTGCACAAAAATACACTACCTTAGACCCTGACTCACCTGAGCAGCAGATCCACCTGGCTTACCTGTTTATAGGTCAATCTGCTAATGACATAGAGAGAAAGCTGCAAAAGATAGATGGGCCACCGGATATAAGTAAATTGTTGACTGTAGCCTGGAAGGTATACCAGAACAGGGACTTAGCAGACAAAGAGAAACATCATAAACCCCAATACAAGAAGAAGAATGATAAGGAAAAGTCATCTGACACATCAAAAAGGAGTTCCCCTTTTCCCCTGTCTGAGGACCAGTGCGCAATTTGCAAAAAACGGGGGCACTGGAAAAATGAGTGTCCATCACGAGCAGAAAAGAAGCCCCCAGTTTCGGAACTAACTGTAAATACGGACTGACGGGGACCAAAGGTAACTACCCCAGCAGAGCCTTCAGTTGTAGCTAAGCTAGGGAATGATGATGTTGAATTTCTAGTTGATACAGGGGCAACATATTCTGTGTTAAATTCTTTAAAAGGTAAACTGAGTCAAGACACTGTGGATGTGATTGGAGCTACGAGGGAAAATGAAACAAGGCCTTTTCTCCAACCTTTAAAATTTAAATTGGGAAAACAATGGGTCACTCACCAGTTCCTGTATATGCCAAATTCCCCAATGCCATTGTTAGGCAGAGATTTATTGGAAAAATTGGAAGCAAAAATTAAGTTTTCAAAGGAAGGGGGAGTGAAAGTTATAATCCCAGAAACTAAAATTATCGAAGCAGCTGCTATACTTGTACAGGAATGCCATGGAAAAATTCCCAAAGAAGTTGAAGAGGCTGTCATTCAAATAGTGTGGGCCAATGATTCTCCTGGGAGATCTAAAAAAGCTGAACCTGTGAGTATCACACTCAGAGCAGGGGCTACACCAGTAAGGCAAAGACAATATCCTCTGAAATTAGAAGCTCGCAAGGGATTAGTACCTGTGATTGAAAAGTTTCTCAAATTTGGGTTGTTAGTGGAGTGTGAATCCAGGTACAACACACCAATCTTGCCAGTAAAGAAAGCTGATGGTAAAAGCTACAGGTTGGTACAGGATTTGAGAAAAATCAACAAGATGACAGAGGACATACACCCAGTGGTAGCGAATCCTTACACACTTCTGACAACACTAACAAATGAATTAGGGTGCTTCACTGTTTTAGATCTCAAGGATGCCTTTTTCTGCATTCCTGTGCATAAGAATAGCCAAGAACTCTTTGCTTTTGAGTGGGAGAATCCAGAAACAGGGAGGAAGACCCAGCTCACCTGGACAGTTTTACCACAAGGATTCAAAAACAGCCTGACCATATTCGGAAACCAGCTGGCAAAGGAGCTTGAGGACTGGAGGAAACAAGAACCAGGAGGAGTGGTTCTCCAGTATGTTGATGACATCTTGATAGCAGCCAAGACGCAAGATGACTGCATTGAGCTCACTGTAAGTCTGTTGAACTTTTTGGGCCAAAGTGGGTATCGGGTCTCGAAAGAGAAGGCACAGGTTGCCAGGGAAACAGTTGTATACCTGGGCCTGGAAATTTTCCGTGGACATCGACAACTCAGCAGAGAGCGGAAGGAAGCCATCTGTCGACTTCACGAGCCCCATACCGTAAGGGAGATGCAGGCCTTCCTGGGAATGGTAGGTTGGTGTCGCCTGTGGATATCAAACTATGGTATACTGGTGAAACCTTTATATGAGGTCCTTAAAGCAGTTGAAAAGGGGACAATGATGTGGACAGAGAATGCCAGGGCTGCATTTAAACAGCTGAAACATTCCTTGATGTCAGCCCCAGCTCTGAGGCTGCCGGACTTGACTAAAACTTTTGAACTCTTTACACATGAGCGACTGAATGTTGCTCTGGGGGTACTGGCACAGCACCTTGGAGACCAGCGAAGAGCTGTGGCCTATTTCTCAAAACAACTAGACAATGTAGCCCAGGGTTGGCCAGGATGCTTGAAAGCTGTGGCAGCAACAGTCCTTCTGATACAGGAGGCCCGTAAATTCACCCTTGGGCAGCACATTGTTGTGTATGTACCCCATGCAGTGATAAATGTGCTGGAGCAAAAGGGGGGACACTGGCTCTCCCCTAGCAGGATGCTCAAATACCAGTCTGTGTTGTTAGAACAGGACGATGTTACTCTAAAGACAACTTCTCTGGTAAACCCTGCAATGTTTTTATCATCCACATTACTCGACAGTGTGCCTGAGCAAGATTGTTTGCAGACAATAGAGGAAACTTATTCCAGCAGACCAGACTCTTGATTTTAAGACCAGGAAAAGGCATCACCAGAAGCTCCCCCAATTTCCTGTAGATCCAACACCAGCTGGCTCCAGGACAGGCCCACCACTGGCCGAGGCCGAGCCCAGCACAGAGAGTGGTGATTCCTGGAGGATCATGGATTTAAGAAGGAAAAGAAGTTTTCAAGCAGATGTAATTGGGTGCAGAGAAGAGTGGGGTGAGAATATGGCAGAGGAACAGCTCTGCAGACACCCAGGGCAGTGCAGAAGGAGGGGCAGAAGCTGCTCCAGATGCCGGAGCCATGATTCCCCGGAGATTCCGTGTGGAAGACCATGGTGATGAAGATGTGCCCCTGCAGCCCCTGGAGGACCCCACACCAGAGCAGGTGGATGCCCGAAAGATGATTCCCTTTGGTTTTGTTAGAAAATAGCATCAAAAGTCTTTGAAATTAAAACTGAAGATGTTGCACTGATACAAGGGTGTCATAGGTTAGCAAGAATAGTCCCGGAAGGGATATCCTTGCTAAGGGGTGCTTACAGCTTCCTCTGGGACCTGATAGAACCTATCAGCTGGCCAGTTTGAATATGGACAATTCTTTAAGCCACTTAAAGTTGTGACCACCTCTGTGATACACACTTAAGAATAGACAAACTCCCCCCCAAGCTCTCTCTCGTTTCTGGCGCTGGGACAGGTGGCTGCAGGCCCCGTGCGGGGGCCAGCAGGCCCGGCCAGGCCCTGCTTGGGCCAGGCCGGGCCGGGCCATGGCCAGCCTGGAGCCATGGGCCTGTTCCAGCCGTGGAACTTCCCCCCCCACTGCCTTGCCATGGGTGGCAAGGTTGGAACCCCCCCCCTCTCCGCTGAGGCCAAGATTTCAGCAAAGCGGCACCTCTGTCCGGCAGAGGTCAGGTGACCAACAGCGATAAGCCACACAGCTGCAAGGCCAAGGTGAGATTAACCCTTTTATTGCTGTGAAGAGCTGAAAACCTGAGGGAATAGAGAGAGGAGATGCTTAAAGCTGAAAGTCTGTTGTGAAGCTATGATATATCAGAGTATCCCGTTGTAATTTCATGAAGATATGGGGGGTGGAGCGTTCAACTCGTAAGCAATAGGCAGATGCTGCCGCAGCTGTAATTTCATGAGAAGTTTGGACAGAGAGAGATGAACCAGATGAACCAGATGAGGACTTTTGCTCCAAAGAGGAAGGGAGAAAAACCTCAATTCCTAGAGATGCTCCTAGAGATAGTCTTAAAGATGAAGATAAGGAAGACTCCTTGCTCCCAGGGAAGGAGAAGGGCCTCTGTTTTTTTTGTTTCTGAACGGCTCAACCTTAAAATTGTACCCCAAAAACCTTCAAGAGTGGACCCTCGAAAGCAGTTGTGGGAAAAGCTGCAAGTCGGGGAAAGGGACTCACATCGCAAGCAGAGAAACTCCTCTTCCTAAATGGACTGAACAATATTTGGAAGTGGGTGGCTGTCTCGGTGTGATACTGTTTTCATAGCACGAGCAAGAAGAGACTTCTCTTTCTAAATGGACTGAACAAGGTTATTCTGGAAGTGGTAAACAGACTGAACATCTTAAGGGTTGTCTTTTTATATTGTCAGTGGGAGAAGGGAGGAAGGTGGGGGGAGGAGAAGAGTTCTGAAGGTGTGGTATAATTTTTTTCCTCTTCTTTTAGGTCTGTTAATAAACTTCTTTATATTCTTTCAAGTTTGGTGCGTGCTTTGCGTTTCTCCTAATTCTTATCTCACAGAAGATAAACAGTAATGAGTATTTTAGCCCAAACCACTACAAGGGGACTCAAGCTTTAAGAGGTTAATTGCTGTGGGTACTGCTAGTACTGCAAAATTTTGCAGCTGCTTGCTAAACAATGTACTGCTTGCTGAACATTTGCTATGCCAGCCAGGCAAAGGGGAAGGATGTATGGGAGGATAAGGATAGGATGCCAGACCGTTGATAAGAGGAAGAAACCGTGACCAAAGGTCCTGCTTTCAGACCTTGGAACCAGCCCAAACCAGCCTTGGGGTTTGGACTTGGACCAGGACCTCAGAGAGCATGTGCAAGGAAGCAAGGTGAAGAGTTCAAATCTGAGGAAGACTGCTTACTTCATCCCAGACACCCCGGCCCATGACCACCAGGCAGCACTGCGCAGGAATAATAAGATGCTGAGGTAATTATAATACGAAGCGGAGACAGACGATGAATATGTATAGGCGTATTGTGTAACCTGATGTATATGCAATTTTTAACCAGATATATTTCAAGCTGAGTACCGCAGTCAGCACACATGGTTTTTTGGGAGTTGCCTCCCATGCATCCAGCACTGCAATAAACATACCTACTTTACAACTTTCGAGTTGTAGAGTCTTTTCCGGGTATCATGTCCTAGCACCAACGCTGTCACTCTGCAGAGAAATGAGAGCAATGCAGGAGCTGTCCCGCTTGTGTGTGTGCTCCAACTCAGGGCTCTGCTGAGGGACTCCCCAGGCACAGCAGTTGGTTTACACATTCTCCCAGAGGAAAATAAGGACATGGATGCCCAAATGGGGAAATAAAGGAAAGTTGAGAAAGGGCCTTGACAATACATGCCCAGGGAGGGCAATAAGGGAAAGTTGAGAAGGGATCTTGACAATCCATGCCCGGGGGGGGGGGGCAATAAGGGGAGTCGAGAAGGAGTCTTGACAACAGGAGATGGACAAATAGTGTTGATATGCTGAGAAAAAAAAATTAGTTGAAGTCAGGGAAATATGCTTGAGGCAAAGAGCAGCAGGACTGGGCATGGATGTGCGGGACTGGGAGCACGGGCTGGGGGCCTGTGGGGGCTGTGAGGCAGCGGGGGCTCAGTGCCAGGCAATGCCTCACCCTGCCACCCTCGGGGAGGGGCAGCAGTGGCCCCCCGACCCCCATGAGGCTGTGGGACGCCTGTGGTGCTGCTGGCCGTGCCCACTGGGAGCGCTAGGGGAGGAGCCATTTGGACATTTGAGAAGGACAGGGACCAGCTCTCGTATATGGTGTGTGATAAGGAGAGTGAGCACAAGGAGGAGGAGGAAGGAATATCCGGGAAATGCAGATTGTACATGGAAGGATTAGGATTTTCTTTTAAGGATTTTGTTTGGTTCTCTGGAGAAACGAATAATTTTGAGCTGTGGGAGAATGAGCACCCACAGGCAGTAGTGGGGGGAGTAGAGGAAGGGCAGAATAAGCCCCTGGATGAACTGGTTAGAAAGATACAGCAAGTGTACATAAGAAGGGATGAGGAAAAGGTGAAAGCAAAGGCAAAGCTGATGGCAGAGTTTATATGGCCCCAGAGGGATAAACCGCAGGACCCAAAGGGTCCCTCGGGATAGAAGGGATGGGGTTGGTCACAAGGAAGTGGCAGAGGCATTCCCTCTCAGCAGAGGAGAGCCAAACCGAACAGTGATTGGGAAGGAATCAGTGTGCTATCTGCAGGGCAGAAGGACATTGGAAGTGGGACTTTCCCAGAGACAGCTGCATCCTCAGGAGGAGGGAGTCCAGAGGATAATGGAGATATATTGCTAGGGGTGTCAGGGGCTCCGTTTATACCAGGGACCCACCACTCTGGAGCCCTTGTTAACTTTTAAGGTGGGTCCAGATCGATAGGAGGTGTGTTTCCTGATAGACACAGGGGCGTCTCGATCCACTTGGAATTTTATCCATAAGGGGGGGAAAAATTGTCAAAAAGATCTTTGATTATTCAAGGAGCAAGTGGAAAGGATGAGCAGGTATGTTTCATTCAACCACTATTAGTAGATGTGGGGTATAGGTTTGAAATGCGTGAGTTCCTGTTTGTTCCTAATTGTTATTGTAATTTACTGAGAAGAGATTTGATGGCTAAAGTGGGAATGTGTGGCAAATTAGTATTGTGAAAAATGATGCAGAGGCTAACACTGTGGTAACTTTGTGTAAAATGTCTGAGAAGGCTTATGCTGAAATATACCCAGAAGAGTTACCAGCCCCAGAGAAATATGGAAAACTGAACATAGAGCCTCTCCAAATTACTCTGAGGCAACCAGGACAAGTGGTGTCTAAAAGCAATACTCTATTTCAAGTAAGGGAAGGAAGGGGTTACAGCCTGTCATTGAGTTGCTGCTAAAGGCAGGTCTTTTGGAACTGTGTATGTCTCCCTATAACACTCCTATCCTACTGGTTAAGAAACCAGATGGAACCAACAGTTTGGTGCAGGATTTAAGAATAATAAATGAAATTGTCAAACCAAGGCATCCCAGTTCTGGATCCCTATACCATCCTGAATCAAATCCCTTGTTGACATCAGTATTATTCAGTACTGGACTTGAAGGATGCTTTCTGGGGGTGTCTGATTACAGAGGAGAGTAAACAGTGTTTTGCCTTTGAGTGGGAACAGGAAGAAGAAGAGAAAATGGTAAAACAAAAATTGACATGGACAGTCCTCCTGCAGGGATAGACAGAGTTACTGGTTGTGTTTGGGCAAGCCTTGCAGAAAATATTAAAACAGTTGACTCCACCCTTGGGAATTAGGTTGTTGCAGTACATGGATGATTTGCTTTTATCAGGGGAACAGGAAAAGGTGGTTGAAGAGGCTACTGTGAAACTGCTTAATTTTCTTGCTAAAAAGGGGCTTAGAGTGTCTGAAAAGAAGGCGCATTTGGTAGAGAAAAAGATTAAAATATTTAGGACACATTTTGACTGGATATTTATGGCGTACTGATCCAGAAAGTATACAAGGAATTTTACAAGTGCCATTACCCCAGATAAAAGAGAAATTGCAGCAGTTTTTAGGGTTGGTGGGGTACTGTAGAGCATGGATTGAGGACTTTTCTGTTTTAGCCAGACCTTTATATGACTTTTTAACCCAAGACAGTCCTAATGTTGTGGTATGGACACCAGAAGGAGAGCAAAGCTTTAGAAAATTAAAAGACAAATTGGTTAATGCCCCAGTCTTAGCTCTCCCAGACTCAGAAAAGGAATTTGAGCTATATGTGGATGTTAACAGGGCCATGCTAAAGGAATTTTGATACAAGAGCATGGGGGAACACAGTGGCCTGTTGCTTATTTTTCTAAGCTGTTAGACCTGGTGGCCAGAGATTGGCCTCATTGTCTGCAGAACTGTGCAGCCACAGTGTCTTAGGTTACAATGTAACATGTAACCAAAAGTATGTATTCTATCACCATCTGTTAAAACCAGGTGGGGCAGTGTTCTTTATCTCTTCTGTGGATGCTAAAGAGCAGGAGCAGAGGAATTTTCCAGCTGCTGAAGCATTTTGTGAAGTTTTCCTTTCTCATGCTTTAGCTGAGAAACAGTGAAAGACGGTTCTGTAAACTAACTCTCTATCTTGCACCTGCAAGGTCTTGTTTTGGTTCACTGAAGAAAAATATTTTGGAAATGGGTGTTATGTCGTTCAGCCAATCCCTCTGGGAGGCGGATGGTCAAACATCCAATGGTTTTATGCCACCCTTGCAAACAAAGCTATATAAGCTGAATTATATAATTAAATATAGCCATTTCTGGCCTTTGAACCCGATTCTGGACTTGTGTCGTTTCTCGCCGTCCCTGGGGACAACAGCGACACTCTTCCATGACACATCCCTGATAACTCCCTCCAGAGAGATATGTTCTGTTAATGGGCCATCTAGCCTCACTGCATGACTCATAAAATTACATCATCCCATTGTGAGATGCTCCGCCCAGGGGGAGGAACCCAGCATTCCTACCTGGATATAATCTGAGGTTTGGAACACCACACTCAACCCTTACCTCCTGGGTTCCCAGAGAACAAGAGCTACATAACCATCACTGGACCTTCAGAGGAAGGCCAGACCCTTCTACAGGATCACCACTTCAACAGAACCATATCTATCACCTCAAGAGGACTGCAGCCACCACTTAATCGGACTGCTACCACCACCCTGCCTGGCAGGGTGTCAGGTCGTATCCTGACTCTGTCAGTTTAAGCCAGTGTTTCTGTATTATTGCCGTGTTATATATACTAGTAAAGAACTGTTATTCCTATTTCACATATCTTTTCCTGAAAGCCCCTTAATTTCAAAATTATAATAATTTGGAGGGAAGGAGGGTTACATTTTCCATTCCAAGGGAGGCTCCTGCCTTCCTTAGCAGACGCCTGTCTTTCAAACCAAGACACACAGCCTTGATGGTAACTGAGGCCTGAAAACTGAGAATGGGAAGATATCTGATTGTTAAAGTTTTGCATCAGGTTAAAGGTTTGTTAATTGAAAGATCCTCTAAGTGGATGACCAGGTGTCTTGGGGTGACCTTATGATGTGTATCCCATATCGCTGCCCTATGCCCAGAAATTAATTTTTGTGCCTTTCTATGCCTCTAAACTGAGCCTGAGAGGGGGAAGGAAAAAAACTGAGCAAAACTTTCTCAAAGCAGTTTGCAGCTTGTTCAAGGTCACACAGAGATAGCGGTTTTTTTCCAGTTGCGGCAGGGGAGGGAGGAGGCACCCGGCTTGCTGGTTTTTTTCAGTCAGCTTTTGGCCAGTGGTTCAGCTTCTTTTTCTCCAGAGAGAGACTGAGAGTTGAATTTTTTTTCCCTTCCCTGGAATTTTGGATTTTCTCCCTTTTCCACTGGACTGCTACAATATTAGAACACATTGGGAGGATTTTCCACTGAGCACAGAGGGCCTGGCCCTGGGCCAAGCCCCAGCTCCGAGGAGACCAAAGGGAGGACTCTAACACTTGCCCATGTTTTTTCTCCACAGCAAGAGATTTTATTATTTAGCATTATTTTCCTTTTCCCGTGTGTTTGGTAAATAAATAGTTTTATCTCCTTCACTTTCCTTCAAGGAAATTTTTTTTTTCCTGAACCTGGTGGGGAAGGGGTGGTTGTGCCTTCTCACAGAGGATATATTTCTAAATTTGGCCAAACCGGAACACCAGCGCTCGGTTATTACAGTATGAATCTTGTTTAATGGAACAGGAGGATTTAGAATTGAAAAGTGGGGAAGGGTTTAACTCAGCCTCCTGTCTGAATGGTGCTGAAGAGGGAGGCCAGGAAGAAACCCATGACTGCATTCAAGTGATAGATCTCCAGACCTGGGCTAGGAAAGATTTACGAGACACTCTCTGGCCTGAGGGAGAAAATATTTTTATTGATGTGTCTTCAAGGGTGGTAGAAATGAAGCAATTTACAGGATGCACTATCATTAATGGAAGGGAATTAAAAGAAGGGAGATTGCTGCCCACATGGTCAGCTCAGACAGCAGAGCTGTATACGCTTGTGAGAGCCTGTGAATCATATTGGGACAAGATAGTGAATATTTTTACTGATTCTAAATATGCATATGGGGAAATACATGCATTTGGTAAATTATGGGAAGAAAGAGGTTTATTAACCTGCAGGGGAAAAACGTTAGCTCATGAGAGCTTAATTTCTCACTGTTGGAGGTGGTGAATTTACCAAAAGGGGTGGCAATTATGCACGTTAGGGGACACCTGGCAGGGTGCTCAGAAGAGGCAATAGGTAACTGACTGGCTGATGATGAGGCTCAGAAAGCTGCCTTGTTGCCAGAAATCTCTAAGATCTTCCCCTTGTTCCCAGTAACCCCACTGCTGCCAGAGAAACTGTCTTTTCCACCAGAGGAGCTTGAGATAATTAAAAAGAGTGGGGGAGAGGAAAGAGGGGATAATTGGTTTACAAGGGAGGGTAAGCAGTGAATACCAAAAGCTCTGGCCTTACAAATATTAAGACAACTTAATGAATGGAGTCATTGGGGCTCTTGAGGATTGGCAGAAGCCTTCCTCAAAATGCATGTTGCTGTGGGTCTTTTTGGTGTGGAAAAGCAAGCTACTGAGGGTTGTTTGATTTGTGCTAAAACCAATAACAGGGTTACAAAGAAAATTGCCAGGGGAGGGAGGCCTTGGGCTGTTGTCATGGTTAAGCATAGTTTGGGTTTTTAGTTAAAGAGGGCTCCAGCGACGGAAGTGATTCTCTTGCAAAAAGGTGCTTACAGCTTCCTCTATGACCCAACAGAATCAATCAACTGGCTAGTTTGAATATTGGCAACTTTTTAAAGCCACTTAAGAAGCTTGAAAGGCCTCTGTGATCCACATTTAAGAACAAACAAAACCCAGGAAAGCTCTCTTACTTCCAGCTTTTGGACAGGTAACTGGGGGGCCTGCGGCTGGACAGCCGGTGCAGCCCCTAAGTGCAGGCCGGCCCCCGCAGCCCTGCTCCATGCAGGCGGCCTGCAACACGACTCGGCCAGGCGGGCCCCTCCCCCCTCCAGTGTGGCCGAAAATTCATCTGAGGCTGCTGCCTGGCAAAGATCATGCGACCAACAGTGAGAGGCGAATTCCAGCTGCTGGGCCCGGGTGAGATTAACCCTTTTAGTGCTATAAGATTCCTCCAGAACAGATGAAGCCTGCAGACATCAATCCTCTCCCAAGTCAAAGGAAAGGGAAAGGTGAAGGAACGTGAAGAAAACACCATAAAGACACCAAAGTCAGTGAAGAAGGAAGAGCTGAAACCCCAAGAGAGGAGAAAGAGGAGATGCTTCAAGTCTAGAAGCTGAAATTCTGTTGTAAAGCTATGGTGATGGACTATGATACTTCAGAGTACCCCTTGTAATTTCATGAAAGCATGGGAGGTATAGCATTCAAACTGCAATTGTGAGCAAAAGTACCTGTGCTGAAACAAGCAAATGTTGAAGTAGTTGTGATTTGATGAGAAGCTTGAACAAAGAGAGATGAAAGTGATGAGGACCCTTGCTCCCAGGGAAGAAGACCTCTGTTTCTAGAGATGAAGATGCTCCCAGAGATAGATGAAGAGACCCTTTGTTTCTGAACAGCTCAACCTTAAAATGGTACCCCATTAGCTCAAGATTGGACCCTCGAAAACAGTTGTGGGGAAAGCTGTAAGTCGAGGGAAGAGACTTTCACATGTGAGCAGAGAACCAACCCAGGCGGCTGTCTTGCTGTGACACTGAAGCCATGAGAGAACTGTTTCTTGTGGAGATGTCTCCATAGCATAAGCAAGAGAGACTCCTCTCCCTAACTGAACCACTACAGCTGTACATCCCTTCCAAAGATACCAGGTGGATTTTGCTGAAATGCCCTGAGTGGCAAGGTTTAGATATATCTTCTGGTAATAGTATGTCAGCTAATAGGGTGGCCAGAAGCATTTCCAACTGTTTCAGCAACTACAGAATCAGTTATTGAAGTATTTTTTTAACAAATAATTCCAAGATATGTGATTGTGGAAGCAATAGACTCAGGGGAACTCATTTTACAGGAAAAAATCTTCAAGGGGTTATGACTGCCTTAGGAATACAATGGAACCTCCATACCCCCTGTCACCCCCAGAGCTCGGGCCGGGTTGAAAGAATGAATGGAGAAATAAAGAAACACCTTCTGAAGCTGGTGATAGAAACTAAGATGCCAATGAGTATGGCTCTCGCCACTGGCTTTACCAGGAATAAGGGCCAGACCCAGAGGAGATATTCAATTATCTCCCTTTGAATTGATGTTTGGAATTCCTTACCCTTGTAATTCTCAACCTAGTGGGGGGGTGGAAATAAGTGATGTATATTTAAAACAATATGTGGCCAGGATACTGTCTCTTGTGAAATGTCTTTGACAAGAAGCTCAGATGGCACAGACCCTGCCTTTGGACTTTGCTATTCATAACATCCAACCAGGAGATAGGGTCCTAGTTAAGGAGTGGAAAGAAGCACCACTGGTGGCAAAATGGCGTGGACCTTTCCAAGAGTTACTGACCACAGAAACAGCCATCAAGACAGCTGACCACTGGTGGACCCATCACACTCGGGTCAAGGTCTCTAAGGCCCCTGAGATTTGGACATCTCAGCTGGAGGAAAAGTAGGGGAGGCCATGACTGGCACTCCGCAGGAGTAGACCAGAGCAGAAGCCAGTGCGTCGACATCGAGGAAGCCTCATGTGCCTACCCACAGACTGCCTGCTGAAACAGTCTGTATGTGCATCCCTCCTTTAGAATCTCCAGTTACTGGGGGACTAATCCTTGCTGTCAGTGTTTTCTTTATGTTAAGCTGTTTCTGTGCCTTCACTCACCACAGGTGTTGCGGTAGAAAATGTGAGAATGAGATTAAGTGATTAGATTACACCATTAGAATGTTTTTTTTAATAATCTTACCTTTATAGTATCAGTTAGGTTTGGGCCAGAGGTAGAAGAATAGTTTTTTAGTCCTTGGAGAGGAAGTAGCAAAAACCTTTAACCTTAGGAATTGTTGGGTTTGCAGAAGGCCAGGAGGACCTGAAGACTGGCCATGGGTAACATTGCAGGTAACCTCCAAACTGGTCAGGAATACATTATGTAGGGTATATTAGACTGTTGTTCTTTTTGCTACCACAAGTTCAGGGAAATCAGTTAGGAATCAAGGTATATGATGATCTAATTAGAGAAAAGCAGTCAATTGATGTAGCCCTGGCTGGAGGGAGCACCCAAAAGTGGGGAAAAGATGAATCGCCTCCAGAGCGAATCATGCAACACTATAGATCAGCCACGTGGAATCTTATGGAATTGATATCAGGTGCCAGAGAACCCGTTTATAATTTAAATCAGATAGTTAAGTTACAAGCTGTCTTTAAAATAATAACTGACCACACAGCTACAGCTCTTGACCTTCTTGAAAGTTAGCACATGTACCTGTCCAAAGGTGGAAAAGATGGAAATGGGACACGTTTTGTGGTTACCTGGTAGACTATGGGTTAAACGAATGCTTATTTCCTCTTATGTGCTGTAGCAACTCTAATCTTTTTACCATGTGTCATAGGTTAGCAAGCATAGTCCCAGCTTGCAAAGGGGTGCTTACAGCTTCCTCTATGACCTGATAGAACCTATCAGATGGCCAGTTTGAATATGGACTGTTGGGGAAGATGAAACAGGAAAGCCTTATAAATATGATTGCCTGACAAAAGATTTTGGGAATATGAAAACTATAAGCGACATCGAAATGAAAGCCACTTTTGAGATATAAAGTCTTAGTTACTGAACAACTAGAAAACAATGGTATAGCCGGCTGAAGGCAATCCCCTCTTGATTAGACAATACCCTCTGCTTGCAGACAGGTCCAAGGATCAGAGCAGACCCTACTAGCTCAGCAGAAGGGGTCCAAGGAGTAGTTTTTAGAAGTTAAAATGTAACACTCTATGGTAATGTAATAACTCTTATAGGCTGTATTTAAATGCTATATGATTTGTACCTTGTACTAGATTGGCTAGTGAGAATTAGAATATTCAGTACAGAAGATGATTTATTGTATTGTAACAAGGACCTCGCTCTCTTAGCGCTTCTCTTTTACTTACGCTCTTAACTCTCTTAGCCTCTTGCTCTTAGCTCTTAGCTCTCTCGCTCACTCTCTCTCTCTCTTACACCTTGGGCCTGCTTGGAGCTGCAGCTGGCAGCTCTAAGCAGTGCCCTTGTACCCACGCCCTTTGCAATAAACAGCGTGCTCAAAGATCTGCTTATAGAGATCTCTCGACTCCGGGCCCGACCGAACCATCACGATCAGTTTCTACAGACTGGCGCCCAAACGTGATTGAAGGCCCGATTCAGCTTTTTCCACCTGTGGGAGACTTCTCCATGGACGGTAACTAAGAGACCAGTTATAGCCACCTGGAACGTGTCGTGAGCACGGCATACCGTTGCTGCGCAGCGGAAAAGCCAGAGCTCTATAACTCTGCCGAGGCAGCCCTCAAGCACGGGGAGCCGTTACTTCGTAGCGATTACCTGGAGCTCTCAGAGGGAGGAAATTGCCTGGCAGTCCTCGAGCACAGACGGCTACTGCTGCGCAACGGCTACCTGGAGCTCTTTGAGGAAGTTTGCCGCGGCACCCCTCGAGCACGGCCACGCTGCTAAGCAGTGCAGACCGGAGCTCTTAGGAGGGACCCAGCCGCGCGCCCGAGCACAGGCGGGTATTGCTCAGCGCCGCCCGCACTGGAGCTCTTGAGTGGAGACACACCTGCGAGGTCCTGAGCACGGAAAGCCGTTGCCAAGCGACGCCTAAAACCGGAGCTCACTTTTATAGCCTTTGCTCCACCCACAGTCCACCCCTTTGGTTTAAGGTGATTGGTGTTTTCCCTTTGACAGATTATCTCTGTCCACCAATGGCTCATCATTGTCAGAGGGGTGGTATTAGTTGAGATAAGGGTCATTAAAATTCAGGTTGCCATGGAGCTTACAGGGTAATGGCTGTGGGGACTGTTTGTTGGAACTGGGGTTTTGAAATTTTCTCTGGAACCAAAGTACAAGTAAAAACATAAAAAAAAATACATCCAACACATCTTAAAACACTTGTAAAAGTATACAGTAAACACAGGAAAGATAACTCTTATGGTGTACAAGTGATTAATGTTTGAAAAGGGATTTTAACTGGGGAACTTTTAACTGGGGATTTTTTACTGGGAAGGGTGCAAATGAACTGCTTTGAACAAGTGAAAACCATAATAATAAAACTTGATTTGTGTACCTGGGCTGATGGGTTAATGTTAACATTCAATTTAAAAATATTTAACTCAAAATTAATTAAAGCACTTAATATGCAAAGACCAAGCACTAATAGGGATTTCATGTATGACACTAAGCTCCGGTCCAAGTAAATTACCTAAACAGGAGCTAAAAAACCTCTTAGAATGGACTCTGATTAATTTCCCAAATGCTGACTGTTCAGCCGTCTTTACAAGAGACTTCTGGGACACAGTTGGAGTTAAGCTCTTTAATAATATCTCCCGCCGGGATATGGCTGCCGCGGAGCTGGTCCCGGCTTGCAGAGCGCTGGTGGAGCTGTTTGCTGCGAAGGCGCCGCCCGCAGCAGCCACCCCGACGGGTCCCGCTCATGCTGCGAGCCCGCCCCTCACCGCCGCGAGCCTGCAACGGGGCACGGCCCCCGCCCCGCCGCCAGACCTCACGGCTCCGGTACCCGCGGTCCGGCTGTCTCGTGCCGCCCCGCCCCACCCCCCCGCGGTCCCTGCACCGGTCACCCCTGCCCCACCGGACCCCACGCCCCCCCCCCCCCCCCCCCCGTCATCCTCGCCCCCACGGTCCCGCTCGTCCCTGCTGTCCCGGCTCTCGTGGCTCCGGTAGCCGCGGTCCGGCTGACTCGTGCCGTGCCACCCCGCCCCCCGCCCCCGCTGTCCCGGCACCCGTCACCCCTGCCCCACCGGACCCTACAACCCCCCCACCGCTCCCCCCATCCCCGCCCCCCCCATCCCGTTCCTCCCTGCTGCCCCGGCTCCCGCGGTCCCCGCCCTCGGCTCCAGCGTCATCGCGGCCCCGCCCCCACGTTCCCCCCCACTGTTTCCGTCATCGCGGCTCCACCCCCCACTGCTGCCCTTACCCCGCCCCCCGCTGCTGGCGTCATGGTGGCCCCGCCCCCCGCCGATAGCCCTGCGGAGCCAGCGGCTACTTCCCTGCTACCTACTGATGCTACCGTTCCCCCAGCCGCGCCTGTTCTGGCCGTGGCTGCCATTTTAGCCGGCCCCACGCAAAGCCAGGCGGCGACCCTTCTTCCAGCCCCCCAGGTCCCCCTCGCCGCCGCCGATACGGCGCCGGTAATTGCCAGTGTCCCGTCCAAGTCTGTCGCTGCCGCGTCTTCACAGTTTCCTGCCGCCCCCCAACCCCCGGTGCCGAAAACGCCTGTCGGCGCCGCGCTGCCGTCCCCGGCACCACCTGTGCAAGTTGCCGCGGGAACCCTGCCCCCTTGCCCTGCCGTTCAAACGCACACAGCACGCCCCGAACTGTGCCCCGGCCCCGCGGCGGCACAGACTCCTATGCTTACTCCTGTCCATGCTGGCGTACCTGCGCAATTCCCCGATCCCGGCACAACATCGGCCGCGCTGGGACACGGAGCGCCCCACCCCCGCGAGCCACCTGGTGCCAGCGCTGCAGCGCCTACACAGATGGCTGGTGCCTCTCCCGTGCCTGCCGCTGCTCCAGCCCCGTCTCTTGGCACCGCCGCTCCGGCAGCCACCCCAGCCCAGCCTACAAGCTCCCAGCGGCAGCACGCCGCGGTCCAGCCGCCGACTGGCCCACCGTTCGCCATGGCCCCACCGCAACATGCTCCCGCCGCCTCCACGCTGGCCCTCCTGCCTCCCGCCGCCCCTGAATCATCTCCTGCCGACGGGGCAGCCCTGCCGCCGCCGCCCGCCTCCGTAGCCAGGGTCGTGCCGCCTCCACCGCAGCCTCCCGCTTCTCAGCTGTTCAATAGCGCGGGCCCACCGCCACCTGCATCTATGACCGTCCCGTCGCCCCCTTCCTCGACCGCAGTCCCAACCCCTGGTTCCGCAGCCCTGCCACCTCCCGCTCTCCCCGGAGAGCCCGACACACAGACAGGCGCCATCATAACCCGCCACGTTGACCTGATGACGCAACCCACGCATGCGCAATCGCTGCAACCCCCGGACCAGCGCTATCACTTGGCTCACACCCCTCCAGCCCCAGCACTGCTCCCAGGACTAGCCGCACACAGCAGTTATCTTCCCGCAGCCCCGCCGCCACCCCCCACGGCTTTCACCTCGCCTTTAATACAGCCACCCACACTCCCTCCGCTGCCTCCGAATTTATACATAGCACCACAGCAGCCGTATCCCGCATCGCCTTGCCCTGTCCCTCCGCCGCCTGCCTCCCTGCCTCCGCCGCCGCATCCCGGAGCCAACCCAAGCAGCACCGAATCACGCCCGCATCCCCTCGACCGCCCAGCCGCGCTATCGCCCTCCGCTCTCCTGGCACCTAATGGGACTATTTTGTATCACCAACCGCCTACGCAACCACAACCAGGCACTCAAACCGTGCAACGAGGAGGGGGAGGGTGGAATAGGACACCTGCTTTAATAAATACAGGACAGACTGAGAACTATCTTGTCCCTGCAAATGTCAACCCCTTAATCTCAACACAAAACAATTCCGAAAAAGAATTAAGTCTATTCCCAAACAGCTCCGGAATCCCCCCAGTGTTTGGGACAGATTTCTCAACCCAAAATGAGACACTTAACCCTGAAAATTCGCCCGCATTAATCCCAAAAGTAGAAAACTCCCAAAAATGTTTTAATAATTCTCAATTAACAGACTGGCATGAAGTCAGACGCCAGATTTGCAAAGAGGAAAATCTGAATCCTTTAGCTATGCCTGTACTATTCAGCCAGCAAGCTGGTGGACCTAGAACATGGCAAGCTATCCCACACCATGAGATTAAAGAGCTGCGGAAAGCAATAAAGGACAGTGGTATCTGCTCCCCATATTTTAAGCAGCTGCTGAAAAATACCCTAGAAGGACATACACTTACACCAAATGACTGTAAAAATCTTGCTAGCATAACTCTCACAGACTCACAATATATGCTATGGGAACTCAAATGGAAGAGACTGCTTACAGGGGTGCTAACCACTTATAAACAAAGTACTGATGCAGACCTTCGTACCCTTACCCTATCTAAGCTAACTGGTGACCATCCTGATGATCAAAATGATAATCAAGTAAATTTACCCAAAACAGCATTAGATGACATCAAAAAGATGGCTTGCAAAGCCTTCTTGCAAATTCAGCCTGCAGGAAGTTTTGAAAAAGCCTATAACCTCATTAGCCAAGAGTTGTCTGAACCATTCACCACATTTGTGGACCGGGTCATCCAAGCAGCAGAACGGCAATGCAGTGACGACATAGCTCGCCCAATAATGATACGGGACATTATTGAGAATAATGCCAATGCAGAATGTAGAAAAGTTATCAAAACTCTGGGAAAAGAAAGACCCACAGTGCCTGAGATGATTGATGCCTGTAACAAAATAGGAGGTCCACAGCAGGTGGCAACTATCCAAGCGAATGAACTTGGAAAAGCTCTAGGAGAAAAAATTGAGAGGGCTCTGACAGCTCAAACAGCACAAGCAGCTGCACAGGCAGCACAGGCAGAAGCCCGAGACCAAAAACTTACTGAAATCCTGGCTGCCTTGCATCTGAACTCCCAGCAACAAGGCAACACTATGGCGGTTATGCAAGCTGCAGTAACTTCAGGACCTTGCTATTTCTGTAAAAAACCCGGCCATATAATGAAGAACTGCCCAGAACTCAAAAGGGGTTCACAAGCACCAGATCGCTGCTCTATCTGCAAGAAGGGAAAGCATTTTGCCTGGCAGTGTCGATCCAGACAAGATACAAGTGGAAGACATAGTCCAAAAAACTCCAATACGAGCGCGCAATGCCATCGCATGACGAAACAAGTAGTGGCACCCCAAGCATCCAAGGTAAAATTTGTGAATACCCCGACTCAGACGCACTTCGCTTCACCGTCAGTGCAATCCCAAGCGATGACCCAGGCCTGCTACCCCCAGGGTCCTGGTGCACTTTGGCAACCTCCAAGCCAACAGCCTTTTAAAAAGATAATGGCTATGACTATATTTCAACAGGAATTACCGGGACTTCACAAAATAGACAAGACTTTTTGGTTGTTGGTAAAGAGAGGAATGGCATCCTGGGACTGCTCGTTCTGCCTTGCGTAATATCTGTTAACTGCAATGACGAATTACTGGTGCTAGCCAATGCCTGCCATCCCCCATTGTATATCCCACCTAGAACCCCTATAGCTATTGCCATAGCACTGCTTATGGGAACTGCAGAGCAAATGCCACCGCACTGCTTCTCAGTTGCTCCTGAAAATCCTGAGGTTCTATGGGTTCAACACATAGGTCAACAACGACCAATGCTAACCTGTGAGTTGTCGAATGGTGGGATTCAAGTCAATATCAAGGGGATGATTGATACGGGGGCAGACGTTTCTGTTATCTCTTATTATCATTGGCCAACAGGTTGGAAATTAATAACCCCCCCCAGGCGCTCTCACAGGCATTGGAGGTGTCACTCCATGTTTGCAAAGCGAATCTGTAATCAGTATTACACGACCGCAAGAAAAAAAGCATTGATCCGTCCCTATGTAGTGCAAAAACCCATCACAGTGTGGGGAAGAGATTTGCTTTCTGAATGGGGAGCCAAAATTGAACTGGATTTTTCATAGGGGCCACTAAAGCACTCAGCACTTTAAAACTGACCTGGAAAACTGACACCCCTGTCTGGGTCGACCAGTGGTCCCTATTAGATCATAAGCTGAGTGCCCTCAAAAAACTAGTGGCTGAACAACTGCAAAAAGGCCACATTAAACCTACCAACAGTCCCTGGAACTCACCTGTGTTTGTGATCCATAAGAAAACCTCTGACACCTGGCGATTGTTACATGATCTCAGAAAGATTAATGCAGTAATTGAGGACATGGGCCCTCTCCAACCTGGCCTGCCCAACCTTTCTATGATCCCAAGAAATTGGCCACTTGTAATTATTGATCTAAAAGACTGTTTCTTCAACATCCCACTGCATCCAGATGATGCTCCTTGTTTTGCCTTTTCTGTTCCAAGTACAAACCTGCAGGAACCACTTCAAAGGTATCATTGGCTAGTTTTGCCTCAAGGCATGAAGAACTCACCGACTATTTGCCAATATTTCGTAGCCCGTGCATTGTCCCCAGTCCGTGAGCAATTCCCGCAATCAGTTATTCTCCACTACATGGATGATTTGCTCATTGCAGCGTCAACACAAAAACAAATGGAAGAAACTCGTGACAGTGTTGTTGCTGAAATCAAAAAGGCTGGACTGGTGATCTCTGAATCAAAAATACAAGAGACTGCTCCCTGGAAATATCTGGGTTGGAAACTAACAGAACAGTCTATTACACCTCAAAAAATACAAATCCGAACTGATGTTCACACTTTGCAGGACTTACAACGGCTTTCAGGAGAAATCAATTGGGTCAGGCCTGTACTGGGAATCACTAATGATGAACTTGCTCCACTCTTTGATTTGTTGAAAGGAGACAGTGATATTAAATCCCCTAGATTTCTCACTCCTGAAGCTTGCAAGGCCCTGGAAATAATTACCGAAGCTCTGCAGAACAGGCAGGCACATCGCTGTATTCCTGATAAACCCTTTTTCCTTGCGGTTTTAGGAGAAAAGCTGAGACTGTACGGTCTCATTTTTCAATGGGATTCCTCTCAAAAAGATCCGCTGTTAATAATTGAATGGGTTTTTCTTTCTCACAGGTCGCCAAAGACAATCCTCACACCTTTAGAAATGATGTCTCAAATCATCATCAAAGGCAGAGCAAGGCTTCTTTCAATAGCAGGTTGTGAATTTGCGATTATCTATTTGCCCATGATTAAAACCTATTTTGATTGGGCATTGCAAAAATCAGAGGACCTGCTGTATGCCTTGCTCGATTTTCCAGGCACTTGCTCTATTCATTATCCGGCACACAGAATAATCAAAGTTAAATTATGCTACAAAGAAAAACCCCTAATCAGTGAAGAGCCTTTAGATGCAGTCACTATCTTCAGTGATGGGTCAGGGCGGACACACAATTCTGTGGTTACATGGCAAGATAAAGACACTAAAGTCTGGAAACAAGATGTTCAAAAAGTTGAAGGTTCTCCTCAAATTGTTGAATTGGCAGCTGTTGTAAGAGCTTTTCAGCTCTTTCCAGAACCTTTCAACCTAATCACTGATTCGGCATATGTTGCTAATATTATTAAGAGGATTGAAGGATCTGTTCTAAAGGATGTGAACAACGACAAATTGTGTCTGGCTCACCTGTCTCTACCAAATTTTATCACACAGAACTAATCCCTATTTTGTTTCCCACATTAGAGCTCATTCTGGTCTTCCAGGATTTATGGCAGAAGGAAATGCACGAGCTGATGCATTGGCATCAGCAGCATCTGATGGAGAAGTTGCAGCAGACATCGAAAATCCTACCTCGGTGTTTGCTGCAACTACCTTGCCTAACACTATTAAACAGGCTGAATTGAGTCATGCATTCTTTCACCAAAATGCACAGGCAATCAAACGAGATTTTCACATTACCTTAGAGCAAGCTCAGAATATTGTACGAGCTTGCCCAAACTGTCAGCTTGTTCAACCTGTCCCCCCCTCAGGAGCCACCAACCCACAGGGGTTGGAGAGCTTGCAGAAATGGCAAACAGATGTTACTAAATACCCCTCTTTTGGAAAACTTAAAAATATCCATGTCTCTGTTGATACATTCTCAAATGCAGTCTTTGCTTCTGTACATACAGGAGAAACAGCTAAGCATGCTTGCCAGCATTTTTCACAAGCTTTTTCCTATTTGGGTATCCCGCAAGAAATTAAAACTGATAACGGTCCTCTGTATGTTTCACAAGAATTAGCTGCATTCTTAAATGACTGGGGTGTCCGCCATACATTTGGCATTCCCTACTCCCCCACGAGTCAAGGAAAAATAGAAAGAACACATCAAACTCTAAAATGCATTTTAGATCAACAGAAAGGGGGAGAAGCCCAGGATACACCTCAAAGGAGATTGAACAAGGCTTTGTATGTTTACAATTTTTTGAATAGCTCTGCAGAAGAGCCTGATCCCCCCATTTATAGACATTTTTTGAACGACAAAAAAGCAAAACTGAAAGAGCGCCCCCCAGTTTTGATTAAAAATCTAGATTCGGGAAAAATGGAAGGACCATACAATCTTATAATGTGGGGGAAGGGGTTTGCGTGTGTTTCCACAGGTGAAGGAATCAAGTGGATTCCAGCAAAAAACGTGAAGCCATACCTCGCATCAAAGCCTGCTGATGCCGCCACACCAGCTAGTGACCCTGCAAGTGGAAGCCAGGAAGCAAGCACCCAGACCTGAACTGTGCAGAATCACCAGAAGAAAGTGATCTGCCAAAAACAGCTCAAGAAAAGAATGGAGTTTTCTCATTTGCGTGCGTGCATGTTGCTTTTATTCTTTTGTTTTAGTTTTTGTAGTGAAGCTTTACCTGTGAATCAACCAAAGACAAATGTCTGCGTTGCTTTAGCCAAATCTGCAGGCTCCGATACCATCTATCTGACACAAGCCCTGACAAACCTTTTTCAACCTGTTTAGTTGGAATACCTCTTCCAGAAGGTTTTGATAATATTACTCTTGATAAGTATTGGCCATATGACGATCATCATGTATCTCCAACTCCCAGCCATAGACACCAAACTTATATTGATAATTCTCAAATTGATAAATCTGACCTTCAAGAGCTAGAAATCCTAGGCTCGTTAACTATGGATACCTGCTATTTCTTTCACTTTCTAGGAGAAAACGGTCCTCATTTAAACGTTACCCCATATCACCCAGCTTATAGCAATATAACTTCTTGGTGTAATCAAGCTAAGCTTCTTATATATGATGAACCTCATGCAGATCGCTTTAACAAACTTCCTATTCGATTCCCCAGAGGAATTTGGCTCATCTGTGGCGACAGGGCCTGGCAAGGTATACCTTCAAAAATAGATGGTGGCCCTTGTGCTCTGGGACAACTTACAATTATTGCTCCCAGTGTCAAAGAGGTAATCAAAAAGAAAAGCAGGAGGATTAGATCTTCCTGGGGACATCAGTATGATAGCGACTGTGATAGTGACTTTCACCCTTGGAACTCTGAAAAATCCATTGTTGCAAGCATTTTTCTACTTCAGTTAAGTTCTTCAATTGCATTAAAACAGTTAAACAAGTTGGGATGTTGGCTCAGCAAGGAGGTAAATGCCACCTCTACTATGATCAGTGATTTGTTAACCGATGAAGAGGCAGTCAGACATGCCACTTTACAAAATAGAGCTGCCGTTGATTATCTTTTATTAGCACACGGGCAGGGCTGTGAAGATTTTGAAGGATTATGCTGTATGAACTTATCCGATCATTCTGTTTCCATTCACAAACAGCTACAAAACCTAAAGGATCTAGCTAACCAAATTACAACAGATGACCCGTCTTGGCTAGACAGTTTGTTTGATGGTTGGAGCTTTGCACCTTGGCTAAGGGAACTCTGTAAAATAGGCTTGATTATTCTAGTAGTAATAATTATAGTTTTAGTAGCAGTACCTTGTATACTTCAGTGTGTGCAAAAAATAATGAGTAGGACTGTATCTAATATCTTAGTTGTTCATCAGAACGGGGGAGATGTTGGGGAAGATGAAACAGGAAAGCCTTATAAATATGATTGCCTGACAAAAGATTTTGGGAATATGAAAACTGTAAGTGACATCGAAATGAAAGCCACTTTTGAGATATAAAGTCTTAGTTACTGAACAACTAGAAAACAATGGTATAGCCGGCTGAAGGTAATCCCCTCTTGATTGAACAATACCCTCTGCTTGCAGACAGGTCCAAGGGTCAGAGCAGACCCTACTAGCTCAGCAGAAGGGGTCCAAGGAGTAGTTTTTAGAAGTTAAAATGTAACACTCTATGGTAATGTAATAACTCTTATAGGCTGTATGTAAATGCTATATGATTTGTACCTTGTACTAGATTGGCTAGTGAGAATTAGAATATTCAGTACAGAAGATGATTTATTGTATTGTAACAAGGACCTCGCTCTCTTAGCTCTTCTCTTTTACTTACGCTCTTAACTCTCTTAGCCTCTTGCTCTTAGCTCTTAGCTCTCTCGCTCACTCTCTCTCTCTCTTACACCTTGGGCCTGCTTGGAGCTGCAGCTGGCAGCTCTAAGCAGTGCCCTTGTACCCACGCCCTTTGCAATAAACAGCGTGCACCAAAGATCTGCTTATAGAGATCTCTCGTCTCCGTCCGTCTGTCTCCGGCTGGGCCGCACCGACCAACCCACACGAACCACAGTTTCTACAATGGACAATTCTTTGAGCCACTTAAAATTGTGACCGCCTCTGTGATGCACACTTAAGAATAGAAACCCCGAGGCAGACTTTCTCTCTCGTTTCCAGTGCTGGGATAGGTGGCTGGGGGCCCCATGCAGGGGCCAGTGGGCCTGGCCCAGGCCCTGCTCGGGCCAGGCCGGGCGGGGCCACGGCCATCCTGGAGCCAATGGGCCCTGTTCCACCTGCGGAACCCGCCCCCAGCAGGGCTGTGGTCAGCCAGAGCGGTTCGGCTCCCCCCCTCCACCCCGCACTGTGATTATCCACATTCCAGGTGCAAGGCCTAGGTGACATTAACCCTTTTAGTGCTGTGGAGAGCTGAAAACCTGAGGGAAGAGAAAGAGGAGATGCTTAAAGCTGAAATTCTGTTGTGAAGCTATGATATGTCAGAGAATGCTGTTGTAATTTCATGAAGATATGGGGGGTGGAGTGTTCAACTCGTTCTTGTTAGCAAAAGCACCTGCACTGAGATAGGCAGATGCTGACGCAGCTGTAATTTCATGAGAAGTTTGGATAGGGAGAGATGGAAGCGATGAGGACTTTTGCTCCAAACGGGAAAGGAGAAACCTCAGTTCCCAGAGATGCTCCCAGAGATAGTCCTAAACATGAAGATGAGGAAGACCCTTTGCTCCCAGGGAAGGAGAAGGGCCTCTGTTCTTAGAGATGAAATGCTCCCAGAGATGGGTGAAGAGAACTTTTGTTTCTGAACCGCTCAACCTTAAAGTTGTACCCCAAAAACCTTCAAGAGTGGACCCTCGAAAGCAGTTGTGGTAAAAGCTGCAAGTTGGGGGAAGGGACTCACATGTGAGCAGAGAGACTCCGCTTCCTAAATGGACTGAAGAAAGTTATTTGGAAGTGGGCAGCTGTCTCGTTGTGATAATGTTTTCATAGCATGGGCAAGAGAGACTTCTCTTCCTAAATGGACTGAACAAGGTTATTATGGAAGTGGTAAACAGACTGAACATCTCAAGGGTTGTCTTTTTACATTGTCACTTTGTAGTGGTTTGGTCTAAAATACTCATTACTGTTTATCTTCTGTGAGATAAGAATTAGGAGAAACGCAAAGCAGGCACCAAACTTGAAAGAATATAAAGAAGTTTATTAACAGACCTAAAAGAAGAAAAGAAAAAAAAATTATACCACCTTCAGAACTCTCCTCCTCCTCCCCCCACCTTCCTCCCTTCTCCCACTGACAATATAAAAAGACAACCCTTAAGATGTTCAGTCTGTTTACCACTTCCAGAATAATCTTGTTCAGTCCATTTAGAAAGAGAAGTCTCTTCTTGCTCGTGCTATGAAAACAGTATCACACCGAGACAGCCACCCACTTTCAAATATTGTTCAGTCCATTTAGGAAGAGGAGTCTCTCTGCTTGCGATGTGAGTCCCTTCCCCTGACTTGCAGCTTTTCCCGCAACTGCTTTTGAGGGTCCACTCTTGAAGTTTTTTTGGGGTACAATTTTAAGGTTGAGCCGTTCAGAAACAAAAAAAACAGAGGCCCTTCTCCTTCCCTGGGAGCAAAGGGTCTTCCTCATCTTCATCTTTAAGACTATCTCTGGGAGCATTTCTAGGAATTGAGGTTTTTCTCCTTTCCCGTTTGGAGCAACAGTCCTCATCTGGTTCATCTCTCCCTGTCCAAACTTCTCATGAAATTACAGCTGCGTCAGCATCTGCCTATCTCAGCGCAGGTGCTTCTGATTACGAGTTGAACACTCCACCCCCCATATCTTCATGAAATTACAATGGGATACTCTGATATATCATAGCTTCACAACAGACTTTCCGCTTTAAGCATCTCCTCTCTCTCTTCCCTCAGGTTTTCAGCTCTTCACAGCAATAAAAGGGTTAATCTCACCTCGGCCTTGCAGCTGGAATGTGGTTTATCGCTGTTGGTCACCTGACCTCTGCCGGACAGAGGTGCCACTTTGCTGAAATCTTGGCCGAAGTGGAGAGGGGGGAGAGCCAATCTGCTCTGGTCGCCCACGGCAAGGCAGTGGGGGGGGGAGTTCCACGGCTGGAACAGGCCCATGGCTCCAGGCTGGCCGTGGCCCGGCCCGGCCTGGCCCCAACAGGGCCTGGCTGGCCTGCTGGCCCCGCACGGGGCCTGCACCCACCTGTCCCAGCGCCGGAAACGAGAGAGAGCTTTGGGGCGGAGTTTGTCTATTCTTAAGTGTGTATCACAGAGGCGGTCACAACTTTAAGTGGCTTAAAGAATTGTCCATATTCAAACTGGCCAGCTGATAGGTTCTATCAGGTCCCAGCGGAAGCTGTAAGCACCCCTTGGCAAGGACATCCCTTCCGGGACTATCCTTGCTAACCTATGACACACTTGGAGAAGGGAGGAAGGTGGGGGGAGGAGAAGAGTTCTGAAGGTGTGGTATAATTTTTTTTCTTCTTTTAGGTCTGTTAATAAACTTCTTTATATTCTTTCAAGTTTGGTGCCTGCTTTGCATTTCTCCTAATTCTTATCTCACAGAAGATAAACAGTAATGAGTATCTTGGGCCGAACCACTACACTAAATTGGTGTGTCTGCCCGGTTACAAACCCAACCCACTACACCATGCATGATTCCTTGCTGAGCGCAGCTCATTCAGCAGGTGATCAAGGGGATGCAGGTTGTAGCCATGCCTGCAGATCCAGAGATGGCTACAAAAGGACAGAAAATGATGTCACTGCAAATAACTGCAAAACCAAAAAAGACTCAGGAACAGAAAGTTAAGTCAATGATAACTAAAGTTTGTAAAGACAATTATTGAGAAAATAAGAAGAGGAGGGATTGAAAGGAATGAGAAGGAGGTGTCTTTACAAAAAAACTGTGGGCCTGATGGTATATAAGGCCAGATACTGAGAGGTGAAAGAAGCAATGGGAGGAACAATAAATTCCATAGGAATTCCACTAATTGACACAGACTGTTACTCACTCAAGACTGTGCTAAACCCTGGATTTAGAGAAAAAGGAAAAGAATGGGAGGGGTTTTACACATTAGAAAAGGGGTCTGTATTAGGCAATTTGGGAAGTCTGTACCTCTCAAGTACCTCAGCCAATGTGGAAAGAGAGGGAAATGTGGCTGGGAAATTAGGATAAAAAGGAGGCTGCATCCTCCTAACAATTTGAGAGACCCCATGAGAAATGCCCATGACCTCTCCCTTTATTCGAATAAAGTTACAGGACTCTATCATTTTTGGACATAAACCTCTGGTGTTTGTGGATTAATTTTCCTTACAGAGCCAAAGCACAGAAAATCTAAGCCAAGAAAGGTCAGGGGAGGAGAAACCTTTGCAGTGCCAGAAATGGTGAATCTGTGTGTGCAGGGCAATGCAGGGGCAGTTTCTGGAAGCATCTCCTAAAGCTGGCACAGCCTCAGCTGATGGGATCTGGGCAGGGGGGGCTGTTGGTGGGCAGTTTGGAACAGCTGTACAGCTGGGGGATGCAGTCAGGGGTGCCTAGGGTTGTCTTGCAGAGTAGGGTCCTGCACCCCTGGGCACTGTGCTGGGGCAGGGACTATGATGCCTGCCAGGGGCAGCTGTCAGCCAGCCCGGGGATCTGCTTGTTGCCCACCGACCACAAACACAAACCAACAGAGAGTCAGTTTATGCGGTGCTTTATTCAGGGCCCGGGTACCTGGGGACTGGTGTCCCAAATCAGGCTTCCCAAAGGCCTATCGTTTCACTCAGCTCTTTATACAGTTTCAAACATTGGCACACATACAAAATTTAATCTTCAAAGTAAAACATACATCACAAGGATTAACAATTGATAATCATACCCTAAGCCATATATCTTCATGGTTGTCTATTCTTAGATAATGCTCAACGAGCTCCTACCACTGAAATCCCCCTTGCATGCAACATATATCAACCCAGAACTATTTACTTTTAGACAGGTTCTCCATGCCCAGCTAATTCACTATTCCTAACCTCCCCACCCAGTACATTCCATTCTTGTTTCCCAAGAGAACTATTTCTACACCTGAGGCCTTACAGCCTAGCAGAGCCTTAGCCTTACTACTTCTAAAATCCAATATCCTATCCTTTTTGTAACATGCTCACAGCCCTGGGGGTAAAGATCCGTGGGGAAGAAGCAACCCCTGATAAGGCAAGACCCATTTAATCTCACAGTGCTGCAGGGGTAAGGGCTGGTCACAGCTCCCAATCACTACAGAAGATTTCACAAGGCAGTTTTCAGGAACAGAAATTCAGGGGCTATGTGACTGTTAGAAATTATATAATTTTTAAAATTATTTTTAATTAATGGATTCGATTAATGCTTAAATAATTTTTAATTGATCATAACCAGTATATTAATTATAAGCAGTGTGTTAACCTTAAATCACTTTTAGCCAGCATTTAGCAAAGTTTTGGTTCCCTGAAAATTACTGAATCTTGTTTTGCTTCAATGAACAAAGCCTGTGAGAGAGTGATGGATTGTTGAAACTGGATACAAGAAGTGCAGAATTTATGGACTACAAGGACATTTTGCAGAAACCAGAAGATAAAGAAGAGGCTAACAAAGACTTAGTTTATGTATTTTGGAAAGTCCCTACCTGGAAGAAAGATATTAAAAAGACTGAAAAATGTGGACTAATTACCATGAGAAGTGAGAAACAATAACCAATAGAGGATAGAATACCAATTAATGGTATAGAATTATGTAATTTAGAACCAATGAACATTAATTTCTTTGTTTGCTAAAAATGTATATATAAGTGAAAAAGTTTTCTATCCGGGTCTATGTGGAGGCAGGAATTTTGTCAGACACACACACACACATCCTGGCCAAGAATAAAGTCATGCCTTACTCCATAACACTAAAAAGACAGTGTTAGAGGGTTTTATTTATGCCAATGATTTTGGAGGATTTCAGTAACACTTGCAGAAATTGAGTTTCAAACTGGAGTCTTCAACATAGTCTACTTTATTTTTCAAGGACATTTTAAGTGTGAT